>OZ023262.1:205645495-206045495 GCA_964006375.1 Tillus elongatus | reverse complement strand
AATTTGATGAAATTTGGTGGATATGTTGCCCTGGGTAAGACCCTACTACACACCAAAATTCAACTTTTTAAGTTCGTAGAAACTTGAGTTATTCAAATTTGAAGCATTTAATAAAAATTCACTACCATAACGCACTTGCTGCATCCCGAACCTTTTTTTTTTCTTGCGCACCCCCAATGCATTAAGGCACGAGCCGCTACTGTAATCATCGGTTGCTAACTAACCCAAAACCCAGACTTTTTATCACGACGCGACATTTCTTTTCCCCGTATGAAAAATCCCCTATTGTTGGCAGAAATTTGACTTGCAATGAAAACAAATTTGTGTTATGGCATAGATCCTCAAAGTGGTAGATTCCGACCTGCAAGAGGTCCGAAAAAAAGTTGGGTGCATAATATGTAAATGGGTGACCACGAAAGTGAATCTCATTTAGGCAGGTCATCGCCAAAAGTCATAATGCACCTAAAACAGATTATACCTATGTACTTTCATTATAGTTACTTTTAGTAGACATAGAAATTACCTACTGTTATAAGCCATGCAAAATGCACCGAGGTGTTAGCAGTTCACTGCGTCATCAGTTTTATTTAGTTGCTAAAAATTTGAGTGGCAGATTGCAGCAATCCCTTCAATTCGTTATAAACGCTGTAAACATTCGGAGGAATGCGTTAATCTCTGTTATTTGCGTAGTTGTGTAAAGAAAATTACAACTTTTATTTATTACTCCCTCACACTGAAGTATGCTGGCTGTTGAGGGGTTATCTTGGTCGACAATACTTTTTGAGACTGTTTTAGAGTTTTTCGTGTTCAAAATCCGTTTTAAAAGAAAATTTAATCAAATGGAAACCAAACATTGCTTATTTAACATATATGTTTACTAAATTTAATTAGGCTAACTTCCATTTTCCCAACTGACAAACTGCCAGGATGATGTGGTTTCAGCTTACGTTCAACATTTAAATGTCCTTGACAAAAACTTTATAACCAGGTTTGAGGACGTTCTAGTACTTACTTAAATTTATACGTATTCATGACAACTACAAATAAAAATCCATTGCTACGTTCAAGTTTTAAAAAATGTTTAACAATTAAATTCAAATTAGAACGACAGATGACGTCTTCAAAATGTCTACGTGATGTGTGTCAATGAAAATTGAGGCAAACTATAATAACAATAAAAAAACTAAACAATAACAGCAACAATTCGGGCTCTATACAACATCAATCTATTATATTATTACAAGTTTTTTTAAATAGTTTGACGTATTTTGTTTCATGCATTTCATTAGAACGAATAACTTCCAAAAAGGGAAATCCATTAGATCAGTTTGCTCACTTAAAACAAGGTAGCTATGTATTGTCGTGTATGTGCTTTTCTACTTCTAAAGCTTAAAAAAATTCAACTTTCTGCATGTCATTACAAAAATGTAGTGACTCTATGTGGATATTTACTGTGGGTCTGTGTTAACTATCAATTATATTTTTTTCAGATGTAGATTTGTCAGCGTGGTTATTACAAAGTGCAGAAATATATTCTTTGTATCTGGTATTAAAATTTCTAGAAGTTGGCCGATGTAAATTGCGTTACAGGGTGTACAAGCTAATTTATAAATTCCAGCTTTTGTTAAGAAACATGATTTCTCTTTCGCGTTAAATTACAAATGATCCACTGTGTTGCAAGATTTAAAAGCTACCTTTGCATTTGTACAGGGATTTAACATTTTTGAAATGTTTCCAAAATAAGCCATCGAAACATATGTTATCTTTTATGTCTCTAATATTTGGATAAAATAAATTAAGGACTAATTTGTATTTCGTTATCTCTATTATTTTATATGTTATTTAAACAGAATAGCCATTACTAAATGCAATTTGCTTAATTATTGAAATTTTTTTTTTAATTGGCTTCAGGCATAGGTATTCAAAATGTACGATGTTTCATTGGATGATAGGCTGAGACCTTTTGTGAAAAGGGTGACATAGACCCACAATAAATAACCCCATAGAGCAACTACATTTTTGTAATGACAAGTGCAAACCTGACTTGTTTGAAGCTTTCGAAGCAAAAAAGCATACACACGACAATATTTAACTTTCATCTGAGGAAACTGGTCTAATGGATTCCCCTTTCTAAGACGTTCTTCTTTCTAATTAAATACTTGAAATAAAATACGTCAAACTATCTTAAAAAAGTTGTAATAAGATAATATATTGACGTGTGTCGATATTGTCGTTGTATAGTCTGATTTATTTTTGTTATTGTTTAGTTATCATATTGTTGTAATTGTTGTTATAGTTTATGATTATATTTTCATGTTAAATTTTGACACACATCACTTAGACATTTTGAAGACGTTATCTGTCATTCTAATTTTATTTTTAAAGAATTTTTTGATCAAATCATAATGTAGCAACGGATTTTTATTTGTAGTTGTTGTCATAAATACGTATAAATCACTGCAATTGTATCTTGCCTGGTGATGCTGCCAAGAAGAAAATAAGCATTTGTGAAGCTAGAGAAATAGTCTCTACGTCTGAATTTAGTATGGTACGGTTTCACCAAGTAAGGCCATTTGCCCCTATAGCCATGGCAAATATGGCTACCCTAGACAGACCCCCCCCCCAGCGACTCCAGGAGCTTATTGAACCCTTTAGATCCCTCTCCCCAGACCTTAAAGCGGCTTTTATGGCCGTCTTAACGGCTGAAGCTTCTCCATCCCCATACCAAATGACCATTTCAGTTCCCGCTGCCCAGTCCGGGCGTGCCGGCCCTTCCCAGCCGCCCTCAAAAGCTGAAAAGTGTAAGGCTTCCCCGCCTCCATCTCATGGAAACAGGAAAAACAGTCAAAATCATGAATACCCTGCAACTCAAATACCATTTCTTTCAGCTCCAGGACAAACAGTTAAAAACCGTCCTCAGGGGGTCTGCGAATCCATCCTGATGGTGTTCACCGACTGCTTCGCAGCGGCAACGACAGCATAAAATTGTGCCATGTTCCTAATCATGACAAACCTTCCTTAATGCGAAAGGTCAATTCTCGGCATCAAAACTGTGTGCGATCTCATCGTTAAGGTGGAGTCGCTATACAAAGAGTCCCTACCGAACCAGTGCCATCGCTGCCAGAGGTTTGGTCACTTCCAACAGTCTTGTAGGGGTGCTTCCCGCTGCGTAAAATGCAGCGGCCCCCATTTAACTGTGAAGTGCAAAAAAAAAACTAGATGTCGACCCAACCTGTTGCAATTGCGACAAGGGTTACACCGCCAATTACAAAGGATGTCCTAAATTCCCCAAACCGAATTAGCAGACCTCCCAAAGTAACCCGAAAATTTCCTATGCGGCTGCCACTGGACCTTCCCGTCCCGCATAACATACAACAGTCCCGAAACCGACAATCTCCAAGCTGAATCCAGCTCCCTCTGCAAAAGCAACTCCCTCCATAGACCTCTCTAACGCACTGTCCCTCATTATCGATCAATTTCACACAGCTGAAATTGGTCCCGGGGAAAGACCTAAACCTCCCCTGATCTGCTGACGCTGATCTGCTTACCCTGATCACATCCGCCATCCCCCTAATTCCTGAAATCGTGTCAATCTTCCAGAAGTAAATGTCTTCTCGAAGAAAGCCAAAATCCCTGCAGGTTGCATCCTGGACTGCAAACGGACTAGCCTCATGGCCGAAACGGCATCATATACACGGATGCGGACAAAGCAAGTGCATTCGCAGGTGATCTGGAGTTGCAATTCAGTCCGAATTATAACAACGTTGATCTGTCGCACGTCGCAAGAACGCACCGTTATGTCATAGTGCGCTTCGCGCCACCCCAGACACAAATATCGAGCTCGCTACTTACGAAGAAGTTTCCCAAATAATCAAAACACTAAAAAATTGGAAAACTCTGAGATACGATGGAATCTCCAAGTTAGCCCTGAAAAATCTCCCCCGCAAATCAATGGTATTCATAGTTACGATTATGAATGCCACGCTGCGATTTCAACATTTTCCTTCCATGTGGAAACTTGCAGACATTATCAAGATCTCAAAACCCAGCAAAGATCCGCTGTTCCCTCAAAACTAGGCGCCCATTAGCCTACTCCCAGTCATCGGCAAAATCGCCGAAAAACTAATTCAGAAAAGGCTAGCCTCATTCACCTCTGAAAACCATATCCTGCCTGACGAGCAATTCGGTTTCAGACCCCAGCACTCCACCACAGACCATGTCATTCGTGTGGCGGAAGACATCACCGAAGGATACAACAAAAACAAGTCAACTGCTGAAATATTTCTCGACATGCGGGCTTCCTAAACAAACTTCTATCATTTAATTATTCTCTCCCTCTGATTCTGATAATCAGGTCATACCTGCAACAGAGGAAGTTCCAGGTCAAACATCTGGGAACCAGATCTACAACCTATTCAGCCAGGGCTGGCGTCCCGCAGGGTTCGGCTATCCCCCTCTGCTGTATAATATATTTGTGGCAGACATACCGTCACCGCTTGTGACAAACGACACTACCATCCTCCGCAGCTCCACTTAACCGAGGATAATAACCGAACGCCTACAGACCGCCGTAGACGAGCTGTAAGGCTGGTATAGGAAATCATGTCTAGCCATAAACCCTGATAAATGTTCAGCAGTCCTATTTTCCAAGAGGAGACACACACCTCACGAACACGTATCATTAGGCAACAGTCTAATTCTCTGGCAAAAAACGCTTAACATGGCTCCCCATGTTCAACATGCCCGACGGAAAGCTTCGATGTTCATCTCGAAGTTCTTTCCACTTCTTAACAGAAATTCCAAATTGTCCATGAATAACAAACTGCTCATGTACAAAGTCATAATCCAGCCAGCCTTGACCTATGCATCCCTTGCATGGGCCACCGCGGCCGACACACACATCAAGACCCTTCAAATCATCCACAACAAAATTCTGAGAATTGTTACCGGAGCGCCATGATTTGTCAGAAATAGTCAGATTCACTCTGATCTGAAAATGTCTTCGATACTTGAGCTTATAACTCAACTATCCACCACTCAGTTCGCAAAAGCCGCATCTCACCCAAATGCTCTTCTCCGTAGTACCATCGACTACGATGAGCAACTTCCACATGGGCATAAGCTTCCAAGGCTTATACCTACCCGATAACGCTCCCGCGGCAAAAACAGAATGGAAACATTCAAATCCAAACGTCATTGTGTGAAATCTTTCTGGACCAAGGTCCGGTACTTCAGGGAGCAGAGTTTAGAGGATAAGTGTCTCACAATACCTCGATATCCTACACACTACGATGTTGTGAATGAGGTCTGCATGATGTATTCTCCACTCCTGTATCAAAATAAAAAACAAACAAAAAAGTCAGCGCAGCAACAGTTAATAAATAAATCGTAGGTGAGCAAGAAGTTCTTGAGGTAACAAATTTTTCACAGGGGTTTTTCTTTATTCAAAATTCTCCAGCTAGACGGTTGACTTATTTATGTTGCCGCCCTTAAAGAGCGAGCACTTACTTATACAGGGTGTTTCTAAATTGATGCGAAAAATTTTACAGGGTGATTCTTTGGCGAAAAATAAGGGGTGTCTTTTTTATAAAGTTTTTCTTGAAACCCCTTCTCCTCCAAGTTACAGCCCTTTGAAATTTTGGCAAAAAAACAGTTTTCATTAAATTTCTCCGTTATGGAATAATTTTAAAAAACGAAATTTTGCAGATGTATAAGGCTAACAAAATGACAGTTTTAAAAGGATTTTATAACCCTATAATGTTATCACAAGAGGATGAAAAAACCTACCCTTACATTATTTTGTATCAGTACTTTTTATTGTGTGTACCGTTTTCTATAAAAAAATGATTTAGAAAGAAGGATTCATTTAGCAACTTTTTTATGTCTTGACATTTTCTCATAAAATTGTTAGTTTCATCACAAAAAAATAAAATATTACTCAGATCGATGTCACAGGAATTTAGAGGTTGTTATTTGCTGAAAAATCAAGTACGTGGTAGGCTGTCAAATAACGTCATAATTACACTAATATGTTAATATGTATTGTTTTGGCTTTTACTAATTTCCAAAAATTCATAATAAGAAACAACAACTATTGTACTACTATTTTATAATTAATAATTAACAAACTAAGAAACGAAAAGAAATATTAACAAAATGTCAGTACGTATCATCATAATAAATGTTGAAAATGCCCCCCTTCGGAGAAAACGCATGACTCTAGTCTGTTTCCCATTGAACTTCGTATTCTATGAAAAATACCGGGTGTGTTTCTTATAATATCACATTATGCGATAATACGATTTCTGAGGTCATCGATGTTTTGAACAGGACTTGAATAAACTAAGGTTTTCCGAAAATCCTACAGACAAAAATCCAACGGATTCAATTCAGGAGATCGGGCAGGCCAATTATGTGGGCCTCCTCGACCTATCCAACGATTTCGGTAAACCTCATTCAAGTAGTTACGAGCGTTGATACTAAAATGAGACGGAGCCCCGTCGTGCATGTAGCACATTTGTTGTCTAATTTGTAAAGGAATATTTTCAAGAAGTAGGGGCAACTCTTCTTCAGAAAATATGGTCTAATTAAGTCATAACCAATGACAGCAAGCCATACATTTAATGAAAACTGGTGTTGAAAATGAGATTCCGTAATTTCGTGTGGGTTTTCTTCAGACCATATGTGGTTATTATGAAAATTTCTAATAGATTCTCGTGAAAAGTTGGCCTCATCAGTTAATAAAATACGAGATACGAACTGTGGAATTTGCGTGACAAAAAATTAAACGAGGTAAAAAATCACGAGGTAAAAGCGCTTCAACTCGTTGGATATGGTAGGGATACAGTAGTTGTGGATATGTTAGGGATACAGTAGTTGTTCTTTTAAAATTCTAAGAACCGTGGAATAGCTGACATTTAAGACTTGAGCGATTCTTCTTGTACTTGTACCAGGAGATTCTTCAATTAAAGTGAGGACATCCCCTTCAAGTGCCACAGTTCTTACCTCTCTAGAACGCCCGCAATCGGCGGCACTTCTTGAAAATTTTCCTTCTTCTTGCAGACGTTGATGAATGCGTGCGAATATGCTGTGATGGGGTACAGTTCTATTTGGATATAATTCAGTGTAGAGGCGCTGTGTTCTTAATCCATTGCCATTAGCACGACCATATTCAAAATGCATATCTGCCATTTCGGAATTGGTATAATTTACCATTTTATTCACTTATTTGTTCTAAGTGTTTAAAAAATTCTTCATAGATTGACAACAACGATAACAATTAATATTAGTGTAATTATGACGTTATTTGACAGCCTACCACGTACTTGATTTTTCAACAAATAACAACCACTGTAAATTCATGTGACATCGATCTGAGTAATATTTTATTTTTTTTGTGATGAAACTAACAATTTTATGAGAAAATGTCAAGACACAAAAAAGTTGCTAAATGAACCCTTCTTTCTAATTTTTTTTTAATAGAAAACGATACACACAATAAAAAGTACTGATAAAAAATAATGTAAGGGTAGGTTTTTTCACCCTCTTGTGATAACATTATAGGGCTACAAAATCCATTTAAAACTGTCATTTTGTTACCCTTATACATCTGCAAAATTTCGTTTTTGAAAATTATTCCATAACGGAGAAATTTAATGAAAACTTTTTTTTGCCAAAATTTCAAAGAGCTGTAACTTGGAGAAGAAGGGGTTTCAAGAAAAACTTTATAAAAAAGACACCCCTTATTTTTCGCCAAAGAATCACCCTGTAAAATTTTTCGCATCAATTTAGAAACACCCTGTATATCTATTATTTATTAGATAATGATAAACTAATCCAAAAGTTTGCACCTAATGTCAGAAATTAGGTGAAATATAATAATATACGAGTTTTCTACGGTAAATGATGCTAATATATTATTTTTATAAAAAACTACATGAATGGTAGTTTCTATATTGCTTAGGACATTCAAATTTGTTTAGGATATTAACACTCTGAATTTGCTGTTTATTAATAAAATATATTCATTAAATAAAAATCGGTACAAAAATGCACTATCAATAACATTAACAACAATAAATGAAACTTTCAAAAGAGTAAAGCTTAAAATTTAAACTGTTAATAAACATTTATTATAAAATATCAATACGTTCATGTAAAAACTTTTAATATTTAAAAATAACCATTTTACGGGGGTAAAATACACAGAGTGAATCAAATTAAAACAGTCAAAGTCCAGAATAAGTTTTTGTAATTGTAAGCATCATGTCTGTCAAACACGAATGCAACATGCAACTTGATTGCCCCAATGTACCTAAGAAAGACTATTTTCTGTTGCTTAAAAAGAAGGGTAATGTTTATTTTTTTAATTTTGTGTTAAATTTTGTGTACACATTTTTGTAGGTATAACGAGTATCAAAATTATAAGTATTCCGTGAAAAGATTATTAGCCATACTTTCCATCCTTTTATAGCTTTTTTTAGCCACTTATACAGGATTATGACGTGATACTTTGTGATGCGATTTGAAAGTTGAAAAATCATCGTAGGCCATAATAGGTTATGTACTATCAAGTTAAAATATTGGTTAAAGGAAATTAAAGGCTTTTACTACCAGACAAACTGATTTATTCTCAAAACCCTACGCGTTTCAACACATTAACGTGCCATCTTCAGGGGTTTAGACAAATTTCCTGTCTTAATTACAGAAAGATGCTGTATAAAATGTTGTCAAAGCTGTTGTACTTGAAGAAATCAGAGGATGAATGCATTCATCCTCTCATTTCTTCAAGTCTTGTGATGCATTCATCCTCTGATTTCTTCAAGTCTTGCGATGTTCCTGCCTTCCTGTTTTACGCAGTTTCTGTTTGGTATCCTGAGGACAATAGATGAAAAGCCAAACTTTGACAACATTTCATACAGCATCTTTCTGTAATTGTACAGGAAATTTGTCTAAACCACTGAAGATGGCACGTTAATGTGTTGAAACGCGTAGGGTTTTGAGAATAAATCAGTTTGTCTGGTAGTAAAAGCCTTTAATTTCCTTTAACCATGTCAAATCCAGACGTTATGACATTAAGAAATAAAGTTAAAATATTTTTAGCTAGTTGGCACTTTTGGTTATACCGGAAGTTGCTAACAACATTCTATACAACTCTTTGCATTTTTAGACATCTCATCAAATTTAAAGCCAAGAATTGCAGAAGCTGCTCTGTCTTGGAATAACGGGAGCAATGGCATCATGCCCCACAGCTGCAATATAGGCAATGCTGAATATTAATCCCCTGCAGATATTCGTGAAGAGAGAAGCACCACTAAGTGCTTCCAGACTATTTGAAGCACACAAATTTAAACCAGGAGACTTAGTTGGCCACTTGAAGATCCCAGAAATCGTTCGATTGGAGTCATTCGCCAAACCAACAAATCAAGTGCCAGCTAAACTGGACTTTATAATCCCATTTGAAGTAGTCATAAATGACCGCCAAGCATGAGACAACGACAGTAAAAGGCGGACAAAAAAATCACCTGTATGGTATGCAGACGGGTCTAAACAAATAGAGGGAGCAAGACTGGGAATAACTGGACCCAACTTTAGACACGCTAAGTCCCTAGGAAAAACTTCCACCATCTTCAAAGCAGAAATGTTTTCTATAAATCTGTGTGTACAACAGTGAATGCAAAGAAGATTCACACATCTGAATTTACATCCTCTGACAGTCAATGAGTACTAAATACTCCGAGATCTTCCAAAACCGAGTCTAAAGTGACAGGGCATCAAGGCATTGAAATAAATGAGGAAGGAAATAGCCTTGCAAAAAGGTCAGCAGTAGCACCATTCTATGGGTCAGAGCCGCACTGTGGACTAACAAAAAGCCATGTAACAAATGAACTTGATATTTGGGAGATGAAGCAAATGCTGTCATACTGAAGGAAAATGCCAGGCTTAAGGGGAGTAAATCGGTTTATCACCATATCAATAGAGAAGTCTGAAATGTTTCTTGAATTGAGCAGGGACGACTTGAGAATAATCACGCGACTTTTCACAGGACCCCAACCCCCCGTCCCCCTAAGGTACCACCTTATGAAGATGGCAAGGCGGACAGTGAAAACTGCAGATACTGCACTGAAGCAGTAGAAACAACAGAACACTTACTATGCGACTACATGTCTCAGTTCTGCCAAAGGCTCAAATACCTTGGAGGGGCGACTCTAATACCCAAAGGAGTAGGTAAAATAGCCCCACAAAACGATAGTAGATTACATAAAAGTCTGAACATTTTTGGCCTATACGACTCCTTAACAATCTACAAATTCAAAGCCATCTTTTTATAACCCATAGTATGTTTTCGATTGACAGTTTAGAACTTACGTCATAATTTTTTTTTTCAAAATTTTTGACAGATGAAGTTGTTTCCCAAATTATCCACACCTCGTCTACTTAAGGACAAAAACTAACAGGCTTAGTAAGAAACGTATCGTTTTTAATACAAAGCAATCAAAAATTAACTCTGGTAGACTGTCTCATTTTAGTAAATATCAAACTCAAAAAACTCGAAGGGAACAACACAGTGGGCCAAATTGCTCACTTTTAAGGGGACACTCCTATTTCTAAACAAGATAGGCGAAAACTGATGTCGGCGCCTGTGGCTCAATTTTCATGACAAAGTTAGTGGTGAAAACCGCATATCGACGTCTATCACCGTTTCAGAGATACGGGGTGTTTTTCGAAACTGTGCATTTTTGGAAAGTGGCTTTTAACTTTTTTCCTATTGATTTTTTTTTATTTATATGAAAATATGTCTGAAGCACTTTTCGCGTAGAATTCAATGGTGTAGATTACATTTCTCTTCAATTTATATTCTTCTATATATAAACATAAAAATCCATTTTTCAATTGGACACCCGGTATATTTTGATATATATTAGTAAAGCTTGAAATTACAATTCTAAAAATATAGCACACTTGATGTTTAACACGTAGCCTTTGGACGACGATTCGACAAAATAGAGTGACACTGTTTATTGCTAGCTGTCAAATTTTGAGCCAGGTGAGAAAAAGGTTGCTTATTTCTGGGTTTTTGTCGAGGTTTTTCGCTTTTCGAACTAAATTTACCATGAAATTAGAAAATTATGAAATATGGAACATGATTGTCTGTTTCATACAAGAGGCTGCAAGCAATTTGTACCACGAGCGGTATCGTGAGAGGAGACAACCATTCAATGATATTTTCGCAAGATTGCGACACAATTTAATTAACAGTGGTCAATTTGATAAGAAAATAACTAAAAGGTGTGCATCAAGTAGAGATATGGAGTAAGAAGAAATAATAATTTTAGGAAGTGTAGAAAATAATCAAAGAACCTCAACGGGAGAGTTAACGATACCGACAGGACTACCAAGAACTAATGTTAGGCCAATAATGAAAAAGCAAAAATTTAAGCTATACAGGACTAGAAAAGTTCATCACCTTAGACCAGGAGATTTGCAACGCCGGATGGATTTTTGCTAATGGTTCCTAGAACATTGTAACCAACTGCGAGATTTCCGTCGAACTGTATTTGGACAGACGAAGCTTATGTGAGTAGTGCTGGTACTTTTAACCGCTACAACTGTTATACTTGGACACAAGAAAATCGTCATTCAATAGTGAAGCAGATAAATCAAGGAAGATTTGGGCTTAGTATGTGGACTGGTATTTTTAGTGGTAGGATTGTCGGTGCGGTTATTTACAAGGGCACGCTCACCACGCAAACGTATTTGCACATTTTGAGGCAATAAATAGAACCTCTTGTTGACAAACCGCCGCTAACTGAACCCAGGAGCGTCTTTTTTCGCAAGACAGGCCGCCGCTCACAACGCAACAATTGTCACCAGTATTTTGACGGTCTATTTTGGCAATAATTGGAGGTTCCAACCGTTGGCCAGCGAGGTCACCGGACTTAACGCTCATAAGACTTTTATCTCTGGGGAAGGTTGAAAGACCAAATTTTTAAGTTGCCGACGAACTCTAGACTCTTGAAATTCGCGGTGTTGCAAGCTTTTGCAATTCTCACCCCCACTGAACTGATGCACTCTGTTAGGAAAAGGTGCCGTTTGTGCATTTGCAAAAACGATCGACATTTTGAAAACCTCTTGAATTAGATAATTACCCCCATTGCATCCTCCGTAAAATTCTAGTTTCCTGTCTATTGTTGACGTTTAGTTTTATTAGTTATAACATGAGATGTAATTACTTCTGCGAACCGATTTATGCATATATTTTTGGAATGGTATTTTCAAGCTTTACTGTAACGTGCCAACAAAAATATACTGGGGGTCAATTTACAATCACTGAAACGGTGACAGATATTGATATGCGGTTTTCACCATTAACTTTGTCATAAAAACTGAGTCTCAGACACCGACATCAGTTTTAGCCTATCTATCGCCTATTTATCGTATCTGCTCTTGAAATATTTAAAGAAAAAAACTAAGAATGTCTATTTTTTAGTTTAATCATAACTAAAATATTTTTTAAAATATTTATTTCAAACTGGTACAAGGCCATTTTTGGACATGAAAATTTAAAATATCGCGTCAAAATTTTTAAATTCCAAGATATATGTCAACTTTTTTTATGAGAACCATATTGGATTTTTCGTAAATTAGTAAAATGTTGAAACCTGCTTACGACAGGGTCTTATGTTTTACAATATGTATCGTGGAAAAAGCTACAAGCATTTTTAGTGAATTTTCGTAGAAAAAATTCACTAATGGGGAGATCCCGACTTTTGAATTTTGAGTTAAATTTTGCAAATGAGCGCGAACTAGGACCTTTAGAACACATATCCGGGGTCAGTTTCAATTTGGATTATATGTATATATATATATATATATATATATATATATATATATATATATATATATATATATATATATATATATATATATATATATATATATATATATATATATATACGTATCACACCAATAACAAAAAATAATGGATCGATATTAATAAAATTTGGCACGTATCTTCCTTTTGTAAGTGGCTTAAATATGTTCGTTAGTCAGGAAAATCGGACGAGGTTTTCCGGGAAAATTTGGAGTTTTCATTCGAAAAAAAAATTATCTCAAAAAATAAAAAAGGTATGATAACCGAATTTGGTAGGTAGGTTTACGATATAAAAAGTAAACTACACACCAAAATTTAGATTTCTATGTTACAAGAAAAAAAAGTTATAATACAATATTTTGTGCCAGATCATTTCTATGAAAATTCACTACCATAACGCACTTGCTGCGTCCAGGCTTTTATACTTTTAATTAGTTGGCTATGTAGATAATATATAGCAATCAGTCACTTGCAAATATTAAACCGTCAATTAGTGGTTTTTAGTGCTTCAAACGTAATTGTGTTTGAACTAATAATGAATTTTGACGATAATGCCTTATTATTTAAGCGAAGAATAATAAAAAATCTAGACGGAGAGCAAGTGCGTTATAGTAGCGAATTTTCATAAAAACCTTTCAAATACGAAAAATTCTCAAAAGTAAAAATTTTTTACGAAAACAATAAATTTGGTTTGGTGAAATTTCGCACAAATGTTGCCTTTATAAAGTTTTTGTTACATACCAAAGTTGGATTGTATTGATTGAGAAAAACATAAAATTGAAAGAAGTTGATGAAAATGCGCTACCGTAACACACTTCGCGCGTGGGCAACCTTAAAAGGGTGGAAGCGGAACGGAGCAAAGTAATTAAATTGGCTCAGTAAGACTGGAGGTAACATCAAACTGGAATGTGTGGAAATTCCAATGAAAAATAATTTTGAAAGTAGGCGACTTATACGGACTGGTGGATGGGTCCATTACAAAACCTGAACCGACGGCAGATTCAGTGGGAGCGAATCCAGAGGCACCACCAACGACACCCGCATCAAACAGTGCAGTAGCATGGTCAGAAAAGGACGCCAAGACACAAAGTATTTTGGTGAGTTGTCTCAGTGAAAATGTCACAATGCATGTAATAACATGTAAAACAGCACAACAGACATGGTCCAAATTACACACTGTATTCGAGCGGCAATGTGCAACAAGCATTCACATAATCCAACAGAAGTTCTTCTCGTATAAGTTCTTAGAAACGTGTGTTTTGTTTCTTTAACGTCGGCCTATTTCCGCGACTATGGCCAATCACCGACACCAGGGAGCAGTTTCACCTCAGTATCTTGGAAATTTTGCCGAACCCCTGTCTCTCTATAAAGGGGCAGGGATCTTTAACATGCCCAACATCGCATGGACACGGGACCGACGGCTTTACACCCCATCCGAAGGGCGGAACGTGCAGACATTCAACTTGCTCAAATACAATGCCAGAACCTCGGTTGATGTTAATGTTACAGTTTGTACTGAAAACGTGAAAGGAGAACCCTGGGATCGAACCCAAAACGCTTCGGTTTAGAGACACACGTTCTTGCCCCTGAACTACCAAGGCTCTATTCTTAGAAAGGAACAGGTTTATGGACCTTGCCAAGATTCAAGAATATCCGACAAAGCAAAACAGTTGAGTGAAGCTAGCTCCGATAAAATGATGATGACGAAGATACTGCTGTCATTGCCCGATGATTATAAGCATTTCGTGCCTGCTTGTGAGTCTGTTCCGAAAAATAGCCAAAAATTAAATGATCTGATTGCGATATTATTGGTAGAAGAAGACACAATGAAGAACAGGGAGGAAGCTACCACAGCATTGGTGATGAAGACACACAAAGATGTCAAGTGCTGCAAGTGTGGAAAGGTGGGCCACTTCAAACGAAACTGCAGTGAAAACCCCAAGGAGAAATGTAGTTTTTTCGAGAAAACTGGACATCTGTACAATGTTTGTTGTTTCCGAAGACATAATAATAATAACCAACAATCGAGCAATGCATTCGTAATTGCAGCATATTTGATCATAGGAGATGGGACAAATGTGTGGTGTTGATAGTGGGGGCGAGTGAGCTGGAAAAAAAAAACCAGTTACCGTTGGAGACGCATCAAAAATTGAGATTATGGGAATTTGAGAAGTTCAGCAAAAAAAATTAGCAACGATATGTTCCAAAATTGAAAGCTAACCTATTTTCAGTGAGCAGCGCTCTTGACAAGGGATATGAAATGAAAACTAACTACTAGAGGTGTGAATTCCATAAGAATAGATTATTTGGTGCGATTGTTTATCGAAAGGAAAAACATGTTCATCATGAATTTCAAGTTTAATACAACTCAATGTGAGCAAGCAAATGTGAGTGCAAAAGTTTATAGTCTATTAATCTGGCATGAACGTTTTGCTCATCAAAACCCAGGGCAAGTAAAACAAGTTTTAAAAACAAATAATATTGTGCATTTGAATGATGTCGAGAAGTGCAGAACATACATTCATGGAAAACAACATAAGTTTACATACAAGCTGAATCACGCAAAAAACAACCAGGTCATATGAGATTACACAGGCTGATGTGTGTGGTCCCATGGAGGTCTAGTCGATTGGAGGTTCCAAATATTTTCTATTCTGAAAGGACGATTTATCGCATTGCCGAGAAGTACATTTCTTGACAAGTAAACATGAAGTATGTGGAAAGTTAAGAAATTTTATATCACATACGAAACAAACAACTGGCAATGAGGTAATGTTAGATCTGACAACGGGGAAGAAGCTTATCAGTGCAGATGTGAAGGTTATGTTAGAATCGAAACGTATAAAACATCAAAGAACAGTTCCTTGCACACCTGAACAGAATGGGAAGGCCGAAAGATGTGCACAATAGTTGAAGCTGCAAGAACTATGATATATACTAAATCACTCAAGATGGAATTATGGTAAGGCTATATGGATTCCCACCATAATTAGACCCGCAGGCCGGTTTCATTCTAATTAGAGCTCGTCAGTACGGTGTACTAATTACAGCGAGAACACACCTATAAAGTAATACAGCTATGCTAGCCAGCCTCCTAGAACCAGGTAGTATGTTATCACGCCAGCTCCAAATAACACAAAGTGTTAAAAAATAGAGACTGTGTACAACCAACTAACAATTTTATAAATTGTCAGCCCTGGTCCATTTATTTCCTAATATAGGGACCATCTATGTATACTACCTGGTGCCGCACCGAAATGGAGACCCTGTCGTTCATCTCACAATGTTCAAGGAATTGTGAACACAACGGTGTACGTTGTCGTGTTCAATAGACAATTTGCATGTTTTTTTTCTTATCACATCTGATAAACATCCCACAAAGAGGATTTATAATAATTTTTTCACTTCACGTACCACAAAAATAACGACGCAAAAAATATTGGAAAATGCGAATTTCATAATTATTTCAAACACCACTATTTTGCCGGCATGATCTGTGACGTCACTGGACATCAACAATGACAATGAGCTTGAGATCTCGATAAAGGAATCAAATTGACCATAGTGTTGAGAAACAAGCGACCGTACTTATCATTACCATAAGGCAAATGTAAACACGTCATTTATTCACTGTCCAAGTACGTCACGACCAATAACAGAACGTTCGCGGTCACATGATAATTCGAAATTTTTTGATTTTAAAATTATTTTTTGTCCACTACATACGTTTTTAGGTATTTTCATGCATGTAGTAATGGCCTATGTATGAAAAACTATTAGGTAAATGTTAAATTTATTTAATGGAAAACCCATGCAAATTGTCTATCAGAGCTAAAACACCCTACGAGTTATGGAGTGAGTGTTTTAATGTAGAACATTTTAAGGTATTCGAATGTGAAGCTCACATTCATACACCAAAGGTGATGAGAAAGAATTGAGACGCGAAAAGCCAAGTAGGTATTTTGGTTGGCTATGGAGAAAACACAAAGGTTATTGAATATACCTGCCTGAAAAGAATGACATCATACTACATACAGACTTGGAGACTACTTCTCTGGCTTCACTGTTGAGAAGTAGTTTCCAAGTCTGTATGTAGTATGGACCAGTTTCACCAAGTAAGAGCAACAACAATCAAAGAATGACATCGCCCTAGCTCGAGATGTAATCTTTTTTGGAACAACAAAAAATCTAGTGGAATCAACTGTCGAAGTATCAGACAAACATGTAGTTGAATGGCAGTGGTGGTGAGTAGTGTGAGCAAAAATAATTCTGTTCATGAGATAGGCAGTATCGAAAAAGCTAATGAGGAGCAAGAAAAACTTGAAGACGAATACCTTTTGTTATTGATCCGATTGCTATGTTTGAAGATAACCAGTCTGCCATATAAACTTAGAAAATAAAAATTGAAACATGCAGATGTAAGATATCACTTTAGAAGAGAAGAAATCAAAGAGGGTATTGTACACTTAGTCTATATTCAGACAAGTGAAACAAGATTTAAGTATAATGGAATAGGTTTTTGATAAATTTTTATTTTAGGCCAAATGTTTTTTGGTAAATCAGTTTTTGTATTTATAGATTCCTAAGCAGACGAGGTATGGGCAGTTTAAGAAACAATTTTATCTCACAAAAATCTTTTAAAAGATTGAATCATAACCAAAAATCATTTCTAAACGATTAATCTTAAATATATAATGTGTAAAACAAAGGCGGGTTAGAATTTGATTGTAAATTTAAAAAAAAAACAACACATGGTATTTTATTTAAAATGAAAAAGGTGATGACGACTTCTGGTCCGGTAGAACCGCAATTGCCACCTAAGTGAACATATTTGAACTAAAAAGCACATCACGTTTTATCACCTACTGTAATTTTTCATCTTTCAAATCGTGTCAGAAAGTCCTAAAGATTTAATTAACGCTTTTCGCAAATCACACTGTATGCAAATATAACCTGTAATACAAATAGTTTCAAAAAGCATGAACAATAATTTTAATTCAGTTTTTAGTTTATAAAATCAGTCACGTTGAAAAACGAAATACTAGTTTATGATGTAGAAACTATTTCTCTGGCTTAACAAATGTTTGAAGAAAACTAACATTTGTGAAGCTAGAGTAGTCTCTACATCTGTATTTAGTATGGAACGGTTTCACCAAGTAAGAGCAACAACTATTAATGGACTGGTTTATGAATTTTTAACGTCCTCTGTTAATAATAATAATAATAATAATAACAAAGAATCAATTAAAACCATTTTCTCCCTAAAAAATAATTGAAGCCCTATTTCTGAAATTTGTCTGTCTAAATTTGAATTTCCCTGAATAACTGCATTAAAAGAACATACATTTATAAAATTAATAATTGGTATATAAGACTCGAGACATAGTAGCGTGCTGTGCAGTAGACTTGACAGTGACCTTATTAGTCACAGTGCCAGTTGCAATATTCTACTTTCTAGTGAGTACCAAATCATAGGAAACATTTGGGCCATACTTATTAGAACCTAGATTACCAGTTGTTTACACAATGACCATAAAAAGTCTCGCAGAAATTCGATAAACTACAACTTTTAAGCAAAATACAGAAACAAGTCCATTTAACTTTTAAGGTAGCTATTTGCTCAAGAATCCCACTTCCCAACTCACACCAATTCGAAAATCTTAAATCAGAAGGGAATCATGTGACACTTAATGTTTAAAGAAATCTAGTTCAAAAAGTAACATAAAACTTTGTATACTTGAGACAATATAAAACTAAATCCAGATAAAAATAATATTTTTATTTAACTACAATACCAAAACACTTAATTTCAAAATACTCAATAACCAAATTCATTTTTTGCAAATTGTAAAGTAAAATCATTATTTCACAGTATATCAGTGCTTAGAAGGCAAAAGGTTCTAACCCACACTTCTGCATAGATATTTAGGTATACCAACAAAATCAGAAAAAAATAAGGAGACTTTTGAAACTGGACGGAAGTCTCTAAGATTTATATTGGAGTCAATATTAGGACAAGAGGTTACCTAACCCCCAGACAAGCTTAACAAAATTAGCTCTTCGTGAAAAAAATTACAAAAATACATATTTTACATATTTCTTATGGGTTTGTGAATATCAAAGGTCATAACCTTTTTTTTTTAATTTAATGCCTGTTGCATCTTTGGCCATTAGCGCAATTCCCGATTTTTATTTTCCAGACAAGGTCAACTTCTCGTTGACCCGCCCGGCAATCAAACCCGGGACCTCTTGCTTTACAGAGCGAAATCCAGCAACCTGCGCCACGAGGGCGTTAAGGCCATAACCTACAAAACTAATAAAACTTTTCTTAACAGCTCCAAGATTCACCAAGAAAGTGACGTCAGTGACGACACTACTGAAACCTACTTGGAAAAATGTTAATATAGGCTCCAAGTGAATGGCTTACCATCCTGCGAAATGCTACAAGTTCGCACACTCGGGGCTATTGCTTTCAAATAATGTGATTTCTATCACATCAAGACTTTCGAAAAGAAGATTTGACCCGAAAAAAAAAAGATTTACAGTTAAATGCTCACTAAGGGGTGTTGTAAAATTTGTCACTTTAAAAAATTCATAACAATCATGTAACATAGTTCGGACATATTATATTGTACATCAATGCCCGTGGCCAAATTAGAAAGATCTCAATGCCATTCAAATTAAAAAAAAAACAACAACAATATAACATGGAATTGATGCGGTTGTAAAAACGGCCTCAAGAAATGCCAATTAAAAAGCATAACAGCCTTCTACAAATGTGAATACGAATCACCCATTGCAGAAGATATTTCTCTCACTTTACCACAATCAAACGAGGAGGAAGCTATAAGCAACCTGAAACGGTATCTTCAATTACTTTTTCTTTGTTTTGTCTTTTTGTTGAAAGTGGTAGTGTTAAGTGTAATAGTTCATTCATCCCTATTCTGTTTCTGCTCAGTATAGTCGGAATTTTCTATAATTACACTGCTCTACCTGCCAACTATTGATTTACTGTATAACTACATTTAATTTAATTTGAGTTACATGTTAAATATAAGTAAAAAAATTGTACGCCTATTTATTCTTTCCTTTCGATGAAAGTCAAATACCAAATTTGTGTGTAATATAAAACCTACTTAATCCACAAAAATCCATAACCAAAACACAAAAAATGTTGGGAGGAAAAAAGGGCTGCACCATCATAATACAGTTTCACTTATTGTAAGTATCCCCTCTTATTATTTTATTTTGCTAAATCCAAAAGTACATAAGCTTCATCCAGAAATATAGTGGCGTATCTGCCTAGAGGATAAAACAATGAATGCCTGCCTCAGTACCCGTTCCGGTTTTTGGCCCATCCGTGTACCAAACCAAGCTTTTAGGAGGAAACTGCAGCTGGTTGCCTCTCTCAAGATCACAGGAGGGGAGATCCCAAACAAGGCGCAAGTGATAGTAATCCATACCCAATATCTTTACAATTCCCTAATCTACTTTGCCATGAGGTACAATTTGAATAACCACTGTGCATATAGCTTTTGTGGCTCCAGAAATTCTTCCAAATAATTTGAATTCTCTACATAGGCTTGGCTTCTAACATATATTCAAAAGAAATAGTCGAAGAGTGCCAGGTCAAGAGATCTCACACATGGCCTCACCACTCATATACCACACAATATATGAGGCAGAAGCTGGATTTTGGGTAAGTAGGACATGAACAGAACAGAAGATCTGCAATGCGGGCATTTAAAAATATGATAAGAACAAGGTACACCAATAGAGCTGGCAACTTCACTAGACCTAATCCAGAGTGACATTGCATTTTATCGAATTTATGCGAGAATTTTGCAACTCATTGTATGTGACAGGTGTACTCATTATTGCTACTTAAAAATATTTGCGTTCTAGCTTTCACTATTTTGATTAAAACTGTAGACTCAACATACAGGTGGCAATTTATATTCGCTCACTATAGTTCTGTGCTTTATTATTAGGTTAGACGGATAATTAAATTAGCAGTTTTTTAAGGTAATTTCAAATCTGGTTTTAGATCTGCAAAATTCCGAACAGTTCCAAAGTTATTATTCAAAAATAAAGTTTTGCGTTTTTTATGCTTCCTTTTAACTTTTTCATTTTTTATATTTCGTTACAGATAAAAAATTATCACATAAAACGAACCGAGAAATCGGAGAGTTGTATCCGTTTTGCGAAATAATTTTTTGGCAAATACATTGACGTACCACACATTGTACTTTATTTATTTGTAAACGATTATCACCGGCCCGAAATTTGCGGTTTCTTTCCACAACAGGTGCAACCTCAGTTTGTTCTATGTGAAAAATAAAAAATGCAAGATTGAGTTGTTTTAAATAAATTCTTAACTCTTCGGTATTTTACAGATCTAAAACCAGATCTGGACTGAGATTAAAAAACTACAAATTTCTACTAATTTAAGGCATGTCTCGAACTCCAATAATAATGGAAATAGCTGTAATGAGCCAGTATAAATTGACACTTTGTATATACAGGTGCCCAGAAACTCTCCTGCCAAACTGAAACCTCGCATACAGGGCGTAATTTTTTGTCGATTTAATCCAATCCACCTTTATCTAAAATTATTTGCTATTACAACCACCCCCCCACCCCGGGGTGGTGGTGGGGGTGGGGGGTGTTCACCTAGAAATTATTCACAACAGTTCGGGAATTATCAAGGAATTACAGGGAAATATACGGTATTACGGCGAAATATGGGGAATTACATGGAAATATGGGGAAATACGGGGCAATATTGGGACATCACAAGGAATTATGAGGAAATATTTAGGAAATATCGTGGTAGTGTTGGGCAGTTCCATTTATAAACATAACGAACGGGCACGAAGATTTTGCTGAATGCTCGGGATCACATACGATCAAAGCAGCAACGCGGCAAAAAGACACCGCGCAGTTGTCTACAACTTTGCACTAAGTCTGGAGCTGAGCAACACCTGCTGCTGTTGCCTCGTTTGTAGCGCCTGCGCCGTGCAGTGATGAGGTGGTAGATTATATTATCTGGAGCTCTGGGGATGCTGTGTGTATATAAACAGAGAAGACAACATGCATTATGTAAGTAAGCTACACGTAACCTAAATTAAATGTAATACATATCAACGGATGCTGTAAAAATCTGTGTAAAACACATTATTTCGTATGGATGGTCATTGTCGTCCAGTAAATGGAACTGTGAAATTTTGGTACGATCCCTGAAGCTTTCGCTTGCCGGACGAATGCTCTGTCCAAACATTCTAAAAATTATGTTAATCTATATCTTTGCTTTTTGTAGCGAAAAATCTTTCAAAAAATGTTTATTTGCCTTGCAGACAATGTCATAATTCACAAGGGAATTTTAGAAGCAAAAGATAAAAGTTTTTCAAGCTGCAAAAGACGCCTTAAAACTTAAACTAAATGCTATCATCAAGGATGTTCTAATTATTCAGGGATATGATTCCCAGTTCATCATATCTAAAATTATCAATGATGACATTGACAATATCCCGGATTTTACACCAAAAGGACTGCCACAATATGTATCTGCTGAAGAACGAATACAATTTTATGGTAGGGGAAAGTAGGGTAAAACGGCCCCCCCGGGTAAAATGATCCCCTCATATTTTTCCCATAGCATGCGTAAAACCACTGTTTAGCTTGAATCATTACATTCAGTACTACTATCGCCATCTATGTATGAATTGGTGAAGATGTGCGAAGCGTATCTCGGCTAGTATAACATAACCAATAAAAACTCAGGTGGTGTTGTTAATTTCGTGCGGACCAAAGTTGTGTTTGTGGGCGTATTCACTGAGGTAAGTAAAACATCTTTGTATGATGTTTAAAAGGTATATTTTCCTGCACATTTCTTTTCTGTCGCCATTGCCCTAAATATGAGGATTCACTAATTATATATTTTTTATGCATTTGGTTACTCTTTGGGTAAAATGGTCCCTTTACATTGAGGCAAAATGGCCCCAGGGACCATTTTACCCTCGCATGGTCGCCTAAAAAAATGCATAGCAATTTTTTCCAACAATCGAATATATCTTTATCTCTTCAGAAATAATGGTTAGAAATTACGTTTCGGAAGACCTCTAGACAAAAATGGGACTCAAATTCAATGCGACATGCCTTACAAGAAATTTCTAATGGCATGCCTTTTAAAACAGCCGCTAGGACCTATAATCTGCCCTTGAGTACTTTAAAGAGAAGGGCCAAAAATCAGAATAAATTGGTAAGTATTTTCAAACTAGACGTTTATATTCTTTCGATTCTGCAGATGTATTTTAGGGGAAAGAAGGCAGTTATTCGTCATTATTTTTTTTTCAGGCAAAAGGTTTTACGAAAATTCTTGGAAGGTTCACTACAACATTGCCGAAGGAATTGGAGACGTACTTAAAGCAATATGTTTTAGAGATGGAAGACCGTCTGTTCGGTCTGACAAAAAAAAATATTTGTCAAATGGCCTACGAGCTTGCGGAGAGGAATGGTATTAGCCACAGGTTTTCTAGAGAGAAAAAGGCAGCTGGAACGGGTTGGTTTAGAGATTTTCTGAAGAGAAATCCAGAGATTTCGTTTAGAACTCCGGAGGCCACCTCCGCTGCCAGAGCCAGAGGCTTTAATAAAGAAGTAGTGGCAAAGTATTTTTCTCTTTTGGAAGAAATAACAAGTAAAAATAACATCACACCGATGACAATGTACAATATGGATGAGTCGGGTATCCAGACAGTCCCCAGTAAGCTGCCCAAAATTTTAGCACATAAAGGGCGAAAGCAGGTTGGTTTCCTAACAAGTGCTGAAAGGGGACAAAATGTGAGCGTTGTTCTATGTGTAAATGCTGCTGGTCATTTCATTCCGCCAGCAATCATATTCCCTCGCAAAAGACGAAATGAGTTATTATTCCAAGGTGTTCCTTATGGAACGCTTTGTCTTTACAACGAATCTGGCTACATGAAATCTGAAACCTTTGTTCAATTCTTGCAGCATTTTAAACAACACACCCAGTGTTCCATTGAAAATAAGGTCCTCTTGTTGCTAGACGGGCATTCAAGCCACAAGTCCATCCAAGCTATAGAATATTGTAGGGAAAATGGCATTATACTGCTGTCGTTTCCTCCACATTGCACTCATGAGATGCAACCATTAGATGTGGCTGTATTTTCACCTCTAATGGCATATTTTAATGAAGAGGTTATTTTATGGCTTAAAGCAAACCCAGGAAAAGTGGTAACAATGTATAACATTGGTGGTTTGTTTGGAAAAGCATATAGAAGAACTGCCACACTTAATAACGGTCTCAGTGGATTCGAGAAAACAGGCATCTGCCCCTTTAATCCGAATATATTCCCAGATTGGAAATTTAAACCATCCTACACAACTGATCGTCCTCTAGTGGAAAATGAAACCGACGCGGACGCTCCTATTTGTCACCAAGAACAAACTCCTCAGAAAACTCCTACTCAAAATACCCCTCCTCAAAAAACACCCCCTTCTTCGCCACCAAGATCATCTGTAATAACTTTTCCCATAAGAAAGAGGAAAATTCGTGATGAATCATCAGACGAGTCAGATGAATGGGAGGCAAGTGGACGATCTTCAGATGAAGTCAGCCTTTTTACAGATAGTGCAGATGATTTATCAGAAAATGAAACTTTAGACGCTGCAGTTCGAAAGATAAAAGTTGCCGTTTCAAAGCCAGTTGATGTTATAATAAGTCCTGAAGTTGGAACCTCAAATCCAAACCCTAACGTTAACGCTATAGAACTGGAAGCTGGTGCTGCGAACAATGAAGATAAAGATGACACTTTTGTAACTCCATTTGATTTATACCCCCTACCTCTGGCACCTCCTCAGACTAGGAGTTCAAGACCCTCCCAAGGAGCAACTGTTTTTACTTCCACACCAAACTATTTGGTTGCAAAAGAAAAATCAAAAACCGCTAGGCCAACTTCACAAACAGCTAGGAAAGCTGTGAGCAGAAAATAAAGAAAATAAAGGGAGAAGAGTTAAGGAAGACGACGTCGCCTGTATATTTTGTTCCGAGTTTTTCAGTGAGTCACGGGCCAAAGAGGTCTGGGTTTCTTGCAATTTGTGTAAAAAATGGTGTCATTCATTATGCGCAGGTGTTGCAAGAAAGCAAAAAATGTACATTTGCGATTTTTGCAAATAAAAGTGTTTTTATAACTTTTATGTGAAAAAAAATGTGGGGGTCATTTTACCTCATGAAGGGGGCCATTTTAGCTCCACCAGGGTGTAAAATGGTTCCTTTGGGTCTTTTTTAAAGAATATCTATTTTTTTGTTCTTTTTATTATTAGATGTTATTTTTTCAAAGAAATGTATTCTGTTATGTCTCTTTCATTGTATGAATAAATCATAATCAAATATTCCGTTTTTTTTTTTGTATTTTTTTGCCCAACAAATTGGTAAAGGGGCCATTTTGCCCCACTTTCCCCTATATACAAGCCAATGACATTGGAAAGTTAAAAATATTTTCTGGATTGAGAAAAAAAATCATTTTGCAATATTTTGTAACAAAATTGAAATCTTGAATTGAATACTTTTGAAAGTTGGTGTTCAGACAGATGAATTGGCTTTTGAAAGCGGTGTTCCAAGAAGCAAACAAAGTTCGTAGAAAAGTAATCCTGCCACTCACTATTCAGCAAACAATATTAGTAACAGCAGTTTCAACGACGCGAGTGCAGAAAAAACTCGAGATGAAAACTCAAAAGAACAATCGATGTAAACATCGTTGAAAAAATGGGTGAGAACAGAAGTTCCAGAAAATACTCTGGCAAATATTGAAAATCATTCGTTAAAATTCCATCAGAAAGATATCCGCTTTTAAAAACACACAACGTAACTTGCTTTTCTGGTCAAACATACAAGATCTTGAAGATGACAAAAAACGAAAGATGTAAATCTAGATGGATATATGCAAATATTCAAAAACATTTAGCAGCAAGACATATGACAACTAAAAGAAAGGCGCAACAGACATCTAAACTTCAACCGAGCATTAAACATTTTTTCATGGATGAATCACAGCAATCATCCTCCAGAGTTGAAACGCCGAGGGAAACATCGAATGAAAGAGAATCCCTGGCAAGGTGTAATCAATATTCCGTTCTAAAATTGACAAATAAGGCGAAAGAAAAAATTAAAAGTCTTCAGAATAGCATAATCACACCTAAAACACCTGATTCAACAAATAATGGGACGACTACCATTAAACATAGTACATACAGTAACACATATTTCGCCGAGGATTTCGCACATGAACCAACTAAAAATCCGTCGAGAAAATCAAAGGAGAGATTTTCAGGGAAACTGGATATAAATGTAAATCAGTTGCTCATAACTGACTTTTAGCAAAAAATTAACAGCGTCCTTCAGGAACGTAGTAAAAGTATTTTAAATGCAAGCCAAAATATCTTACAACTTACAAAGGACGATGATAAATTCATAGAAAGTCCGATTGAAAATACAAGTTCTCATTGAAACCTTGTACAAAAAATCCATGCATAATTCAAAAAAATCTAAACATTCCAATTCTTTTGATGATGCTATTAAAAATTTTACCTTATACGTTTACTACGTAACTGGACAACTACTTTGAGGTTTTGCAAACAAATGTACAAAATTCCCTACCAGCAATCACAACATTAAACCGCTATATGCTTACCCAAAATAAACATTATGATGAGGGACCTTTCGACTTTTTAGAAGTGAAAAGTTATCTTGAAGAAAGGAAGTTACCCATGTATATTTGGATAGGATAATACGCAACAAGAATCACCGTAAAAATTGAATGCAACGTTAATAATAATAAAATCATGAGCTTTGCAATGCCTCTTAAAAATGGAATCGCTCAAATAGACATTTATAAAGCTACATCATAAATAACGTAATTTTATAATATACGGCCATCGTAATCTTGTAGGGAATGGTCCTTTTCAGTTGAAAGGGCACGATCTCATTAGTATAAACACAAAATATAAATTGTTCAAATTTAAGATTTGAACAAATAAAGCCGGAAATACAAGCTTGATTTTACAAAGGATTTTATTCTCAAGTTCTATTTTTTTTAATGTTAATGTTGTATAACCGTACGAGTTAAAAGTGTAGTTTTAGTTTTGTTATTTGCTTTTATGTACCTGAATACTTGATTATCTTATGTTCTTCTTAGTTATCTATTAATGGTATGTTATTAAAAAATACACCATGACCAAGAATCAGTTAAATGGAACAAACACTGCCTGGCTGGATATTACTGAGAAACTCGGCAATGTATCATTTTTATTCCTAGTAAAAATATATTCTCAATTGTGCCAGTTGCGAATATGTAATTAAAAGTTAAGGTAAATGTCAGATGGGGATTTACCGTCAGGAAATATTGGGGAATTATGTAATATTACGGAGAAATATTATGGAATTATGAGACTTATAATATTATGGTATTATGGATTTATATAATATTATGGAATTATGAGACTTATCCCCAATAAGTCTCATAATTCCATAATATTTCTCCGTAATATTACATAATTCCCCAATATTTCCTGACGGTAAATCCCAGATGGGGATTTACCGTCAGGAAATATTGGGGAATTATGTAATATTACGGAGAAATATTATGGAATTATGAGACTTATTGGGGACTTACGAGGAATTACGGGACTTATTGGGGACTTACGAGGAATTATGGGGAAATATAGGACATATTTGGGGAATAATTCCCCAAAGACGAAATAATTGTACAAAATTAGAGGGAGTGCTTTCCCCCTCGCTATAAACCTTTGAAGGTGGCGTTTTTACCAGTTACCAGTTTTTTAAGATGTTTAAAAAATGCTGCTACTTAAAAATTTTGAAACCTGGCAAAATGAATGAACATTTAATGACAAACCGGCCAGTCTAAATAAAATTTTCTGTTGCAGTCACAAGTGTCTCGTTTGGGATAGGCGTCAAAAGACACTTTGAATTATATTTTTTTTGTTTTCATGTTTTTGATGTTTTTTGTCTGAAACTTAAAAACTCCAGAGTATTTCCTAATAATAATGTGCTCTTGTTTCAAAACGCTTTGTTGCACTGTTTTCGAGAACAATCAATTTAAGTTTTTTTTGGGTTTCTAACACAAAATCCCAAAAAAAAGTTTAAACTGATTTTTCTCGAAAACAGTGCAACATATCGATTTCAGACGAGAGTACATTATTATTAGGAAATACTATGGAGATTTTAAATACAACACAATAAATTTCGAAAACCTAAAGCCAGACGCCTGTGACTGCCAGAAAACGTTTCTTTACACTGGCAGATTTCCCATTAAAAGTTTATTCTTTTGGCCAAGTTTTAAATTTTTAGATAGTGGCATTTTTGAGATATCTTTAAAAAACACTTACTTGAAAGCGCCATCTGCAAAGAGCTCTACCAAACTTATAGGAAGCAGTTTTGGATTAAGATAAATTGAATTAAATCGACATAAAACCACGTCTAGTATCCAAGGTTTCAGTTTGGCAGGAGAGTTCCTGAACAACCTGTACATACCTACTATTACAATAGACAATTACGAAAATTCGGCGGCTTTTTCTTTATGTTAAAAGTAAAATACTTATGGAAATGTGCAAACAGTAGTTTTGTCGTAAATTGGACAGACTACTAACAGTGTTACTGTCACTGAACATAAACTGAATCTTTTGGCAAAACCAGAAACAAAAAGTGAACTGAGTGCAGAATTGATTTGTAACCTATGTTACTATTAAAAATATGTTTTATATTTTTACAAGCACTTAAATATAACACTGGTAACTACAATAATCTTGAAACAACAGATATTTTAGTAAACATGGATATAGTTTATACCATAATTCTATCAGGTTTTGAAAATGTAAAAACACCTGTATGTTTGTAGCTAGAAAAAGCGTCAGATATCAAATATTATTTATACTAATTTGTATCATATGTCATTTTAACTTGTGTGTTACGCTTTTTGACCAAAACGATTTAAAAAGGCCAAGTTGGGTAAGCTACATAGTTAATTCATTATTATTTATCAATCTGCAACAAAAATGTAAAAGAATCAGTTTAATCGAAACTAATAGAAGTGACAAATATGTACTTCAACGTAACCTTATCTAGATTATAGGTATACCTTACTAACAGGCACTTGTTACTCCAAAGCTAAAAGAGAGTTCATTAAAATTTACACTCAAAGGTAGCCATGGCAACAAAACATTATTAGTATACTGAAGAAGTGTTATCTTGCAAAAAATTCCTATCTGCCTAACCCTATGTTTTTCCTCCTGCCTTTAGTAATCGGAGTTGTTTGTTGAAAGAAAAATTCACTAAGTGAAGATTTCAACCTGTGATGAGCACTGATAAGTGCACTTGGAGAACCTAAATCACGACAACACATCTTTTTAAAAACCTGACCATCATTTCACTAACAAAGTTAGCGTCATCAGAGAATGAAAAATCTAACTACATACTACTAGCATCACCTTTCATACTGAGTCTTAGGTAAAGAACGATACCGAGAGGGAGACTAAGTCGCAGGGAAATGTTCTGTGTATTGTATTTTAATTGCCGGACGAGGTTTTTGTACTTCCTTCATCACTTTACCTGACTGGTTTCAGAATGTTTATCTATCTTTTGTTTTTTATTGCCCTAGAAATATAAATACTTTCGTACGCATCTAGCTTCGCTGGCTGTCTAACATTTTCGATAAGTATCGGATTTTCTTTATCAATGTGGTGGTGACTACCCCAGATATGTTGTGCCACGCATGACTTGTCTACACTACCATATCTCAGCTGTGCCAGATGTTCACGAAATCTAGTCTGTCCAACGTATTTAAGATTACAATCTTTACAACCTATCTCATAGATACCAGACATTTCAGTGGCTTTATCTTTATCTTTCGTATTACATACAGTCCAGTCTTTTAATAAAATCATCTACTTTGCATATATTGGTGTTAAACCTGCAAAAATATCGTCCACAGACAGTAATGTCGGGTATCTATAAGATAGGTTGTAAAGATTGTAATCTTAAATACGTTGGGCAGACTAAGAGAACCATTGAGACTAGATTTCATGAACATCTCGCACAGCTGAGATACGGTAGTGTAGACAAGTCATGCGTGGCACAACATATTTGAGACAATAATCACCACATTGATAAAGAAAATCTGAAACTTATAAAAAAATATTAAAACTAGATGCGTACGAAAGTATTTATATTTCTAGGGCAATAAAAAACAAAAATCCGAAAATCTGTCAGGTAAAGTGATAAAGGAAGTTCAAAAACCCCGTTCGGCAATTATAATATAATACACAGAAAATTTGCCTGCAACTTAGTCTCCCTATCGGTATTGTTCCTTACCTAACATTCAGTATAAAATGTGATGTTAGTAGTAAGTACTTATGACGCTAGCTTTGTTAGTGAAAAGATCGTCAGGTCATTAAAAAGATGTGTTGTGGTGATTTGGGTTCCCCAAGTGTACTTATGAAAGGAAAATTGCCAATATCGGTCCCTTGGCATGAAGGAATGTGTCCTTGTTTAATTCTAATTGGTTTTGAAAAAAAAAGGGGGTAAGAAAAAATAATAAAGGTAAATTTGTAGTTTACCTCCCGGAGGCTATTAGAAAATTGTTTCTGGAAACATGGCTTAGAACCCCCCTCCCCTGGATGCAGAAACCACAACAAAAATTTCTTGCAAACAACCCACAAGAAAGTTACGGGACCAGGAGTGAATAATGGTGCTGGACGGGGAAGGTAAAAAGGAAATATGAGCGGAAAATGCGAAAAAACCCAGCTAAGTCGGACCTCTAAAAGCTGCCTTTTTCACCTCCTGCAGCCATACCTCCTTTAAACCCTGTCTACATCGCATTTGCCCCAGGTCAATTTTTCATGCGGTTTATGCTTCAAGGGTGTTTGTAGGCATGCAGGAGGGGAAGGAAAACCCCAACGACGATCCCCCCTAGTCAAAAACACAGCGGAGTGTAATCTGAGAAATAGATAGTGATAGGTAACTGTAGGGGAAATGGTGTACCGGGAAAGGATCATGTAACATAAGCAAGAGAAAAAATAGAGAAATTATGAAAAAAAATCATTTTTAACTTACCACACTAGGTCAGCAAAGAAGTTTAAATGTAAATAACTCGGGAAAGACAAGGAAGCAAAAGGTAAAAAAGAGTGTCAATGTTCATGTAAGATGCCAAACTTTATCTATCGGCAGTCGTTTTATCCAAAAGTGTCCGGGAGGTAAACTGCAAATTCACCATAAAACTATAATATATTCATTATACAAGAAAAAAAAAAAGAAAAAATGGAATTGAATATTAGTTAGGTTTAGATTCAGAGGTTTGCTTTTGTATATGATCTTATTTTATGACTCATTTTTAGTATAAAAAAAGAGGTAAAACCATTTTAGTTAGGTCAAAAATATATTGTGAATGTTCTTACCCATACCTATCTCAAAACTTTCGAGAAATAAAAGGGTAAATTATGTCTCACTAGCCTAACAGCTAGCTGTAAACAATTGAAGGTGTAGATAGAAACAAGCAAATAAACATGTGGGCAAGAAGGGCCAGGTTAGGTCAGGTTCATTCATAAAAAAAATCCTAATGAATTTGGTGCTGCCAAAAAATTAAAAATTTGTAAGGATAAAGAACTCACCATGTCATCTATGTCATAATACAACAGTCAGACATTGTTTACAAAATTAACAGATTATTTATATGGAATGAGTCTATACTATAATTATGTTTATTTTGTACGATATTCTAAAAAAAAAAAAAACAAATTTACACCAGTGTGTTAATAGTATATTACGTACCATAAACTGTAAGTGACACTTTTCATGCAGAGAATGCAGTTTGGAAAATCGAGGCCCGTAGGGCCGAGGTTTTCTAAGCATTCGAGGCATGAAGAGTCACTTACAGTTTACGGTTTAGTAATAATTTTTTGCAATACCTGCTTTAATGGTTTTTTTTTTTGAATTTGCATTCTTTTTTAATAATTACTGCGTGAAAAGATGTCAGACTGACAGCACTGACAGTCGAATTAATTAGATGGATTCTAACATACTACTTAACAACAAGTAGCTTGTGACTTGGTTGTTGTGTTGGGTTACTAAGGACGCTACGGGTAAACAAACAAAACTAAACGCTGGCTGCAGTTCAGCACAGGTCCAGGTTAAACATTAATTTGTATTTTAATTGTAATTTTTGAATTAAAATTAGTGTTGAAGTGACTTTGAATATGGAAGAATCTGACATCGAAGAAGCGGCAGGTATTGCTTGTTTGTCACTTTTACCAGTAAGCAAAGGTATGAAAGTTGCTATGAGGGTTTCAAAAAGTGGTGCCACACTAAAAAGGTTGTAATACATACCAGTGAGACAGTTTTACTAGCATATTTCTTGGAAAAATCAGGTAAATATTCTGCTCCATCAAGCTTATGGTCCGAATACTCTATGTTACGATCGACAATCTCTTTGAATGACAATGTTGATATTTCCAAATATGCAAAGTTAAAGGCATTTTTAAAGAAGAAAAATATTGGATATGTTTCAAAGAAAAGTGAAGTGTTTACGATCGAGGAAATTCAGACCTTTTTAAGTGAAGCACATGACCAAATATACCTGATGAAGAAGGTGGTTGTAGTTATGGGAATTGCAGGTGCCTGCCGTAAAGATGAATTATGTAAGCTAACAATCAATAATGTTATTGATAAAGGAGACATTATTTTGGTCAGAATACTTGACGCTAAGAATCATCAATCCAGAAGTTTTACCATTGTCAACAATGAGAATGAGAAGTTTCACTTTGTGGCATTAGTGAGGAAGTATATGAACCTGCGACCAAAAAATTCAATACAGAGATTCTTCTTGAGGTATCAAAATGGGAAATGCTCTGACCAACCAGTTGGAAGAAATATTTTTGCCAAAATTCCTTCTGAAGTTGCGAAATTTCTACATTTGGAGAATGCGGAAAAATATACTGGGCATTCCTTTCGCCGAACTTCCGCTACTTTTTTGGCTAATAGCGGAGTTGACATTTTAGCACTGAAGAGGCATGGCGGGTGGAAATCCTCGGCAGTAGCTGAAAGCTATGTGGCGGATTCCTTGAATAATAAAGTACAAGTCGCTAAGAAGATATTTCATATTAGCAACCAAGAAGCCAGCTCCTCTCGCCAAATCCCTATTATTGAGGTCGGTGATTCTTCGAATACTCCGCAAGATAGTCTTGATAATTTAACATTGCTAGAAACTGAAGATAATAATATAAAGAAGAGCATGGCGTCAATCCTTACTGTTAATCATATGACTAATTGTACTTTCAATATTTCGATGAATTATAATAATTAATAAATCTTCTCAAACAATTTGTTCATTATTCAGATTTGCTATTTATAGGTTTGCAGTACTTACCGTACCTAGGTAAGGTAAGTCTTACCGTACCTAGGTATGAAAAATGTCCTGTTCTCATGGAAACTGACAAATGCTTTAAAAGTTCAACTTACATTGTCAAAAAACTGTCATTAAAAGTGAACTTACTTAACAGGTATTGCAAAAAAGTCATTAATGTATATCTTAATACAAACATAAAAAACTTACTGCCTTGACAGAAATTTTTCTATGTCCAAGACAAGCTAAATTCTTTCAATACTATAGAGTTGCTATGCTAAATTAGTTCACTGGAGTTTAATCAGTTGAATAAAATGGAAATCCCTTTAACAGCCATTTATTAACACCAGTGGTAAACGTTTAAAACAAAGTTCGCAATAGTTCTCTCAAAAAACAACTAAACAAGCTGCAAATAAAATGTGTCAACCCAATGACTATGTTTCACGTTTCATGGCTAATTTTGAGTGTAAATTGAAACAAACACTTGAAAGGATATCCATGGTCCTCTTTGGTATATATATATATATATATATATATATATATATATATATATATATATATATATATATATATATATATGTATATATATAGTTTAAATATCCATGACTTTCATTTTAATGCAGACTAAATAAAGTAACTAAGAATGTTGGGACAATTTTTGATTCAACATTGTACTATTTTGTTTTATAATCATGTGATTTATTTTATACAAATGTAATTATCTAAATTTTACCTACAAGCTACTCTGCTCAATATATTTGTTTGAACATCTCAGTTAAACGCCTCAACTTCTAGCACTTCAATAGTGAAATACAAGACCAGCCATAAAGATAAAGTAGGCTTAGATTTCTTCAGTTTTGATTTCAATACTGTATTGTTATAAATAGTATTATATAGTTTGGTTCTAATACTAGCTGTACTAATAACAGCATGTATTTTAACAATTGCAAGAATGCATATGTTACTTGATTTAAAAGATATAACAAATCCATTCTTGCACTTATTTAAATTTAGTTCTCTTAATTTTGATGTATTTATCAGTTTCCTATGATAATTCACCAATTGGTGCATTTTCTAGCCACAAATCATGTAAAAAAGTATACAAATTATCACTAACAGCTACCTTGTATGGTGTAGGATTAAGTGTGCGCTTAATATCAGGACGTAAGATCTTCAAAGACTGCTTGACACGATCTCTGACTTGCTGTAAACTGGGTAACTCTTCACACATTTTTCCATCTTTCCAGTACAGATGAAGCAATTTCTCAACTTTTGATGGTATAACATATGCTCTTTTAGATTCTTGAAATGGATGGCGACATAAAACTTTTCTGTTAGTCAGCGGTGCATCTTCAACTGATCTTTGAAGTAGGTCTATTAATGCATAACCAGAATCACCATAAAGTCTGAACGCATCTTTCCGTCCTGGTATTGTAACTTTCCCTACATCATGACTAAGTTTTATTCTGGCTTGACCATCAATTTCGACCATTTTATAAACGCAACCCAAAGCTGGCTGCTTCTGACAAGTAACAAGATGAGTGCCTATCCCAAATGTATTGATTTTATGTTCTTGATCATTCAAGCTTAATATAGTTTCTTCATTTATATCATTTGAAGCCATTATATTCAAATGAGCAAAACTGGGAATATTATAAGTTTTACTGATTTTAATAAACAATTCTCTAGCTACATTAGACAAGTAAGCTAAATCTCCACTATCTAACCTAATTCCAATAGGCTGATAACCAAGATCATACAATGCTTTAGCTACAGCACAAAAGTTGAGCAAACCACTTTTTTTAACATCGTAAGTATCAACTAAGGCCATGAAACCACTTGGGAAAGCTATAGCAAATGATATAAATGCAGCTAATTCCCCATCACTCACTTCTGACAAAACCACATTAAATATCGGCTGCAACTTCATTCGCCAATTCAGACATGATTCTGCAAAATTAACTGGTGGTCCACCAGACTTAGGTACCAAAAGAGTAACTGTCAACTCATCTAGATTGTTGAATGATGTAATGTAAGCATGAGCATGGGTTCCCTTAACTGGTATACCAAATAATTTTCCAGCAAGGACATTACTTGTGCCATCAAACCCTCCAATATAAGCATATCGTGATGCAGACAAACCCCCATCTGGACCTTGTGCCCTACGTAATCCAAATTCGAATAAAGTCAAGTTACCTGCAGCCATTCTATAGCGAGCTGCATTTGTTGCAAGTAAACTGGCATAATTCACCAACGTCAATAAAGTTGTTTCCAGGAGCTGAGCAACAATTAGTGGCCCTTCAACTCGAATTAATGGCACTCTTGGAAAAACAACTGTACCTTCTTCTAGCGCATAAAAAGACACTTTGTCTGCATTCAACGAACCAAGGAAAACATAAAATTCGTCCTCTATGGATTCAGGGAGTATCTGCTTTAAATACTCTATATCGCTGTCAGAATAGTGAAATTTTTTCAAGAATTTCAAACATTCCTCTAGGCCAGCGAAAATAGTGAATTCACCATTAAATGGATTCTTTCTGAAGAATAAATCGAATACTGCGTTGGCATTTATTTTCCCAGATTTCCAATAGGCATATGCCATAGTAATTTGGTATAAATCAGTAAGAAGGGGCTGAACAACTCCATTCTGTCCCAACTTTTTAGCTGAAAACACAATTTCTTCTGATTCTAATTGGGTGGACATTTTTTGCTCGATCACTATTCTTACAACTAACTATTTCACTTTTCACTTTATCATTAATGATTCAAGTATACAAATATATTTTACACACAAGGTTGAAAGGTTGTAGGTTATGAACTTTGATAACACTTAAATTACCTAACTAAAACTAAATGTACGTATGTGTTATATTTCTAATTACGTTCTTGTCTAAAAGAGTCGATATAAATTTATGAACTGATCCGCATGCCGCATGCATCTACTCGCGGCAAATTCATCGGAGTAAATAAATCCATATTTACAATTTACCTGTGAATTCAGAATCGTTGTACTGGAGATTTACTTGTCATAACAAACTATTGAACTACATGCAATAATAAGCCTTATTTCGTTACGTAATATGACCCAGAGGTACGTAATGGCGTGTGTATGAAGGACGTTTAGGTCAAAACAACACTTTGGCTAGTACGAATAATCTATTGTACTTTATCTTTACTATTACCTTTATCTACTGCCAATAAATGACTTATAAAGGTAGGTGCCATATTTTGAATAAAGCTGATAAGAATATTTATTTATGAAATTAAACTCAATTTATATTAATTTTATCAAAAAAGTATACCTGGGTGCTTATTAACAGATAATTAACACATAATATTTTACTAATTAGGTAGGTACGTGAAGAAAATCTTTTCCATCTTGATTATATATATATATATATATATATATATATATATATATATATATATATATATATATATATATATATATATATATATATATATATATATATATATATAGATTGTCCCAAAAGTCGTAAATCAAACGTCACACAAAGATAGTCTAGCTCAAGCCCTTTCATAAAAACCCTATATTATGATCTTATCAAAGCGTTTCGGTTTTCAAGACATTGGCAATTTTATGAAAAAATGAAAATCGGCAAATTTTAAAGTAAATTTTTTCGAATGAGCGCGAACTAGGACCTCTAGAACCCATACCCGGGGTCAGTTTCAATTTATATTTATTATATATATATATATATATATATATATATATATATATATATATATATATATATATATATATATATATATATATATAGCTATGATAAAAAGGTCTTAGCAATATTGTTACTAGAACTTGACCACATAGGTCAGCAGTAAAAACGATACTTACAGTTTTACACGTGGTGTATATGATTTTCTTTGTCTACCATGTTTTGTTTTATTTCTTGCATATTTTGATCTATACCTTTCATATCTTGCTTTATGCCTTGTTCCATTCTCATCATATCTTGCCTCATATACTCATTAAATATTGCATTATGTCAGTGCTTGGACCGGTTAGCTTTTCTGTTTCTTGCTCTATTCTAACTTCTTCCTCTCTGCTCACATTGATAGCAGATAAGATGTGATCGTATCGTGTGATATATCATTGTAATCATAAACCTGCTATTAAAATTAGAAAAAAATCGTTTCTGCAAATAGTGCTTTGAAAGGGACGCCATTAATTTGTTTGACGATCTAAATATTGACAGTTCAGCCAAACTGTAATGTTTATAGCATTTCTGTACATTGTGTCTATGGCATTATTTAAATATCATGAGTTTTACAAATGAAGAAAAGAGAAAACTATTTAAATGAATATTCGGAAAGGCGGCAACTACACTATTTTTATTTTAACGGACTAGATCGTAATATAAAAGAATGTGGTTCATTTGGAAAACCCAAAAACAAGTATGTATATATATATATATATATATATATATATATATATATATATATATATATATATATATATATATATATATATATATATATATATAGGCTGGCGCATTGAAAACGAAACAGACCGATTTGCGTCCAAAGAAATTTTTTTTAAGAAACGCTGAAACACGTCAATTTTAATATTGAGGGGGACAGGATTTTGACATAAAACTCAACTTTGTCACATCAACCCCTTAAGGGTGGTGATAACAACCCTTATATTTTAAATAGGGAACATGGATCGAGTGTTACATCATTTGAAAGCTCTTTCTTTTCTAAATCAGCACACAAATTTTTTTGGAAGTTTTATCAACCCGTTTAAAAATTATTCACAGTTGGAGTTGCAAGAACGTATTTCATTCATTGTGATAAGAAATGCACTAATTAGTGAATTTTCTGTTAAAAAAAACTAAAAAACAAAACCAAACGTTCAAAAATGTTTATTCAGTTAAGTAAGTGTTCAAATCGTTGACCACCATAGCTTCCATACAAAAGTACAAATTTTGTTCAAAAGGAGCTGTGACATTCTGGAGCATTTGTGGAGTTATTAGACGGCATTCTTCAACAATGCGTCGTCGTAATTATTCCAGAGACTCCGGTTCTGTTGCGTAAATTCTACTCTTTAAATGGCCCTATAGAAAGAAGTCTAAAGGAGTTAAATCCGGTGATATAGGGGGGCACTCAATAGCATCTCTACGCCCAATCCATTGCTCTGGAACTCTCTGGTCAAAAACTCCCTAACACATTGTGGAAAATGCGGAGCACCTCCCTCTTGTTGAAACACTAATTGATTTTCTTGATAGCGATCATCATTTTCAACAATGTCAATTAGTAGAGGGTAAACGATATCTTCTAGTAACTCCAAATACGTTTCGCCACTCAAATTGCCATCAAGAAAAATTGGTCCGATTAAACGGTCTCCAAAAATGCCAGTCCAGACATTCAATTTCTGTGGAGTTTGAGTGTGGACTTCGTGAAAATTTCTTGGATATCTGCCCAATAACGACAAGACCATAAACTTTACTAAACCTACAAATAAATATCCAAAAAAGCATGAACTTAACTAAACTGACAGCCAACGCATCAGAGAAAGGGTCTATTTGAAATGAATATTCTGTAAATATTTTAGTAAAATGAAGGGCAATGACGGTTGAATCTGAAACTTAAGGGTTTGCAGAACACTCTTCTTGAAACATTTTCTTTTAACAATCAGTATTTGTTTCACATTCTTTGCCTAAACTTTGACAATTTTGACGTTTAAAATTGCGAGTTTGACGTTTTGAGGAAAACTCCAAAATTTGCTTCTTTAACTGCCCATAACTTCTTTGTCTTTAAAGCTAGGGACCTAAATTTTTCTACAGCCTTCTCTCTTTATAATAAAAACACGCCTACTAAACTTGGTTGCCCTTACGTTGTTATGTACGAAGATACGAATTTTTTTAGGAAGAAAACACAAAATTTTCCAGGAAAACCTGGTCCGATTTTCATGGATAACGAACTTATCCAAGCCACTTGCAAAAGGAAGGTACTCATCAAATTTGATCAAGATCGGTCCATTATTATATATATATATATATATATATATATATATATATATATATATATATATATATATATATATATGTATATATATATATATATATATATATATATATATATATATATATATATATATATATATATATATATATATATATATATATATATATATATATATATATATATATATATATATATATATATATATATATATATATATATATATATATATATATATATATATATATATATATATATATATATATATCCGACCGATAACTCAAAAAATAATGGACCGATCTTGATCAAATTTGGTACGTACCTTCCTTTTATAAGTAGTTTAGATAAGTTTGTTAGCCAAGAAAATCAGATAACTTTTTATACAAAAATTTTGCGCTTTCCTTTGGAAATTTTTTGTATCTCAAAAAATTACAACGCTATGGCAACCAAATTTGGTGCACCGGTTCATATTATAAATGTATACTACTTACCAAAATGGAGATCTCTAAATGAAAAGAAAATATAGGTATTTAAAGAAAAAACATTTGGGTGCCACTAAGTCATCAGAGAATGGCACAAAACCAAAATATTTTATGTGGTTAACAAAATTAACCGAATATTACACACGAGGATTGAGTTTGCTTGGCGCAAAAGGTCAAGAAGTACTAGAAAAATTATTTTGAAAATTTTAGCGTTATAGTATTTTTTCTTAAAACGTCAAAGTCCCGAATGCTGGTTATGTAGAAGAAATGTCGTATGAAGTGTGTTTTACAAAGCCTTGAAGTTTCTGCTTTAGCCGCCATTGTCATTGTCCTTGACTTTACTCTAATGCTTTGGCAGCAGTTATAGAGTTTGTAATTAAATAGTCTATTATTTTAAGTGAATTTTCGTAGAATAAATTCACTACCGAGGAGGCTGCGAAAACTCATTTTCGGGGTCAGTTTTAATTAATATATACTGGGTGGTCCTCCGGAAGTTCCCACGATCGATTGCGGGAAAACTATCAATAGGAAAAACCTGAAAATTGGAAATTACACTAAAGTCGTTGGGTACCAGGTTAAAAATATTTTCAAGATGGCGGTACTTCCGGTTATACCGGAAGTAGATGTCGATTCGCTTATTTGAAATAGAATGCCCTATATTTTATTACAGTTTCGGATTCTACAATAAATTCTGAACACGTTTTGTAAATAATGTTCCATACCTATCATCAACCGTCCAGAAGATATTTAGACTTTAAGATAAAATTTGATATTTAGGGCCAGTCATAAAGATACCGATATTTTTATAATAAGAACATATTTCGTTTCGATTTTTAGAATTATCTTAAAAGATATTTCACTTCATCTATTTCCACATCGAGACTAACGATAGAGTATACAGAGTGTTCAAAAAAATTCTTTAAGTTTGCAATCAGAAATTGCAAAAATCTCGCGATTTTCAAATTGGAACCCTCTTTTTTATAACACTATCGTGTTAAGCTCAAAAAATCACTGATACTTTGTATGTAATCACCTAAACCTAAATCAAACGGCTTTCATTTTATTTTGAAAAAACTCATTTCAAAGCCTGATATTTTAATAAATTTCCTACCATAAGCGTTAGGCTTGGAAAATAAATTGCAGAGTGTGTTTCTATGGAAACTTTGACAGTTTGTTGATTAACTAGCTAATAATGGCACAGTTAAATTACACACACGAAGAATGTTTAAATTTATTCACTATTTATGGAGAATGTAATAAAGTAATTTCGCGAACATATGATATATTTGCTGATAGATATTCAGATAAACAGAAACCGTCAAACTAATAGTAGATAATTTCAAAAACTGCGGATCTGTCAAGAAAAAGTAGCAGAGGGCTAAACCCGTTGTTGACAACAAACAAATTGAGACAGAAATTTTGGGATATTTTGCCGCATACCCTACAAAGTCAACGAGGCAAGTAGCACTGGAGTCAAGATTGTCCAAAACCTCCGTTCTGCGAATTTTACGAAAACATAAGTTCCATCCTTATGCTTGTTCAGTTGTGCAATATTTAAAGGAAACTGATTTTTCAAGAATGGTGGAGTTCTGTGAATTTATTTTAATGCGATTGCAAGAAAACGAGCTGTTTTTAGATAACATCATATGGACGGATGAAACAAAAGTTCAAAGAATGGACATTTCAATCGTTGTAATTCTCACTATTTGAGTGACACCAATGCGTTCATCCTTCTAGGGAAAGACATTTTCAGGAAAGCTGGCAGTTTAATGTTTATTGTGCTATAAGGAATGACGGCGTTGTTGCTCTAGAAATATACGATGATAATTTGAATGGTGAGAATTAATCCGAAATTCATAAAATACTTTGTGTCAACTCTATTTCTTTACTTGTAGGTGAGCGTTATTTGGAAATGTTGCAAAATTTGGAAGTAACTTATTTGGATAACCTTTCATTGAATGAATATAGGCAAATATTTTACCAACATGATGGGGCCCCTCTTCCTAATGGTCAACTGGTTAACAATCTTTTACAATCTCTATTTGCTGACCAATGGATTGCCAACAATGGGCCACACCTTTGGCCGCCTCGATCGCCTGACTTATGTGTTCTCGATTTTTTATATGGGGTACTATAAAAAATAAAATATACAACATTACAGTTTCTACTAAAGAAGATTGCATGCAGCGGGTTCGAGAATCATTTCGTGAATTGGATCTGGATTCAATAAGAAGGGCCACACATGAGGGATTGACACGTAGGTGTGAAAAATGTCTTGACGCCAGAGGTCGTCAATTTGAACACTTAGAACGTTAATTTTTGTTTCATTTTATTCAGTCCATGTTGTGTGTGAATTGTTTTTTTTTTAATTTCTATTGTCTGTTCGATGGTTTTATATAAGGTTATATGGCAAGATACTTAAAAGTTGCTGTCTCGATTTGTTTGTGGTCAACAACGGGTTTAGCCCTCTGCACTTTTTCTTGACAGATCGGCAGTTTTTGAAATTGTCTACTATTCGTTTGACGGTTTCATGTGACGGTTTCTGTTTATCTGGATATCTATCAGCAAATGTATCACACGTTCGCGAAATTACTTTATTACATTGTCCATAAATAGTAAATAAAATTTAAATAATCTTCGTGTGTGTAATTTAACCATGCCATTATTATCTAGTTAATCAACAAACTGTCAAAGTTTCCATTGAAACACACTCGGAAATTTATTTTCCATGGCTAACACTTATGGTAGGAAATTTATCAAAATATCAGGCTTTAAAATGAGTTTTCTCAAAATAAAATGAAAACCGTTTGGTTTAGGTATAGGTAATTACATACAAAGTATCAGTAATTTTTTGAGCTTAACAAGATAGTGTTATAAAAAAAGGGGGTTCCAATTTGAAAATCGCGAGATTTTTGCAATTTCTCATTGCAAACTTCAAGATTTTTTTTTTGGACACTCTGTATACTCTATCGTTAGTCTAGATGTGGAAATGGATGAAGTGAAATATTTTTCAAGATAATTATAAAAATAGTAACGAAATATGTTCTTATTATAACAATATCGGTATCTTTATGACTGGCCGTAAATGTCAAATTTTATCTTAAACTCTAAATATCTTCTGGACGGTTGATAGGTATAGAACATTATTTACAAAAAGTGTTCAGAATTTATTGTTGAAGCAGATTTTAAAATAAGCAAATAGACATCTACTTCCGGTATAACCGTAAGTGCCGCCATCTTAAAAACATTTTTAACCTGTGGCCCCCAAAGACTTTAGTGTAATTACCAATTTTCAGGTTTTTCCTATTGATAATTTTCCTGCAATCGATCGTGGGACCTCCCGGAGGACCATCGTATATATATATATATATATATATATATATATATATATATATATATATATATATATATATATATATATATATATATATATATATATATATATATATATATATTTGTGTGCGTGTGTGTGTGGGTGTGTGTGTGCGTGGCTGGGTGTATCACACAGATAACTCAAAAAATAATAGGCTGATTTTGACGTACCTTGTGGCCTGAACAAGTTTGTTAGCCAGGAAAATCGCACCAGTTTTTTCGGGAAGATTGTAGGTTTTCTTTTGGAAAATTTTTCTTTCTCCGAAAATAACAAAGCTTTGGTGCGCAGGCTTATGTCATAAAAAGTATAGCAAAACTTAGACGTCTAAGTTAAAAGCAAAAAAAATGGTAGGTATTTAATCAAACCAATTTTGGTTGCCGCTGGAGTTTCAGAGCATTGCACAGGACTAAGATATTTTAATGTTTCTAATAGGCGCATATATAATTTTCGTAAAAAATTGCATAGATCACTTCTATGAATATTTACAACCATAACGCATTTGCTGCGTCGAGACTTTTTTTATTGTATTATGCCCATGATTTAAATATTTTGTGTAAAGCGCTCCTAACCTTTTTGACAACTCAAACGTCACATTATCATTTCGTTTTTCATTATCATTCCATCTTCAAAATTCTTGGTTTCAAATAGCTACATAAAGCATGGGTTCATCATCAACAGCAGTTGCAATTTATATACCTTCTCCAGCAAAGATCCCAGGAGCAACAGCAGTAGCAACAGTAGCAAAAACCGTAGGATCAACAGCTGTTTCTGCAGGATCAACAGCAGTTGCCGCAGGATCAACGGCGGCATCAACAGGGTCATCGGCAATATGCGCAGTTATACATTTACTACAAGAGGTAGCAGCCACCATAGGAAACAATTTATTAAAATTCAAGGTTTTTAATGCGATTTATCAAATTTTGCTTCCAATTGTCTCATTTTTCGCTTCGATATTTAATATTGTAATAAGTACTATAATACCCGACAGCATACCATTCACCACCTTTGTTATATTTATTGCAATTACTACAGTTTCAATTTTATTAGTGTATGGGGGAAAATGTCGCAAACGAAGAAAAGAAAATTCATGTGATGAAGATTAACTGATCCTGGAGACAAAACTAATATCAGTGATAAATAAACATGAAAAACATTACTGTAAGAACAACAAAATAAAGTGACTTTTTCTATATAAGTACATTTCAGTTTTATTAATGTATTAATTAATCTGTGAAAGGAAATTAAAATTATATAAACAAAAGAGGGAGCCGACGTCGTGCAGTGGGCAAACCGGCTAATGTAATTGAAACGTCTGTTCCAATCTGGGTTCGCATCCCAAACAGGACAAATACGTTGATGTAGACGTTTCACGGTCACAACTGTGTAAAGTGTGGATGTATATTTCATCCGGCATGCGAAAAATGCTTGAAAAGTTTAACTATGATGAAAACTTTGTAAATTGCTTTGATGTTACAAGTCTTCAGACCGCTGGAGAGGATAATGAAACATCATGTACAAGTGCCCAAGCTGAAACACTGCAATCTAATTTAGAAGTAATGTATCTAAAAGACATCATCGAAGGTAAAAATCTGGACGCAGCAAGTGCGTTATGGTGTGAATTTTCATAAAGATGTTTTTAATAGCAAATATGTCTTTTTTAAAGAAAACACGCATCAAATTTGGTTACAGTATAGCAGAAACAATGTACCATCAAATTACTTTATTGTTTGAAAAAGTACATAAATGTTCCGAAAGTTTAAACTTAAAATATTTCCGAAAAAACTGGTCCCACTTTGCTCGCCAACAAAAGTTTTCAGGATATTTACCCACCAGCCAAAATACAATTATTCACAAAAAGCTTATAGACGAAACTTCAAAAACAAATTGTGCATGAAAATTGGCAAACAATTTTTTGATCACGAAAATCCGAAAATATTTTTTTACAATATATTATTAAACATTAATCATTAATCATTAATTACCAAATTTAATAAAAATCATTCAAAAAATTATTTCCACGGCAACATAGATTTCTGCGAAAACTAACTATTTTCTATACAAAAATTTGCTAAAAGAAGACATAAAATTTAAACTATATGATTAATCTGAAATTAAAATTAAAAAGTAAATAATTTTTGCACGGAAATCCATTAAAGCATTATTTTTGACGAATATCGTTATAAAAAATTCCATCAAAACTTCATTAGATAATTTTTCACACGAAAATTCATAACGAATGGTTTTTAAAAGAAAATTCATTACATTTAAATTATTTATAAGACAATTCGCTATTAAAAGAACATTTTGTAGAAGAATATTCGCTAATAAAAATAAACTAAATAAATTAAAAAATATTCAAAATCTGATATAAATACAGAAATATATAGTTTTTCTACAGACAAAATTATTTTTCTTCGCTATGCTGTAAAAACTCTGGACGCAGCAAGTGCGTTATGGTAGTGAATTTTCATAAAACTATTTTTTAATAGCAATGTGTGTTTTTTTTTAAAAAAGCAGCCATCAAATTTGGTTACCAGTATAATCTATATAGTAAAAACAATGTGACATGTTTCATCAAAATAACTTTATTGTTTGAAAATGTACAAAAATTTCCGAAAGTAAACTTAAAGTGTTCCCGAAAAAACTCGTTTCTTGGTCAACCTTATAGGTTAATAGCAAAGTGAGCTATTCAAATATTAAGCATTTGATCACAATTCGCTACCATAACGAACTTACTGCGTCCAGAATTTTTTTCTTACAAACATGCATTATATTTCGATGGAAAATGCAAAAATGCAATAACATAAGGCGTGTTTGATTAAAAAAAAAGAAAATTTGTATCACCAACGACTTATGGACCAGCCTGTGATTGTAGAAATAATTTTTTAAGATGTAGCTCAAGACACCCTATAATTAATATATACAATTTTTTTCATATCTTGTAGAATAACAGATATATTGAGCTTTATTGATTTTTTTACGAAAATTCTACAAAAATTATATACCATTAAACGATAAACTCTATAGCTAAGACTACTGCCAAGCGTCAGAGAAAGGGTCTATTTGAAATGAATTTTCTGAAAACATTTTATTAAAATGAAGGACATTGACGGTTGAAAATAAGACTTCAGGGTTTGTAAAACATTCTTCTTGAGACATTTTATTTCCATAGCCCGTATTAGATTCAAGTTCTTTTCCTAAATGTTGCCAATTTTGACGTTTCAATCGCAACTTTGACGTTTTGTGAAAAACCCCAATTTATTTTTCTTTAAATGCCTATAACTTTTACGTCTTTTGACCTATAGAGCTAAATTTTGGTATGTAGCTTACCTATAAGGATGTACCAAATTTGGTTGCCCTTACTTTGTTAATTCCGGAGAAATAAGTTTTTTTCGAAAGAAAACACAAAATTTTCCAGGAAAACTGGACCGATTTTCCTGGCTAACTAGTTTATCCAAGCCATTTGCAAAAGGAAGGTATTCACCAAATTTAATCAATATATATATATATATATATATATATATATATATATATATATATATATATATATATATATATATATATATATATATATATATATATATATATATATATATATATATATATATATAAACATATAAAAATTTAAACTGACCCCGGATATGTGTTCTGGGAGGCCTAATTAGCGCTCATTTGAAGAAATTTTTTCAAAATTCAAATGTCGGGATCTCCTCATTAGTGAATTATTTTTAAAGAAAATTCACTAAAAATAAAACCGGTTGCAGAGAAGACGACACACGACAGGTGGTATGGATTCCGTCAGCGCAGATCAACTGCCGACCTCCTTTCCTTTGTCACCCATTCTTGGAACAAGTCTATGGAACTACACGGCGAATCCCAGATTGTCGCTCTAGACATATCCAAAGCATTCGACCAGGTCTGGCACGCAGCGCTGCTTAATAAACTACCGGCCTATGGCCTACCACCAAACCTCTGTACGTGAACAGCAAATTTCCTCTCCAACCGGAGCATTTCTGTTGTCGTGGATGGCCATTCTTCTAAACTGTATCCAATTAATGCAGGAGTTCCTCAAGGTTCAGCTTTAGCCCCTACTTTGTTTCTTCTCCACATCAATGACCTCTCTAGCACATCCAACCCAGTTCACAGTTACGCGGATGACAGCACCCTCCACTGAAATATACAATATTCTAAGCCTGTCTCTTTAGCCCAATTAGATGAGGATCGCAGACACATGGAGGGTTCTATCTCCGTGGATCTTCAAAAAATATGAGACTGGGGAAGTAAAAATCTTGTACAATTCAACCCCACTAAATCACAGTCTTGCTTTCTTTCTCATAAGAGATACACCAGCCCTAGACCCATCACAATAAACAACCAAGTTATTCAAAGTAATGAGTCCTTTTCACTTTTTGGCATCTCTGTGGATCGAAATCTCAATTGGTACCAACATGTCACATCAATTTCAGAAGCGGCTGCTAAGAAATTAGGTTTCCTCTTCCGGGCTCGCAAATACTTTTCACCAGCTAATCTCTATACCTTATATACTTCACAAATAACGTCAAACCTCGAATACTGCTCCCACATCTGGGGTGCCACTGCTGCTTCTACACTCGCTATCCTGGACTCTATTCAGAAGAGAGCTATACGTCTCATCGGTGACCCTACCCTCACCCAAAGGCTGCCATCTCTTGCCCACCGACGTGCCGTTGGTGACCTCTCTCTATTTTATAGATATCTGCACGGGCACTGCTCAGAGGAGCTTTCTTCCATAGTTCCTCCACCTGCTGCTCCCAACAGATCTACCAGGGGAACAGAGCGAATGCACCCTTTTACTGTCCAGGTCACCAGATATAGAACATCTTGTTATGCCCGCTCTTTTGTACCGAGGACTTCCAAGTTGTGGAATTCCTTGCCGGCACATGTTTTTCCTTCTCCCCCGAACCTCCAAACCTTCAAGTCCAGAATTAACAAGTTGCCTCTTTCCTCCTTGTCGACACCCACGGTACGATAGTATTTAGGCTGTAAGCCCTCGTGGTGTGTTGTTGAAATAAAAATAAATAAAAAACAAGCATTTCTGAAGTCACAGAAAAAACATCTACGTCTGTGTTAACTGTGGAACGGTTTTACCAAGGGCAACAACAACTGCTATTAAAATTGAACTTAAAGTCTCAAAAGTACCTATCCCCTCATTAGTGATTTTTCCAACAAACAGACGCTGTAAAAATTATTCGTAACATAATCTAATCAGATAACGTTAAAGTTGTATTTAACACAAAATAAAAGTCTGGACACAGCAAGTGTGTTGTCGTAGTAAATTTTCATAGAAATTATCTAGCACCAAAGATTTCTTTTAATTGTTTCAAAATTCAAAAGTCGGGATCTCCCCATTAGTGAATTTTTTCTACAAAATTCACCCAAAAAAAAATCAGTGACCATTGAGATTTGAACCCACGTCCCCTAACGTTCCTTGCTGACGAGTCACTCAAACTCAACAACATTTATTGATCTCAGTAGAATAATATACAAGAATGTACACGAAAGGGTTTTATAGATAATTTACAAAGTTACAGCATAATAGAACTGTACCATTGTCTTTGAAGTTATTACAAATTTAAATAAGATGCTTACAATTCTTATTACTATGACCTATATAATATACATAAATATATGGATGCTTATATTTTTAATTACTAATGTATAAAAAAAATTTGACAGTAAACGTTAATTTGTGACGTTTATAATTTCTAATGCTACTCATTAGTCTGTTGTTTAACTGGGTGAGGTAGAATTTATCTGATATGGCATATATGTATTTTTTGATAAATGGTATATTTGCAGAATTAAGTTGTTGCTTGTTGCCTAATTCTAGTGTACCTATATACTTTTGTTTAATATCATTCTGACGAGTCACATATCTAAACCCCCTAGCCATATGGTACCTTGCAAATTAAACTATAATAAAACGTAGATAACTGAGAATAGTCTTCGGTTATTTATTTGTAAGGCCTATCTCAGATGCATTTTTGTAAATATTGTAATCAAATGAGAACATTGGAAATATAAATGTAGCACCTTCTAGCATAGATTTCTTGCAATATTTACCATCTAGAAACCGCACTAGTTATAAAAGCTTTATTTAAACATTACTAATTTTTGAGGTTTCAAATCTCTACTATCATATTTACAGGAGAAAAATTACAAAATTTTCACAGCATTTTTTCTCGTACTATTTGACCTTTTTGCGCGAATAAAAAATAAACGTTATCTGTAATATTTAATAGATTTCGTTTAATACATACAATTGTAAATTGTAAATAAAAAATAAAAAAATAAACATACAATTGTATGTATTATATTAAATATTACAGATAACGTTTATTTTTTATATATTAATATTTTACTAGTGCGTCTTCTCTGACTTTTAGCGGCACTGATATTCCATCTGGCAAATGACAAAGCCCTTTGCTCCCAAAAACTTCCGATATCCTAACTTTACGGCCGTAAGGGTGTCGTATACACGGATGCGGAGAAAGCAAGTGCATTCGCAGATCATCTGGAGTTGCAATTCAGCCCGAATTATAACAACGTTGATCTGTTGCACGTCGCAAGAACGCAACGCTATGTCAGGAGTGCGCTTCGCAGAAGTTTCCCAAATAATCAAATCATTAAAAAAATAGGAAAGCTCCGGGATACGATGGAATCTTCAACGTAGCCCCGAAAAGCTCCCTCGCAAAGCTGTGGTGTTTCTAATTACGATTTTCCTTCCATGTGGAAACTTGCCGATATTATTAACATCCCAAAACCCCGCTGTTCCCTCAGAACTACAGGCCCATTAGCCTACTACCAGGCATCGGCAAAATCGACGAAATGCCATGCTGCGATTTCAACATTTTCCTTCCATGTGGAAACTTGCCGATATTATTAACATCCCAAAACCCCGCTGTTCCCTCAGAACTACAGGCCCATTAGCCAACTACCAGGCATCGGCAAAATCGACGAAAAACAGATTCAGAAAAGGCTAGGTTCATTCACCTCTGAAAATCATATCCTCATAGACGAGAAATTCGGTTTCATACACCAGCACTCCACCAAGTCCTTCGTGTGGTGGAAAACATCACCGAAGGATTTAATACAAACAAGTCAACTGGTGCAATATTTCTCGACATTGCTAAAGTCTTCGATAGGGTTTGGCATGCGGGCCTCCTAAAGAAACTTCTTTCACTCAATTATCCTCTCCCTCTGATTCTGCCAGTCAGATCATACCTGCAACAGAGGAAGTTCCAGGTCAAACATCTAGAACCAGATCTAGAACGTACTCAGCCACGGCTAGTCTCCCGTAGGGTTCTGCTATATCCCCTCTGCTGTACAATATATTTGTCGCAGACATTCCGACACCGCCCCTAAACGTGACATACGCAGACCACACTACCATCCGCAGCAGCTCCACTCAGTCGAGGATAATGACAACTGAACGACTTCAGACCGCCGTAGACGAGCTGCAAGGATGGTATAGGAAATCTTGTCTAGCCATAAACCTCGATAAATGTTCAGCAGTCCTATTTTCCAAGATGAGACACACACCTCACGAACACGTATCATTAGAGAACCGGCTAATTCCCTGGCAATATTCCGCCAAATACTTCGGAGTTTTCCTTGACAAGCGTTTAACATGGCGCCCCCACGTCCAACATGCCCGACGAAAAGCCTCGAAGTTTATCTCGAAGCTGTTCCCACTTCTAAATAGAAATTCCAAATTGTCCATGAACCATAAATTGCTTATGTACAAAGTCATAATCCGGCCAGCCTTGACATATGCATCCCCTGAATGGACCACCGCGGCCGCAACACACATTAAGACCCTTCAAATCATCCAGAATAAAATTCTGAGAATGGTTACCGGAGCGCGATGGTTTGTCAGAAACAGTCAGATTCACTCTGATCTGGAAATACCTTCGATACTTGAGTTTATAGCTCAACCATCCACAACTAATTCGCAAAAGCCGCTTCTCGCACAAATGCTCTTCTCCGTAGTGCCACCGATTACGCTGAGCAACTTTCACATAGGCATAAGCGCCCAAGGCTTATACTTACCCGCTAACGCCACCGCTGCAAAAACAGAATGGAAACATGCAAACCCAAAAGTAATTGTCTGAAATATTTCCGACGGAGGTATGGACTAAGGTCCGGTACTTCAGGGAGTGGCGGAGTTTTAGTGAGTAGGAGTAAATGAGGTCTGAATGTAGCATTTCTCCCTCCCGTATCCAAAAAAAAGTGGTACTGGTATTTTTCTTCATTAAATGCTTATAACTTTTGTGCTTTTAACTTATAGATCTAAATTTTGATACATAGTTAACTTTTTACAATGTGAATCTGCTCACCATTATTTTTTGAGTTATCGGTGTGATACATACATACATTCTTTATATATGTATATATATATATATATATATATATATATATATATATATATATATATATATATATATATATATATAAAGATACAAACATTAAAGCTGACCCCGGATGCGGGTTCTAGGGATCCTAGTTCACGCTCATTTGAAGAATTTTTTTCAGTCGAGATCTCCCCATTAATGCTTTTTTTTTAATTCACAAAAATGTGACTATCAGCTGCATACAGAAATTAATTACATCTCTGAAGCATCAAATTATATTATTAAATAAAATACTTATAAACTTTTCAACTGGTTGTCAAAAGAGCTCAGTACATTAGAACTTCAACCTCCTAGTTTTCCGGTGAAAAACCCTTCCTTGATCCACTTGTTATCAAATATATAGCTAGGTTAGAATTTGATGTTTATAGGAAAGAAACTTCTATAAATCGCTTTACAGCATCAGATTCAAATCATCCTTTCGGTCACAAGTTTCCAGTTTGAGTTTTCTTGTTTGGAGGTAACTCAGTTTTCCTTTAAGCAATAAGCGATAAAATTCAAAGATGAACAAAATTATAGATATTGTAACAGTTTCTCTCCAGATATTGTGTATAGATTAGAAGCTAAGCATAGGTGGAAAAGGGGTCGAGGAGTCGTGGGCCAAAGAACTCCAGGGGGCAAGCCGAGGAAGTGAAAACAACAACATAAGCTTTCGATGAAGCTTTCCCCAAGACCGTCATGCGCGGTGAAGAGCCGCATCCTGCACGAGGTGACTCTGCTGATAAGTAAATATGACGAATCTAGACGTGGAGGTTGAAACAAACTCCCCCAATCTACGGTGTCACGTGACCCGTGCCTAGGGATGGATAGCACCAGAGTGATGGTGTCGCGAACGGAACCTCTGGAGTACGGCAACCCTCCAGAGTAACCCGCCTTGCACCACACAGGGGGTTCTGATGGTGTGGACAGTATTTCCCCCATTATCGTGGGAACAACATGAAGAACATAAATATAAATAGAACCAAAACCAATGAGCCTCGAGGAGTGGCTCCGGCTATAGACACGCGCCCCCTGAGGAAGCAACCAGGGATTGATGGGACTCAGGTTCCTTCAGGTCAACCTCCAACACAGTAGGGCAGCCACGGCCGGACTCGACGGAGCTGCTGGAAAGCTCATCTACAGCAGATCCATCGAGAACCCGAGGGCCTGTATTTTTGTCAGGGAAGGGATAGAGTCTGCCTTTAATGAATTTATATTCCAGGGACCTGGCAATGATTAAGATCCAATGTGGAGGAGCGGATGGGCCGAGGGACATTACTGTCGGATCAGCCTATCTGCCAGAGGACAGCACGAACCCTCCTCAAGGTATTGGAGAAGCTGATGGTGCGTAGCAGAGCAGGTGGATGGTAGACCATCATTGGCATGGACGCTAACGCGCACCATGAGTTGTGGGGAATCTCGGACACAAAATCTAGGGGTGAGTCACTTTTAAAATTCTTTATGAAATTTAATTTAGACATATTGAATAGAGGTAATAAATCGAACTTCGTCGCAACATGGCGTGAGGAAGTTTTAGATATAATAGTTTCCACCCCGTTTCTGAGTGACTTTGTTAAGAACTGGGCTGTGTCTGGATAAGTGAGTAACTCAGACCACAGATACATCTGGTTTGGAATCGCCAAAGTCGAAAGATAAACGGTATGGTACCGGTACCCCAAAAAGGCGACTGGGAAGTCTACAGGGCAGTGGAACTGGGGGGGGGGGTATTAAGAGTACTATAGACAATTCAATAGACCTCGAGATTGCGGCAGCCCAAGTGCGAGACGCAATCACCTCGGCCTATTAAGCCAACTGCCCCTGAAAATGAGGGCGTCCACCAGGAACGTCCCGTGGTGGAACGAGGACCTCAGGCAAAGGAGGACGCAGGTTCGTAAGTGGTTTAACGCGGCCAAAAGGTCGGGAGCATGGGATGAATATAAACAGGCCCTAACGACCTACAACAAAAAACTGAGGAGGCACTGCGAGGAAGTAGAGAACACGTCCGAGAGTGCTCGACTACACAAGATCCTGTCCAAGGGCACTCAGACCAACATAGGCTCCCCTAAAACATCCACGGGAGGCTTTACAAGTTCGGGGAAGGAAACTATGGACATTTTACTCCAGACGCACTTCCCCGGCTGTAACATAATAAACCAATCGCCTCCGGACTGAGAACAGAAATAGAGGCGCCTTATAGGCGGGCATCTAGAGTAGACTGGACAGTCGCTAAAGAGGTGGTCACTTGGAGCAAAATCAGATGGGCCATTAACAGCTTTAAGCCATACAAATCCCCGGGATTTGATGGAATAATGCCCATCATGCTCCAGCAGGGGATAGATATACTGGCGCCGGTCTTACCCTCATTATGAGGGCCAGCCTCGCTCGGGGGCACATTCCGAGGGCATAGAGACTGGTCAGGGTTGTATTCATTCCTAAACCTGGGCGTCCAACAGACTAGGCAAAGTCCTTGATGCCAATAGGTCCCATGTCCTTCTTGCTAAAAAGAATGGAAAAACTGCTCGACCGGCACATTAGGGGCGGTGTACTGGAAGCATATCCCCTACACCGCGGACAATATGCATACAGAGCAGGAGTCTCTACAGAAACAGCACTGCACCAACTGATGCTAAAACTGGAGAACAGGGAGGTGGCGCTGGGGGCCTTCCTAGACATAGAGTTGGCCTTCAGCAACACGTCATTCAAATCGGTTCTGGCAGCTGTCAGGGAGCGTGGAATAGAGAAGACCTGTTGCTGGTGGATCGGTTCCATGCTCAGGGACAGGGCGGTGTTCATCTCACTCGCGGGAGGAACTCTTCTGGCGGGGGTAGCGGTGGGGTGTCCGCAGGGAAGCGTTCTGTCTCCCTTGTTCTGGTGCCTAGTCGTGGACGGTCTGCTAGGGAGGCTCTCGGGAGGGGGTAAGAGGTACAGGGCTATGTGGACGACATTGCCAAGGAAAGGTTACACAGTCAGTGTGGGAGCGCATGCAGACTGCACTGAAAGTGGTGGAAAGGTGGACGGTTGGTCAAGGGCTCGGGGTGAGCCCCGAGAAAGCAACCGTCATACCGTTTACGAGAAGGAAGAAGTAGGAGAGCCACAGAACTCTCACTCTATACGGCAGGAACATTACAATGGCCAGGGGTCGTATTGGGCTCTAAGCTAACCTGGAATGGTCACGTTGAAAAATACTGCGTAAGGCAGTCATGACCTTAGCCGTCACTAGGCGGCTATATGGAAAACGTGGAGACTAAGACCTAGTATGGCCCACTGGCTGTACACAAGGGTGGTCAGACCATCGGTAACATACGCGGCACTGGTCTAGTGGCCTTAGGTGACACCATCCAGTGCTAAAAACTAGGCAAGATGCAAAGGATGGCTGGGTAGACTGAAGATCAACCCAGGCTTCAGAGGCCACTGCAAAATTCAGAAGATCGTGAAGGAGCCCATGCTTGAAATGAGGTTAGACTTTCTGAGCCCGCGAATCTGCAGGGAAAACAACTTTATAGTGGAAATCCCTGACCACGAGGCATGCCGGGAGGAGACGCCGGGCATACCACGGGACGGGCTCGTCTGGTTCACGGACGGATCCGGCAGGGAGCGTGGGACGGGGGCAGGTGTTTATTCGGAAGGACCAAGGGTATGTCATGGGTGCCGGGTCACTCGGGGGTGAAAGCCAATGAATAAGCTGACAGTCTCGCGAAGAGAGGGTCAGCAGAAGCATTTATGGGACCAGAACCGACTCTGAGCGTGACAAAGAGCACTGTCAAGGGATCCATTAAGTCCTGGGTCAGAAACCAACACAAGGTGTATTGGGCAGACTGTCCACGGCTCAGACATGGGAAGTCAATAATTGACGAACCCAGTTCAAAGAGTGCTGTAGAGCTGCTAAATCTTGGCAGAGGATAGCTAAGAAATATAACAGGTCTCTTGACGGGACACATGGCCGTCAAGAAACACCTGCATAAAATGGGGCGGTTCGAGGGGGACCTCGCATCCAGACTCGGCGAGGAGGTGCAGACTGCTTCAAGGCACAGTGATTTTGGAATGGGTGGCGTGAAGAGATTAAGGACATGCACAATATACCAAGGTCTACAGTATTATCAAGGCGGCAAAGCCACAGACGTGCCCCGAGGGAGAAAAAAAAATAGGTGGAAAATGTCGATAAGTAACATTACGACATTGAAGCCTGAATCGGACGACTGACCCAAAAATTCACTGTACTTCTTTTCTAGCTTTTACATACAAAAGGATTAGAGAAAATATTCAAAGATAATGACCTTAGAGTTGTTTATAATTTGAAGAGCCTTTTGTGTGGACCAAAGGGTACTATTGACTTCCGACATAAATCGGGTATTTATTAGATATATTGTAATAATGGTGAGAAAATTTTGTATTGGGCAAACACGAAAATCGATAACAACGAAATTTAAAGAGTATATAGCTTATTTCAGAGTCAACAGAGCAGAAAAAATTAACTTTGCCCATGATTGACTGGGGACTTAGGACATAAGGTAGGCAATAGTAATGTTAAATTACTTATTGAATGTAGTCACGGATTATCGCAAGATAGATGCTTTGGAAAGTTTAGAAATCAGCAAAGTGGATCTACAAAATTAAATGAATTCAGAGATGAGTCCAGTCGATTCAACACTTTTTGAAATAGCACGAATTAGTCCATGACATCGACACAACAACCGGTTAGGCGTATCCATTGCGAACAATTGTCCTTGGATTACATCACCCGGTATTACGTCATCCGGTGTTGCATGATCCGGTGCTGAGGCATCCGGTATTGCATCATGCATTGTCATCAGGTACTGCATGACCCGGTATTGCATCACCGTCATTACATCATACGGTATTTATTACTGGCCTTACATCATTTGTAGTGTAGTTTGTTTAGGCATATAAATATGATAATTTTTCGTATACAGTTAGTTTAGCGACAGATACTGATGAAGACAACTGCGTTGTAGATATACGTATCCAGATCATAACTCTCTGTTATTGCTTTGTGGGTGATTCTGCTTTCTTGATTTATTTCCCAGACACAGTGTCCACCCTCGGTCTGCTAAAATACTGTTATGAGAGATGTAAGTGCGCCATCACTTAGTTTTAATAATGTTCTCAGTAGAGATTTAAATAATAAAAAGTTATCTGTGGTTTCGAAGCCGCTTCAATTAATTGATACCAAGTCTATAGGTTGAAAAATCGAAGAACCTGCAACTGATACGAAACTACGTTTTCGATCAACTGAGAATACGACGAAGTTATCTGGCAGGATTAGCGATAGGCGATAACAAAGGTAAAGAAAGTGTAATCTTCAATATGCTGGTGTAGCAACAGTTATTCTCAGCATTACTAGAAGTTCAGATAGCTCCTAAATTGGGTGAATATACACACCTGATAACAAGAGATTCTGGTGGTGATGTTAGTTCAAGTGGTGAATGGAAAACAGTTCATAAAAGGCAGGCAGAAGACCTATTGTTGGTAATAAAGAAAGTAGTAGCGATTTTAAGACTGCCCCTAAGTTTCATATATTCCGTTTTCAACCGGACACTTCTGCTGAGCAAATTCAGCAGCATCTAAAACAATAATTTCCTGAAATTGTGTTAAAATTTGAAACGAAGCCTAAAAACCACCATGTCTCTTGTGTGGTTTCTATTTATGAACATAATTTTTGGAAGACTCTGGACCCTACTGCATGGCCAGCTGGATGTATAAATACGTTTTTCCGTGCTCCAGGTCGACAATGATATCGTGATATTTGACCCAAACATTGTTTTAAAGACGGAGAGCTTAAACATGGACAAAATGAATGAATTATTAATTGATCTAATATATTTTAAGTAATAAGTTATATGTGCTTTACAGAAACTTGTCAAACTAACGATTAGATCATTTATGTGAAAATTGATCGTTACAGCATGGGTAGTTTATATTATAGATGTGTCAGTAAAGAGGGTGGTGTGGCGATATATTTTAGGAAAGAATTATCTATTAAAGTACTCGACCGAGAACAATTTTGCATTGAGAAACAGTTTTAAATCTGTGGTATTTGTTGTGATTGTAACGACGTTAAAACTTATAATTTAAATTGCTACCGCTCATACCTTTAAGTATTGTTAGCGTTTTTATTGATCAACTTTTCAATGTACTTATTTATCTCGTTAGACCTGACATTCGTTTTGTCCTTACTGGTGATTTTAATTTACATTGTCATGGTACCGCAAGTAGAGGGTTTGATATGCTATCTAACGCTGACTTGTTTTGACATGCCTCATGTGGTGGGGTGGTCAACCAGAGCAACGAACAATACATTTATTAGTAACGTTGATAATGTATTTATCAACTTTTTTAACACGGGTGCATAATTATGTTTCTTTGACACGAGTTTTTGAGGAGCGATCTATCTCTGGTTTCGAGGGAGCCCTTGTATGTGAGAAGTGGGATAGTGTCCATTCTGCCAGCGATATTAATGAAGGACTCAAACATTTTCATGGGTTGTTTCATTACTACTTTCATTTATATTTTCCACTGCGTGTAAGATGTATAAGAAACAATCAATCTCTGGTTTCGAGGGAGCCCTTGTATGTGAGAAATGGGATAGTGTCTATTCTGCCAGCGATATTAATGAAGGACTCAAACATTTTCATGGGTTGTTTCATTACTACTTTCATTTATATTTTCCACTGCGTGTAAGATGTATAAGAAACAATCAAAGGGTAGATAATGGGTTACTTCAGACAGCAGAGCTTCTAAGTTTAAAACTTAGGATTCATTCTTTTAGAGGTATTTCTTCTCAAATGGCCGAATGTTACAGGGATTCAAAGACAGCTCATAAAAAACTAGTGAGAAATACTAAGAGGAATTTCTACCAACAGAAGATTTTAAATTCTGATAATCTAACTAGAGCAGCTTGGCGTATGATTTTGGAATGGAACGGCAAGCAAAACAAAGCAAACATTAAGATTGTGATCAAACATAACAAGCTGATTACTGATCCCTAGAAAGCTGGTAATCTATTTAATCACTAATCTGTAGAAGCACCTAAAAACATTATAAAATTTTTTTAGGACGCAGCAAGTGCGTTATGGTAGTGAATTTTTATTAAATGCTTCAAATTAGAATAACTCAATTTTCTATAAAGTTAGAAAGTTTAATTCTGGTATGTAGTAAGGTCTTTCCTAGGGCAAGATATTCACCAAATTTCATTAAAATAACTTTGTAATTTTCGGAGAAAAAATTTTTATTGAAAAAAAATGTCTAAGAATTTAAGTATTTTAACAAAAACAAATGACACAATCAATGTATTTATTAGCTTTTAGTGAAAATAATTTCTATATTTTGTTAATGAAAATAGTAAAAAATAACTCATCATGCGAGCAAGACAAAATTATATATTTTTCTAATAGTTACAAGAGTTTCGAGGCTTATTATCAAACCTCTTACACGCTTAGTAAATCTTTCCTTTGAGTTGGGTATCTTTCCTAGCGACTTGAAAGTGGGCAAAGGTTTTCCTATCATAAAAAAAGATGATTCAACTAATTTAAATGACTAGCAGCTAATTACAATGTCCATGGTTTTCTCGAAATTATTTGAATATAGTTATTTGAATCGCTTAGAGTGGTTTTTGCAGTCGAGTAATACCTATATTGTCCAACATCCCCAGCATGGGTTTAGAAAAGGTTTATCAACCTCTACCACTACAGCTCATCTTATTGACTTCTATGAAAATTTTGTCACCTGTTTATAGAAGCAGGTGAGTGCCCTGCTTGGCTTTTCTGCGGCCTCAGTAGGGCGTTTGACTGTTTTGAGCATCAAATATTATGCGATGTGCTTTATAATTATGGTTCAAGAGGTAATTCGTTAAGTTAGATTAAATCTCACTTAAAAAACAGGGAGCAATATATCGACATAAAGTTTATGGAATCAGGACAAATAAACAACGTTTCCTGTTAGTCATGGATCAATTCTGGATCGTGTTCTTCTTATATTTTACATAAATGAGCTTGATAGAACGTCCCTTGCCACACATTTTACTTTATATACGATGTATATTTGATTATTTCAGGGAAGCCAAAAGTTACTTTAGACAATAGTTGTCTTCAAGATTTAAATTACTTGAAGGGATGATTTTCGCAAAGTAGCTGATTTATTTTAACTCATCTAAGACAATTGTAAAGAGATTTCATCCACGTCAAAAAGAAGCTAATATACCATCTATTAATATTGACGACATTGATCTGAATCGTGTTAATAATTACAAGTTACTTGGTTTGCATGTTGATGAACATCTTATAGCTGGAAGTTGTATTGTGGCACTTTGGTGTCAAGGCTTGAATCCCTTAATTTCTTATTTATCGATATAAGAAATGTTTTAACTGAAAAGCAGTTGCTGTCTTTATGCTGCAGTAATATTGATTCCCGACTGAGGTACGGGATACGTCTATGGAGAAACTCTACCTCACTGCATCATGTCTTTATTACACAAAAGCGAACAATACGTTCTACCTTTAATATAACAAAAAGTCTGTACGCAGCAAGTACGTTACAGTAGTGATTTTCATAAAACTGTTTTTAATGGTAATATGTCTTTTTTAATGAAAGCAGGCATCAGATTTGATTACCAGTTATAGAGTAGAAACAATGTACCAGATTTTATCAAAATAACTATATTGTTTGAAGAAGTACAAAACTTTTCATTAAACTCCGCTATCTATTGCTAAAAACACCGTATCATAATTTTTAATATGTGCCAAAAATGTGAAAAGTTGCAAAACAATTGAAATAACTCAAAAACGATAACTGCTATCATTTTTTTTCTTACAAACATGCATTATAATTCTATGGAAAATGCAGAAAAGCAATAATTTAAAGGAGTGTTCGATTAAAAAAAAATGAAAATTTGTATCAACCACTTACTTGTGAGTGTCAAAATAATATAATAACATGCAGCTCAAGACACCCTATAATTAACGTATACAATTTTTTCTCGCATATTGTATAATAACGGATATATTGAGCTTTACCGTAGAAACGCGTCACCCTATATATATATATATATATATATATATATATATATATATATATATATATATATATATATATATATATATATATATATATATATATATATATATATATATATATATATATATATATATATATATATATATATATATATATATATATATATATATATATATATATATTTGTGTGTGTGTATGTGTGTGTGTGTAAACAGATTAAAAACTGACTAGTTTCGGCTCATGTAACAAAATCTTTTCAAAAGTCGCGGTCTTCTCATAAGCGAATTTTAAAATTATAGACCATAAACCATAAACTCTATAACCAAAACGACTGCCAAAGCATCAGAGGAAGGGTCTATTTGAATTCAATTTTATGAAAATATTTTAGTAAAATTAAGGACAATTTTTTTGTGTTTGTAAAACACACTTCTTGCGACATTTTCTCTACGTAACGCATACTCGTTTTAGATTTTTGTCTAAAAGTTGCCAATTTTGAGGTTCCAAATCGCGACTTTGACATTTTAAGAAGAAAAACCATAAAATTGTCCAAATAATTTTTATGGTATTTCTTGCCTGTTTTGTGTCAAAAAACGTAGTAATCTTTGTCTGTAATATATAATAATAAATGTTGGTATCCACACTAAATATTTTGATTTTGTGCTTTTCTCCGATCATCATGTACCGGCACCAATTCTTTTTCTTTTTTAAATGCCTATATAATTTTATTAAGTTTTTTTTCTTTCAATTTAGAGATCTAAATTTTGGTATATAGTATACTTTTTATAATATAAACCTGCGTGTCAAATTTGGTATGGGTTTGTTATTTCTGGAGATACAAAAATTTTCCCGGAAGAACTGGTCCGATTTTCCTGGCTAATGAACATATCCAAACCACTTATAAAAGGGACGTACCTACTAAATTTCATCAAAATTTGTTTATAATTTTTGAGTTATCGGTGGGATACACACACACACACACACCTATATATATATATATATATATATATATATATATATATATATATATATATATATATATATATATATATATGTATATATAGTCTGTTTCACTTTAAGTGGCGACAATTCATTATTTCATAACGAGTCGGCCGATTAAAAAAAAAGTTTAAATAAAGTACGTCAAAAGCTCCACATCCTGGTATGCAATATTTTAAGATTCGCTTTTTCATAGCCTACTACACTAACAAATAAGACCCCAAAAATGACTAAAGCACTTTAGCCATTTTTTTTACGAAAAAAGAAAATAGGCACATCTGTAACCCACAAATATCAAGTTTAGCTTATACTGAGTGTTCACAACTTGAGTACAAAAATTAAAAAAACCGACTTTTTGAGAGTTCCCTGTATAAACGCCACTGAGTGTCTTGCTAATAGGTTAAGGTTAAGCCAATGGGTTCAGAGTTACCTAGTGTATCAATTTACACAATATAATCCGCATATCTTATACAGAGTGTTCATAATAAATATAGAAACATACCTTTTGCAATGTATTACCCAATTTGGAGTTTGATTGGACTAGCATGTTAAATTTTGGGAATACACCACTCCATTATTTCTGAAAGTAGCTAAGTGAAGATTGGACGCTGCGATCAGCACTGATAATTTAAGTACACTTGGAGAACCTAAATCACCACAACATATATTTTTAAAGACCTGACGATTTTTAACTAACAAAGTTAGCGTCATCAGAGGATGAAAAATTACATTTTTCATCTTACTTATCAGTTTCCATCGCTGGTTCCAATCTTCACTTAGCTACTTTCAGTAATAATGGAGTGGTGTCTTTCCAAAATTTAAGATGCTGGTCCGATCAAAGTCCAAATTGGGTAATACATTGCAAAAGGGTATGTTTCCGTACGTCTTATGAACACTCTGCATGAGGATGATATTGTCTGAATTGATACACCAGGTAAATCTTAGTCCTTTGACATTCTAATATTTGCAAGGCACTCAGTAGCGTTTATACAGGGCACTCCAAAAAAGTAGATTTTTTCATTTTTTGCACTTAAGTTGTGAACACTCTGCATAAGTTACGATATTGAAACTTGGGATTAGTGGCTTACAGATATGCCTAAAGCTAGTGAGATATTTGTTTTTTTCGTAAAAAATGCCTAATATGCTTTAGTCATTTTTGGACACTTATTTGTTATTATCGTAGTATAGGCTATAGAAAAAGCGAATCTTAAAATAATGCATACCAGGACGTGGAGCTTTTGGAGTAGGTACTTTATTTAAAGGAATTTTTTTTGAAAACGGCCGAGCCGTGATGAAATAATGAATTGTCGCCACTTAAAGTGAAACAAACTATATATAATATATATATATATATATATATATATATATATATATATATATATATATATATATATATATATATATATATATATATATATATAGGGTGTTTCAAAACATGTGTCGGAAAATGAAGGGGGCGGATCCTTGTCTCTTTCTAAAAAAAATTTCTATTAACATCGGAAAATGCGCCCTTTTTGAGATACAGGTGTCCAAAAAATGTTTTTGTTTAGTTTTTTGACGATATCTCCGAAACCGTTCCAGATACAGAGTTTAAATTTTGTACACACAGCTTATCATTACTACCCAGACAGCACAGACAGATTCTGAAAATACACCAGCGATGTTTCGAAAGAATATTCAAACATCCCCAGAACATTCTCATAAGGTACAGTATCTATTCATAGAACATTTTATGAACATAACAATGGGACAGATTCTGTCATATACTAATAAGATTCTCAGAATGTTATTTATAATATTCTTAGGAGCTCCCAGTATGTTCTGAAAATGTCCCACGAACATTAATTGAATCTTCTCTCATACATATACTCATGGAAACATTGCTTTTTTTAAAGACATACAGTGTGTTTCGCATAAGGAAAATCAATATCTCAGTAATAGTTCAGAACCAAATTTGGTACACGTTTTGGGTGTACCAAGAGCATTAATCGATGGTGAGTAGATTTCATTTGAAGCATTTCAAAGGGTTGAATAGGGTGATGAACCCATAAAATGTAACAGATTTTTTTTTATCTATTGGCGGATTAAAAATTATTTTATTATTTCAAGAAAAACCCGAATAACTTAAGACATATATTTTATCAATGTTACTTAAAACTTAAAATCATCAAAAATTCAATAGATGCCTATGAAATTTTCATTTTCAAGAATTTATATAACTTATCGGTAGCATTTTTTTCTGTTGTTTGTTTTCTAATAAATTATACTTATTCACACTTTTTCCCTGATTGTCAAATTTGACGTATACATAATTTTATCGGCAAACATTGAATTTTCTATGATTATTAGTAACATCGATAAAATATGTTTATTTAATTATGCCTGTTTTTCTTGAAACCAACAAAGTTTTTTGAAAATAACAGTAGTAACAAAAGTTTTAAAGTTATATTCCTCATAAAATGAAATAATAATTTATTAAATCCGACAATATGTTAAAAAATTGTGACATTTTAAGGGTGTATCACTCCTAATCAACCCTTTCAAATGCCTCAATTGAACTCTACTTACCATAGATTAATGCTCTTGGTATACTCAGAATGTGTACCATTTGATCTCTTTAAGTTAAAGTATTATGCAGATATTGATTTATTTAGAAATTGAAAACCCCACTTTGAAGGCCCATACCTTCTCAGTGGTGTAACTTAGTAAAGGGGTAAGTTGCGTTAAATCACCATATTTTAGGTTTACCTACATGCGTCTGCTCTGTGTCGGTTCTTGATACAGAAATTAAGGAAATGCAAAGCTATGAAATATTTGATCTATCTTCAAAATTTACAAATTTTTCTCCATTTAACTGGCCTTGTATATATTTTCCTATATTAAGCAAGCCCAACTCGCCATATATGTTAGAATTTGAACTTCTATTACTCACCGTTGTGTAGGTTACCATCATTCTAGTGGCTACACACACCAGTAAATTCACGTTCAGATACTTAATTTAATAAGTTAACAATTCGAGTAATGCACATTTATTCAGATTAATTAATATAACAAAAGCAAAGAAATGTTTGTGAATAAAACATTAATGAAACAATTAAAATTTCAATAACATAAAAATAAAAAAATAAAAATCCAGTTCTTAGAGTTGCCAGAAAATTTAATAGCCAAACACAAAGTTTCCGAGATGAATATTCGAGGTTACCCTACTAAAGTAACTTGAAATTTGACTAGACTAATTATCCTACAGGTTTTCGGTGTTGTATTAAAGGAATTGCATACAAAAAACTACAACTGAAAGTCATTGATCAGACCTTTTGACCCTTCCCTTGTATGGTTGCTCTCTGCTCTGCTCCCACGGACTTAACTTTAACTTCTACAGCTATTTCCATATCCCGATGTCCGATCTTTGTCACCAAGAGCTTGGATATTCTGGTTGTGTATCTGATAAATTTCCAGTTTTATTGTACACAGCTCATCTACCTTACCATATGTTCAGGCCCAGATTTTCTGCTCTTCTGATACTTCTTACAGCATTAACTTCTTCTACCTGAGTAAAAAGCCTCAGATGTTGCGTACACAATTCTATAGATTTGCAGTATTGCACTTTTGATAGCGTAATATCAGTTTCCCTAATAATCCTTTGTTGTACTTGCTTGTCGTAGAGACCCAGAATTAATTTATCTTTGATCGTACAACCTGTGTATGGATTTTTATAATTATACAGATACACCCATAGCTAGGGGGTTGCTTCTTAAGTTCCCTTACAAAAGAGGAAATGGTATGGTTTTTGATAGAAGTTATAAAATTTTAAAGTTTCCATAGTAATATTTGTCTTTAGTTTCATGAAAACAATCGAGAATATCTTCCAGCTTATTTGTCTTATCTACTGGAAAATTGTTGAAGATATCTAACCCCGCATCACTTATATTATGCAATAATATGTAAAAGTAGGGCTATTTTCATATCATCATTTGAATTGTGTTTTCCTGCATCTTTTAGAAATAAATTAAACTTTTGTTTTCATTTGGGCCCAAATTCCAGTCCATCCACATCAAACGGTGGTGGTGGTTTATATGGCATAATTTACTATTACTATTGAAGAACATAATTTTTTATTTATATATTATACAAGGTATGTGTACCTAATTCGTAAGATGATCCAGTCTCAGGCAAAATTGACGAGCCCTTCGTCGGTGTCAACTGTAAGAAATGCTTTAAAACTTGTTTCTTTACTGGGTGCGTTTTAGTCGTTGATAACCTGACACCATGTTGTGGTTGCTTCTGTACTCTGTATCTATGTTTGTGATTACACACTGTTCTCCCTGTTCACGTGACATTATTATCTTTAATTAATTATGTTCCATTATAACCTTATACAACATCAAGGTTTATAGATTAGACAGGTTGTCTGGTAACTCGGAGACGAGAGAAACGCGAGAGGAGGGTAATACGTCATGTGAAGTCTAATGTCAAAAGTTTAAGTTTGGCTTTGGTGCTGTAAATAATATTTATTAAAAATTTAGGTAACTTTTAATGTGTTTGCTAAACATTTTTCGAACACGAACAGTGACAGACATATTTTAATGTTTATTTTGTACGAAATAGCAGTTAAATCGAAACTATTATCTTAAAGACTGTATTCTATTTTTTAAGGTCTTTTGTTGTAATGCTGTAAACATAAGTGTGCAGTTAATTAACCTTAGGACAAATTGGACGTTATTTAATCAAGAATTAAATCGGTGATTCATCATAAAGGTAAATATCTGTTTAATTTCAAAAAATAAACTATACATACTTAAAAAAAGAAGCCAATAGATAACTTAACCTAAATACATTTTCAGATGCCCAGTGGGACAATTTGTAACGTATCAACGTGCAAAAAGAATGCTAAAACGGCAAAGGAAAGTGGAGAGACACTTTCCTTCTTTTTTTCCTAAAGGGCCTAAGATTAAAAAAGAATAGGTAAGAAAATGTTATCGCAAAGGTCTCTGACATGTTGCAAATAAGAGAATTGGTAGCAAGCATTTTAAACCTGAGGATTTTGAAGATGAGTTGCAGGCTAGGAAAATGAATACACAACCGACACATTTAAAAAAATCAGGTACAAAGTTTGTGTTTGTTGGTTTTGATTATTTATGTATTTTGTGTAAGAGTATGTAGTACCTACGTATTATTTGAAGTTTGCCTAAGACCTTTGAGGGTACCTATTATACCCACTTCTAATAAATTTATATTTTCAGCCGTCCCTTCATTATATCTGTTGAACGGGCAAAAAAAACATAATGAGAGTGAAACGTCCAAGAGAATGATGCATCAAAATAGGAAAGCTATTGTGGAAAGTTTAATTATCAGGAATGAAGAACCATCATTGAACATTACAGAACCAGCTAATGGAATTAGTCAAGAGGAAACTTTGGGCAAATATTTGTCAGAAAGATCACCCATTAGTAAAGAAACAGAGTATGATATCTTAAAAAGAAATTACGAAGAATTGCAAATTGAAAACCCGTGTTTCAAGAAAAAACTAGATTACTATGAAAATCACCAAAATTTACTGCAGCAACATATTTCTGGTCTACATAGAATAAGGGCTAAAAGAAGCTGGCATTAATTATGAGGTAGAGTGAAATAGCCTTTAAAGAGCTTTTAACTTTTAATCAAATAGAAATTATATAATAGCACAATATAGTATTTTAATATCAAATATAAGATGTATAAGCTTTTTGCTTACAATAAGTGATTGCAAACATTATAAAGCTACGATTTTATATGTGTACAAATAAATACCTACTTAAATATAATATACTAAAATTATTTACTTATTGTGCTAACCCAGTATACTATTTTACTATAAGTTTTTTGCTTAGAAATTGATTGGAAAAATTATAAACCTACGATTTTGTATGTGTACAAGTAAGTACTTTACTTATTATATATAGTAGCCCAATGTATTATTATTTTACAATCCGTAACAAAAAGTATGGTTATTTGCTCTGAAATTGATTGTCAAAATTATAAACCTATTATTTTGTATGTGTACAAATAAATACCTCCTTAAATATTATATACAAACATTATTTACTTATTGTGCTAACTCAGTATACTATTTTACAACTCCGAAGATGCAGGAGTTTTGTGGTTGTAAATTGATTGCAAAAATTATAAACCTACTATTTTGTATGTGTACAAGTACATACTTACCTAAATATTATAATCTTAAAAAATTAAACTTGCATGTTATTAAATGAAGCTTATCAAGTAAAATAGGAAAACAATTTAGAAAAAAAACCAAAAACATAGATTGCAGTTCAGAAGAAGAAAATTATGTCCAATTTGAGGCATTATGAATTATAATTTCATAAGTATTATTTAATTTTTAATCATTTTCAAGATAAACCAATTAACTGAATCCATTACTTCGAAATCGAATAATATCCTAAAACTTCAATACTTTCTGTTACTGTGTGAACAAAATCTTAATTTAAACTTATTATTAAATGTTTAATCTCGTTACAAATTCAAAAAGAACATAACTTTGTAAATACAGACATATAAATGCTGGTTGGTTTCTACATTCAATGCACCATTAATCCACTAGATTTAAATTCAGACTTCATGTGACGTATTCCCGCGCCACTTTCTGATTGGTCGAAAGTTACCAGACAACCTATCTAATCCATAAACCTTGATACAACATGGCCTAACATCATTCAAGTTGATATTAATTTACATTTACGTCTATCGGCCATCTTGCCTTCGGTATGAACATGCGCTCTCTGCCTAAATATATAATTTTCAGATGTGCTTAACACATAACAGGTAATAGAATCAAACATGCAAAATAGTTCCTTATATAATTCTCACCACTATACTTATACCGTAATCATCATCTATCTTTTTCATTAAATTTTAAAGTTATATAATATTATAAGGACATCTCGAGCACCTTCTGAGCGAATATTCTGAATAATGATCTATTTAAATATTCTCAGTATATCGATAAAGAATTTTCTTAGGATGTGATTGGATGAATGTACTCAGAATATTCAAGATTCAGTTTGAAATGTTATTAGAACACACCGAAACAAATATTCTGAAAAAAGAATATTCTCACATTGTGAGAACATTATGAGAATATCTTGTGCCGTATGGGTATATGTTACATAAAAAAAATGAAAATTGACCCCGGATATGGGTTCTAGGGGTCATAGTTCAGGCTTATTTGAAGAAAATTTTTGCAAAAGTCGGGATGTTCCCGTTAGTGAATTTTTTCTACAAAAATCCACTAAAAAGTAATTTAGCGTTCATATTTTAAAAACTGCATAGCGGTTCATACACTCACGAATTCCGAAAAGCGACTTACGAAACTAATTCCTATTGGTCCACTTTAAATATATTACGATATCATTTAAAATAAACCAATAAGGATATACCTTTCATGCGATTTCGCAATTCGCGAGTGTATAATATGAACCTAGCTTGAGAAGAGACAAATTAAATAACACAGAGAGAAACAAAGTCAGTCAATTTAATTACAATATATATATATATATATATATATATATATATATATATATATATATATATATATATATATATATATATATATATATATATATATATTTGTGTGTAATTATTGCCTCATAAATGTTGCTCAATATCAAACAGATACTGCATTATAACAAATACTATATAATGACAATACAGGACACTCCGGCTGATTTCATGTTTCAAGAATATCAGCGCCCCTAGCGGATAGTACTGATGTTACGTCGTTCGAGAACGTGTAACACTAGCAATTGCTGGTGTCTAACTGTGTATAATTAAGTTTGAGCTGTGTTTTTTACAATAAATGTTAGTGTTTGGGTGTGTGCAATCTATAATTGTTCGAATTATAACGTGCTAAATCTATCAAAGACATTTCATAGGTTTGCAAAGGATGGCGAAACGTGAATATGATTTGAAGCAGAAGACACATTCAGAATCACTTTTATGCCAATATGTACAGTTCGCAGAAGATAATTTATTGTGAAATATTTACCATCATGTACCTATTTATAAATAAATTTCGTAAACGGATGGTTGAAATGCTTCAATCATAACTAGTCTTCCAGAGCACCAAAAGAAATAATTTCTGGACGCAGCAAGTGCGTTATGGTAGTGAATTTTCATTAAAATGTTTTTAATAGCAAATACGTGTGTTTTTTTCAGAAAGCAGGCATCAAATTTGATTACCAGTATAACATATATAGTAAAAACAATGTGCCATGTTTCATCAAAATAACTTTATTGTTTGAAAACGTACACAAATTTCTGAAAGTAAACTTAAAGTGTAACCGAAAAAATCCGTTTTTTGGTCAACCTTATAGGTTAATAGCAAATTGAGCTTTTTAAATATAAATCCTTTAATCAAAATTCGCTACCATAACGCACTTGCTGCGTCCAGAATTTCTTTACTTACAAACATGCATTATATTTAGATGGAAAATGCAAAAACAAGACGTTTTCGACTAAAAAAAATTATTTGTATCACCATAACGACTTATGGGCCACCTGTGATTGTAGAAATGTTTTTTAAAATGTAGGTCAAACCACCCTTTAATTAATGTATACAATTTTTGTTCATATCTTGTAAAATAACGGATATATTGGCCTTTATTGATTTTTTACGAAAATTCGACAAAAGTTATATACCATTAAACAATAAACTCTATACCTAAGACTACTGCCAAGCATTAGAGAAGGGTCTATTTGAAATGAATTTTCTGAAAACATTTGAGTAAAATGAAGGACAATGACGGTTGAAACTAAGACTTCAGGGTTTGTAAAACATTCTTCTGGACACATTTTCTTTCCATAGCCCGTATTAGATTCAAGTTCTTTGCCTAAATGTTGCGAATTTTGACGTTTTAAATTGTCACTTTGACGTTTCGAGGAAAACCCCAATTTATTTTTCTTTAAATGCCCATAACTTTTTGTCTTTTGACCTAAAGCGCTTAATTTTGGTAGGTAATTTACCTTTAGCGATATAAAGCAATGTACCAAATTTGGTTGCCCTTACTTTGTTATTTATGAAGATATGAATTTTTTTCTAAAGAAAACACAAAATTTTCCGGGAAAACCTCGGCCAATTTTCCTGGCTAAGGAACTTATCCAAGCCACTTACAAAAGGAAGGTATTTACCAAATTTTGTCAAATCGGCCCATTATTTTTTGAGTTATCGGTGTGATACACACACACATACATATATATATATATATATATATATATATATATATATATATATATATATATATATATATATATATATATATATATAACCTCGGTGGTTCAGGGGTAAGAACGTGTGCCTTTGAACCGAAGGGTACTGGGTTCGATCCCAGGGTACTCCTTTCAGTTTTTCAGTACAAACTGTAAAATTAACATCAACCGAGTTTCTGACATTATATTTGAGCAAGTTGAATGTCTGCACGTTTCGCCCTTCGGAGGGGGCGTAAATCTGTCGGTCCCGTGTCCATGCGATGTTGGGCACGTTAAGGATCCCTACTCTCCTTACAGAAAGGCAGGGGTTCGGCAAAATTTCCAGGAGAGTGAGGTGAAACTGCGTCGGTGATTGGCCATAGTCGCGGAAATAGGCCGACATTAAAGAAACAAAACACACACATACATATATATATATATATATATATATATATATATATATATATATATATATATATATATATATATATATATATATATATATATATATATATATATATATATATATACATATAAAAATCGAAACTGACCCTGGATATGTGTTCTAGGGGGCTTAATTAGCGCTCATTTGAAGAATTTTTTTCAAAATTCAAAAGTCGTGATCTCCTCATTAGTGATTTTTTTAAAGAAAATTCACTAAAAAAGAAATTGGAAGGCAAAAAAAGTTTTGCATTAATAATAAATCGTATAAGAAAACTGTTTTTCTATATTCTTCTGTGTCCTTTTTATTTCAGTATGGCATAAATTGTCACATTTTTTAACGTTTAAAATTATTTTACTTGGTAAAGGCTTTTAATTCTCTTCCCAAGACAAGTTTTTAAAGAGACAAGTAGAAATAGCAGATTCAGCCCTATAATAGATTTATTCACGGAGGTAAGAGTTAGTCTCACCTTTCATCTGCACAATTTCTTAATTATGTACTAAGTAGGTATACCAGTTACATATTTTAAAATATTAGATTAATAAGACAGTTTTCATGTAGAGATATAGCAAATTGAGTATTGTGCTACCATTTACACCTAGAACAATTATTTATAGGTAAGTACAGATTGTAACTTAATATCCTCAGAAACAGCTTTCAGTATATTCCTAAACCTACCCTTGAAATAGTAGTTTAACAATGGTTTCAAGCTGGTACATTAAATTATGATGAAATAAGATTATGGGTAAGAGAAATTTGCAGAATTATTCATGCTGAATTCATTTAGGTTTCAAGCTGATTGTTGATACAAATTCTATTTATAACTATATAATCAGAAAATTTTTACTGTTCTGCCATGTACGAGTTTTTATATTTATCTATAATAAACCAATTGTCTAAATTAAGAATATGCAGGTAAATATATAATTCAAATTACCCTCTCAGTTGTCAGTACTTAACGCGTGGTGGCGCTAGTGTACTTGTCACAAATATCACCAATGCTAAAGCATAGGAATGTCCCGTATTGTCATTATATAGTATTTGATTATAATGATCGAAAAGTAAACTGTCGAATTCGTGGTGTTAGAAACATAATAAATCAAAAGAGTTTCAAATTCGAATTTAAGTAAATATATTTCATGTGTAGCGTTTTAGTGATAAAGTTGTACAGATATCTAGAATTTAGGAATTCAGATAAAAGTTGGCAGCAAGTGTATGCCTGTGGTGTTATCTGCCGGTGGCATATATTACTACAATTAAGTTTATTGATCTAGGGATGTTGGATAAATGGGTGTGTATTTTAAATAAAATATAGAACAGTTAACTGGAAACAGACGGTTTATAATTAAATAATACTGACAGGTTTTTCAATACTATGTTAGAAAAATACAGGCATGTCAATAATATTCGGGAGTTTTGCAAAACGGTAAAAGGCATAAAATACCCGTAACAATTTCAAGCACTTGTAAAGTTAATTGAATGGCACATATGATATACTCAAATCTTAGAATTTCACTCTGCCAAATCATCAAATACAGCACTCCAGTTAATGAAGGTATTGTAAAAAATATTGCGAGTAACACAGGCCACTCTGGAAAAAAAGTAAGAGTATTATAGGTAGAGAAATTTATTTTCAAATTTGTTAGCAGTTATTGCACTTACTTTTTTCAGTTAAATTTCCACGTCTTGCTAATATCACTCTAAAAAGTTCTAAAACACAAACACCCAATAAAACTCCAATATCTGTTTGGAAATGTTCTAAATTATCAAAGTTTATGTATTTCACAGTGTTCATTCCAAATTCACATAGAGCGAATAAACCAAAATAATAAGAATTTAAATAAAGGAGTACTTCAAAAGTCAAAGAAACGTTCATCATCAGTATATGTTCATTGATTGGATGTATGCAACAAAATGGACTGGAAAAACCCTTAAGAATTTTTGTTTGTATCATCCGATTATGATACTAGTCAAACATTTAACGTTTCGTTAATTTTGGTATTACCATACTACCACAACATACACAATAAATGCAACCTGCACTACGCTAATAATGTTGTTATGTCATTTTCTAGTGCAGCCAGCAGGTGTGTAATCCAATATGTCATTGGTGTAATCAGAATCAGGAGCAGCTGGTTTTTTTTATTCACATGAGTGTAAACTTGTAAACTAGTAACTGTTCGATGATTTCCAACCAATGGCAGATTCGCGGGAAAATTATAACTTTAAACTTTACGTACTGCTCTTACAAAATAATCAGCTCTAAGTAATAAGCAAATCGCATTTTTTTTTCTAATCTAGGTAGACCAAAACTAAATGTAACTATTCGTTACAATTATCTAATGCTAAATACAAATAATACGTGAGTGAGGAAAATAAAATAAACATCATTGTTTTCTAATGTGGTAACACCATAGACAAAAAATTTTGCACGGCTCAATGATTCATATATGACATTCAGTGCATTGACGACGCAATGCGCGTTTTTAGTGAATTTTTATTTAAAAAAAACTTGTAATGAATTTGCGAAAAATGTTTCGAATACGATCAGTTGTAGATTTATTTTAATGTTTGTTTCTGGCAAACGAGCAGTTAAATCGATAGTATGGTCTTAAAGACAATAATTTTATTTTGTCAGGTACCTATTGCACACTGAATTAACTTACGAATTCGACGTTGCTTATTCAAGATTATTTTTATATTCAGCAATTCAATCGGTGAATCGTTATAACGGTAGATATGTGTTCAATGTAAAAAAAAGGTTATAGGTATATACTTGAAACAAGAACTAAATAGACAACTTAACCTAAATATCTGTTTTGAAGCCTGGCGGAGTTGTTTGCAGTGTATTATTCTGCAAAAATAATTTTAAAAAGACAATGGAAAGTGTGAAAAAAATTTCCTTCTTTTCTTTTCCAAAAGAAGTAAAAATAACGTATTAGGTAAATTTGCAGATAAGTTTAAGGAGGGCTTTTAGAAAAAAATGAGAAACATGCTTAGTTCTAAGCATGTTTCTGAAACTTTGATTGGGTTCTGCCCTTGGATGTATAAACCATAAGAAAAGTTTAGTGTAAACAACCCCCACGAAAGTTGCGGTACCAGGAGTGAATAGGAGTGCGCGTTAGGGAAGAAGATAAAAAGGAAGTATAAACAGAAAGGGGGAAAACAGCTTAGCCGGACCTATATATAAACTGCCCTTATCCCAGCTTGCGGCTACACCGCGTTTAAATCCTGCGTTTATCCCGCACAGAACCCCTATTCGCCACAGGTTCTGCAACTTTCTTGTGGTTTATGCATTGAGGGTGGTTGTATGCACGTAGATCGCCCGTGTTTGTGGTGCAGGTTTGGGTGTTTCATCCTATGGCGTTTCCTTCCTCTTCTGCATGCATACAACCACTCTCAATGCATAAACCACCAGAAAAATGTACTGGGAACAACCCCCAAGAAAATTACGGGACCTGACGCGAATAGGGGTTCTCTGCTAGGTAAACAGGGTTTTAAGGAGTTGTAACTGCAATATGGAATAAAAACAATTTATATAGGTCCGGCTAAGCTGTTTTTTCGCATTGGTTTCTTCTTCCCCGTCCATCACTTCTATTCACTTGTTTGCAAGAAATTTTTCTTGTGGCTAATGCATCCAAGGTGTGTTCTAAGCATGTTTCTGAAAAAATTAAAAGCCCTCCGTGAGCTCATCTGCAAAATGTATTTTACATATTGGGCTGGCACAATTTACTATTATTTTAGAAGTAAATAACACATGTTGCCTCTGACTCTTTGAAGTTTTTGTTACACACCAAAGTTGGATTCTATTGATTGAGACAAAATTGGTTAATTAAAATTTGAAAAACATAATCAAAAACGCACTTACTGCGCTCGAACTGTTACTACCAGTTGTATTTATAGTTTCGTCATTTTTAATTTATTGACTAAAGAGGGGAATTGTTTCAAATTCATTTTGTTAAATAAAAAATTTAAATCACAAACTCTATGAATTAAATTGCTGTTATAGAATCTCAGAGCGGGTCTATTTCAATAAATTTTCTGCAAATATTTTAATCAATTGATAGACAACATCTATTGAAGAAATGTAAGACCGTAGAGCACACTTTTTGCAATGTTTATTGTCCCAAACCTGACTTTCTTTTAGAATGTTGGTTTAAAAATGTGTTAAAAGTAAAAGTTTGACGTTTCTAGAAGAAAAATCATAAAATTTTGAAACCATTTTTCTGTTACTTTTTAAGCTTTCTAAACCAAAAAAACCTAATCTTCAGCTGTACTATGCAATAAATTTTGTTAATCACATATGTTATTTTGGTATTTTGATTCATTTGACCTCCAGTGCATCCAATTTTTTCCCTTTAAACGCTTTTAAAATTTTTCTTTGAAGCTACAGGACTAAATTTTTGTACATGATATACGCTACGTATAGGCAACTTGAGTACCAAATTTGGTTAAAATATCTTCGCTATTTTCGAAGATGAAACATATTTTGAGAGGAAACCGAAAATTTTCCCGGAAAACTGGACGGGTTTTCCTCATTAGCGAACTTATCTCCACACCGACAACTCAAAAAATCATCGTCTGTTTTAATAAAATTTGACAGGTGCCTTCCTTTTGTAAGTCGCTTGTACAAGTTCGTTAGCCAGGAAAATCAGACCAGTTTTTCCAGAAAAATGTATTTTCTTTTGGAAAATGTATGTATCTCCAAAAATAACAAAGCTATGGCAACCAAATTTTATACGTGGGTTATCATTATAAAAGGTGAATTATACAGCAAAAGTTAGATCTATAAAGTAAAAGAAAAAAGTTATGAGCATTTAATTTTAAAAAACCTACGTGATTTGAATTATTTTTTATAAAATTCGTTACCATAACGCACTGGCTGCGTGCAGACTTTTTTAAATTAAAATATGTTGTGCAACCGTCCGAGGCTTTGACACACTCTGTTGCCCACCCAACGTTATTGCTCCGGTACCCTCGGCCCGTTTCAGCGATGGTAAGAGGACACGGGGCCGGAAATCGTTAACCACAACATATGTATAAAAGTCTCCGGCTATTGGTGAAAGTTTCTACAGCTGTCATCTACTACGTCTACCTTGCAGTACGCTCTTGCGGTAGACCAAGGTGTTTATAACACCATCTTGGCAGGCCACAATGAACCATTCAGCTTCCGAGCTCAGCCCTGAGAAAGGAGAATGTCAGCCTCGTTGACAAGTCGTGTTCTTGGAAGAACATTCCGTGCAAAGGCTTGTCAACATGCTGACTCAACAGATGTTTTTGTAGGGTATCTCTAATTTTAGCCCTTAAGGCCGGACTGTCAAACTCAGTGACCAAAGGGCGACCACCTCACCTTCTTCCCGACCTGTGGTCGAAGCATAGTCCAAGTTCACCTGATGATCTGCCTGCTGTCTTAAACAGGAATGCTTCCGTTCCTGCAACTTCGTGAGTCTTAACAATTCGTAGAAGGGGATCCGAGCTTTTAAGGATCTTGCAGCTCATCTCCAGGAACTCTTTTTCGTTTAAACATTCCAAGCTTAGTAGTTTTATACCTCCTAGATGTATTGCTGGAATAATTGAGGAACGGATGAACTCGAGTGCAAGCTTCGATGTTTGTGGAGAAGCGTGCTGGCATCCCTATTCAGTTGTCGCAACTCACCTAATGTCCACGTCGCCACTCCGAAGGAGTCACAACTGACTGAATCGACAAGTATGTTGGTGACTACTACTTTGTTTTGACCGGACAGCTCTTAATTCAGGTTTCGCCGGAGCCGGCGTTTATACCTGCTGCCAAAGGCCTCTTTCGTTCTTGCAGCATCCTGAATACCTGATTGCTCGACACCCAGGTACGTATATGTTTTATAGTCCCTCCGTCAATGAGTTACACATCATTAGGTACCCTTGAAGTTACACTCTATTTATATGGACTACTGTGTACTTGTTCAAGCCAAACTCCACCCCAGTGTCCCGAATAAACTCCGATACCACCCCGAGAGCTTGTTGGAGTTCACTGTCATCGCAGGTATATATTTATATGTTATCCATATAAGAAAGATGACTGCGTATTTTGTTTGAAGGTGGTCCACTGAGATAACCGCGGACATCCGGAGCAACAGCAATGTACAAAATAGAGGAGGGCAAAGGGAATATCCCTGAAAGACTCCCCTCCTATATGATATCGATTGTGCATGATTTGTGCAGCTTCTGAATATTATGACAAACCGCGTCCTCCACAACAACATCAGATGATCTATACATCTCGCTAGGGGTTTTCCAAATAAAACGCAACATATCATGCGACGTCGTGTTGAACGCGTATTCAGGCTATGGATTGATTTCGGAGATACTGTTGTGTGTTTTGTGCAACTCAACGGTAAATTCTTCCTACATCCATCAATTTTTGCCTGGAACCGCGCGCTGCTCACTGAATTTCCCAAATATTGGTTCTACTGCCCGCAACAACCTAGGATATAAAATACGAGTAAAGATCTCGTAGCAAGTGCTCTGACATGTTATGGGCCGGTAATTCTTTCGCTAGGACAGGTTGCTTTTTTGGCACCCGTGAGGTTCTTCTTTCGACAAGCCACTGATGAATTTTCTCCCTTTTATTCAACCAACGGTTAAATATACGAGCCAGACGGCGATGGGCAGATGGAAAGCTTTTCCATAAGATGAAATGAATGCCGTCCAGCACCAAGGCAGGATAGTTGCAGGAACCCCGAAGAGCCTCCGTAACCTCAGCATCAGTAATTGCCACGCGCACCTCTGGTTGTTCGACATATCAGTGAACTCCGAGGTATGTCATTCCTGGAGTGGCTTCTTTAAATTGCGTCCTTGCCTCACATATTTCCCTACAGAAAGACTCGACATGTTGGACATTTAACTGGTTACCGACAGGTTGCCTAGGTGGTTGAAATATGCGAGATGGATTTATTCGAAATGTTGAGTTATCACAGTTATCCTTTTCGCCCACTTCACCAACGATTTTTTAAGTGTCGCTAGTGCCCGTATATTATCCAACACATGCGCTGCTTTGTGTTCTGCAGCACTGCTATGCCCAGTGTGTGATGTTTGCACCTCACAACGGCTGCCACTCGTTGCACACGCCAGTATCCGGCACGTATATATTCTATCGCACATTGAATGCAAGAGGCTTCCGGTCTTGAGGTTCCGATTTTCGTTGGCGACAGCGCTATGCGTCGCCTCAGCTGCCCCACACTGTGGGAAGGTTCGTCACCTTGATCTCACTGAACAATGTTATAGGCAGCAACATGAATAGCCTAATAATTGATGGTTTAGACGACAGCGTCCTCCATTCTTCATCCGGGCGCGCATATAGTTGTGCTAGCTGTTCAGCACTAGGACATGGTTTGGCTAAAACGTTGTATTTTCTTAATGAAAGCTATATTTCCTTAAATATTTTTAATTGCCTTCCTTAAATATTGATCTTTCTAATATAATAATAATAATAGATAAGTTTATTTACAGTATCTTCCACACAATGCTACACAATATTACAAATTGCCATATTAGCACATAGATCTAATGTAAAATTAAACTAAAAAATACCAGTAAGTAAACAGAAGTTAAACTCACAAAAGATATAAACTTCTGCGAGTGCATTTATTACAAAATAAACAAAGAAACAATGGATTAACATCCCGAAAAAACAATAAGTAAACGGACCACCATCACAGGAAGGCATCAAATTTTGAGGCAAAAGAAACGTCCGAAAAAAATTTACTATATTTTCAGCCTAAAGCTTTAATTGGGAACGTTCATCAAGCTACAAAAGTCTATTTTAAACACCTTATTGAATTGCGAAATGCGATTTGCAAAACGTATTCCTATTGGTTTTATAGTAGTATTACAATATTATTTTGATTTATTTTGAATAATATATGATTACAATATTATTTAAAATAAACTAACAGGAATAGGTTTCGCAATTCGCGACTGTATGAATCTAGCTTTACTGTTGCGCCAAGAATGTTATTTTAAGTTAAGGAAGAGTTTAAGGAGCGGAAATCTTTCACTAATAAGGATTGCTTAACGTATATAAGTCTGATTTAAAATTCGGTGCAATGAAATATTCCTTTCCTTTAATTTTAAGTCTCACTAAGCATTTAAACTATATGTTCATACACTCGCGAATTGCGAAACTAATTCCTGTTGGTCCATTTTAAATAATATTACGATATTATGCAAAACAAATCAACAGCCGGCGATTTCACCTTTCGCAATTAGAGAGTGTATGAACCTAGTAGAGACCGTGCACACGGGCCTTTAGCCTAAGTAACTTTTGGACATAGAGCAAATAGTGTTTCTTGGTGATTACGTATTTGTTTTCATGACATTTAATACTCTTTTTAGGTTATGGATAATGGATGGGAGGATTTTGATTTTTGTAACTTTTTGTTGACGTTTTGAAGTTTTGGCCAATAAAGTTTTAAAAAGCAATGTATATGTTTTAGATTTAAAAATGCAGACAAAAGATGATGATAATCCTGGAGAAAGTAGCCAGTATGACCTTTATTTACAAGAAATTGAGGGAATAGATGACTACTGGGGCCCAACATTTAGGTTTGTGTAACATACTGGTTATTTTAAAACCTTATTAATATATATTTTGGTACTTAGGTCAATTTTTGATAGTGAGCAGCATATTACATTTCGTGAGAAATTAGAACAACGAATTAAACACCATGATAAGGATATTGAAAGGCTGTGCAATGTTTACTACCAAGGATTTATCGAATCAATAAGGGAATTGCTAGACGTGAGAACTCAGGCCAGGAAACTTAATGTAAGTCAAGTTCCATACTTTATACTCTTATACATAATCATGTTTTGAGTCAATAATAAATGAAAGCTCCAAATGTAAATGACATTTCAGAATCAAGTGGTTGGTTTGGACAGCCATGTCCAAGATTCTGCAAAAGGCATTTCAAAATCTGGAGAAGAATTGCTAAGAGCCAGAAAAGTTCAGAGCAATATAGCTGTTGTCATTGCACAGTTGAATTTGTGTTTACCTGTATTAACTACTTATACTAAATTGAAGAAACAGATTTCTGAGAAAAGGTAACTTCATAATAACATCTGTTATACCTTAAGATGCTTATCATATTTTTGTGTAGGTATTATCCAGCATTGAAGACTTTAGAAGAACTAGAACACTTACATCTACCACATGTTGCAAATTATAGATTTTCTTTTCAATTGCAAGAAAGTATTCCCAAGTAAGTAAAGATTATGGTAAATTTGCAGACAACTTCCCTAACGCTTTTGTGGAATTTTGTTCATAAAATTGCGTGGAACCCCCTGGATGCACAACCCACAAGATAAATTTCTTGTTAACACCCCCACAGGAAATTACGGGACCAAGAGTGAATAGGGGTGCTGCGCAGGGTAAAAGTAAAAAGGAAATATGAGCAAAAAGTGCAAAGAAAAAGCTTAATTGGACTTTAAAAGCCGCATTTTTCACATTTTGAAGCTGTACTCCCCTTAAACCCTGCCTACCCCGCACAGCACCCCTATTTACCCCAGGTCTTGTAACTTTCTTGAGGATTGCTCACAGGAAATTTGTATTGTGGTTTTTGCATCAAGGGTGGTTGTACACATGCGAGAGGGGAAGAAAAACCCACATGACAAAGCACCCCCCCCCCCCCCCCCCGTTTGTCCCAAATGCAATACTAGGGGAAGGAAAATCCGTGTTACAGTATAAGTACCCTACTTTGTAGAGCTAAAAGAGAACATATCATAGCATATACTGTCAGACGATCGAAATTTAAAAAAAAACGTTACATTTACATAACACTTACCTTTTTCATCTCAAGCAAATGAGCTCGGCTGGCCCTGCAAACAACCTGCAACCTTACATTTTCCTCATTACAAAAACAATGTAGGAAACAAATAATATGTCATGGATCACAAACTCGCGACACTTGCAGGCCTAAACCACTGCAACACTAGGTAGAAGTGAATAATGCAAAATGTCAGAAGGCCTTTGAACACATGAATAAATAAGAACCTGTTGACAGTGGTATGTATAGCGTAGTAAAAGCGATCTGGTCCTGGTATAGGAAGATACAAACAGCAGTATAGCCCAAACTGCCAGGTCTGGAATATTCTAGTGAATCCCATAATAGATCCATTGTTAAGTGTACATCGAATGTTAAGGTATTTGAGGGGAAGGGGTCTCACGAGACAGAACCATACTGCAAAACTGTTTAAAAAGTGTAATATTTAAAAAAACTTTAAATGTAAATAACTCTGCAAAAACAAGAGAACAAAAGGTAAGAATAGCCTCAGCATGCATATAAGATACCAAACTTTAACTATCAGCAGTCGTTTTATCTAAAACTGTTTAGCAGGTTGTCTGCAAATTCACCAAAATTAGTATCTGTTAGCCTTAAATGGTATGTTGTTGAACAAAAGCTTATGAAGGCAGCAGAGGGTTAGGTTAATTTCTAAGTAGGAGTGTTTGACTGACTTGCAGTGGGGTTCTCTTTATGCAACACAAAAGTCCCAAATCACAAAGGCAATAGATGAGACCCAATTCATTTACTGTCCAGTCATAGTTCTTTATCTAATATTTTTTGAAGATCCACGGAGACAGAACCCTCCATGAGTCTGCGATCCCCATCTAATTGGGCTAAAGAGACAGGCTTAGAATATTGTATATTTGAGTGGAGGGTGCTGTCGTCCGTGTAACTGTGAACTAGGTTGGATGTGCTAGAGAGTAGGTCATTGATGTGGAGAAGAAACAAAGTAGGGGCTAAAGCTGAACCTTGAGGAACTCCTGCATTAATTGGATACAGTTTAGAGGAATGGCCATCCATGACAACAGAAATGCTCCGGTTGGAGCGGAAATTTGCTGTCCAGGAACAGGGTTTCGGTGGTAGGCCATAGGCGAGAAGTTTATTAAGCAGCGCTGTGTGCCACACCTGGTCGAATGCTTTGGATATGTCTAGAGCGACAATCTGGGATTCACCGTGTAGTTCCATAGGCTTGTTCCAAGAATGGTTGACAAAGGAAAGGAGGTTGGCAAGAAATTGTAGTAATTCAGTGTTTATATACTTTTCCATCACTGTAGAGACGACTGAAAGGAGAGAAGAAGGCCTGTAGTTGCTAGGAAGCGCTTTGGATCCTTTCTTGGGGACGGGTTGTACACGAGCAGTTTTTCAGTTACTAGGGAATATGCCTCTATTGTAAGATGTCTGAAACAGATGAGTCAGGACAGGAGCGTGTTCTGGTGCGCATTTTTTGAGAACAATTGCTGGGATCTCATCAAGGCCAGAGGCTTTCCTGGTATTAAGAGAAGAGCATCTTTCGTACCTTTTTAGTTTTGAAAATGATATCCGTCATTTTATGTGCGACATTGGGGACTGTTGGTGGTTGAACATTTGTAGGTGGGTTGAGGGTAGAATTGCCGGTGAACAACGAGGCAAAAAGTTCCGCCTTGTCCAGGGCGGTAGAAACAATTTCATCCCCTGAGACAAGAGGTGGGAACATGCTCTTTAGTCCCCGGACCCACAAGGGACACTGGGCTTGTTATGTCTTAACCTCATTTTTTGTTAACGTCGGTCTATTTCCGCGACTATGGCCAATCACCGACGCCAGGGAGGAGTGTCACCTCACTATCCTGGAAAGTTTGCCGAACCCCTGCCTTTCTGTAAGTAGGGTAGGGATCTTTAACCTGCCTAACATCGCATGGACACGGGGCCGACGGCTTTATGCCCCTCCGAATGGCGGAACGTGTAGACATTCAATTTCCTTAAATACAATGCCACAACCTCGGTTGATGTTAAAGTTACAGTATGTACTGAAAAAGTGAAAGGAGTACACTGGGATCGAATCAGGTACCTTTCGGTTCAGAGGCACACGTTCTTGTCCCTGGACCACCAAGCTCTTCTTAACCTCATTAAAATCTATAAAATCATCTTCAATAGTTGCACAGAGCATGTTTTTATAAATTAGCAGCAATCTTGCTGTGACTGAAATGTTAGATTGCTGTTTCTTTGAATGAAAAAAATAGAGAAAATATCAAACATGAGTAAGATATATTGAGACTCATACTCTGGAGTTAGTGAAACTTGAAACTGGATGAGAATCCCAGAAATAACAGACGACAGCATTCTCAACATGTGTATTCTGCAGTCTGATAATCTAACTGGATAAATTATCAATGGTAAATTCATCTCATAACTAATATGGTTGATGTAATAATATTAGAAATTATATTTAAGCACTGTAAACTCAAGTTTATTTACTTATTTAGCATCCATAAGCCCAACTACAACAATATTCAATATAGGTGATAACAAAAACAGAAATACAAGCTGGAATAATTACCCGGTGCCAAGTGGTTCATTAAGATCTCTCAAAAAGGAAGCCAAACAGCTATAATTGATGAAAATATCGCCACCGGTACAAGCTGAACACATAAAATAAATGGGAGATTTCAAATGGATGTTTGGTTTAGGGATGGGAAGGGAAAATGTATCACTACAGCATGTACAGAGGAAAACAACGGTGAATGAATAAACAGCTGGGAAAGGATCTGGACAGTCCACCTCTCCATGAATAACCTTATGTAAAAATAATAATGCCAATAATGCTCCTCCTTTCATCAAGGGATTTAAGGCAGAAACGATTTGTGAGTAAATCTTGTAGAATACATTGTTCAGGATAGTGTCTATCTTCAAAATAAGCCAAGCATTTCAGAAATATGCTTACCATTCTATAAGGACTAGATGGCACGAATAAAAGGGGAACCACCATATATTGGCATATTCAAGTTTAGACCGTATCAAGGCATTATAAAGCACTATGAAAGTGTCTATGCATACAAAGTCTCTCGAGTCTCCAATGATAAATCCTAGGGATTTCATGGAAGTCATTAGCATGTCTGCTAGATGAAGGTTAAAATGAAGACTAGGATCATACAAGACTCTGAGATCAAAAACTGTCTCAACACATACTAAGTTAATGTCAGCGACAAAATAAGTATGTTGGACCTACTTAGCCTTATTAGTTAATGGCATTACCTTACATTTGTTCGCATTAAGAGACAGTTCATTAGAGTTGCACTAAGAAAGGATTTCATTAACATTTGTCTGAATAGTTGAGCAATCTACATTTGATTCAACAGAATAGAAAATCTTAAGCCCATCAGCATAAAAAAATCATGGAATATCCGTGTTATCAAGGTTAGTAACAAAAACAATAAAAATTAAGGTTTAGCTAACTAAATGAGAATCCCAGAAATGAGAGACGACAGCGTTCTCAACATGTATTTTGCAATCTGAATCTACCATCTGGATAAATTATCAATAGTAAAGTCACTTATATCATAACTAATATGTAATAATACTAGGAACGATATTTAAGCACTGTCAACTTGAGTTTTGGCTTATAGTATGTAAAATCTCACATGTTCCAGTGCTCTTAAGATACTTTTGTTTATTAAATGATCTTATTAATTTAAATTTCTATATTTTTTAACGTGTTTTAAACTAATGTTCTACCTTTTCAAGGATTAGGGATAGCATTGAAAAAGCTTCCATGTCAGATATAAGAGACTTTTTGGAAAATATTAGAAGGTTTTCACCTAAAATTGGTGATGTAGCTATGAGACATGTAAGTGTTAGATCTGGTTTTTTTTTTCAACATTAAAATAATAACATATGTTTCAGACAAGTGAACAATTAGCAAGTGATCCAACCGTTATTGGTAGAAAGAAAAAGCGGATGGCCCCACAACCTCCAGGTAAATTAATGAACAATTGAATTTAGACAGAAATTTTGTGTTGCAGTTTCACTGTTTCCTTGGTTACAAAAACGGCACCACTTAGTAGCAGTAATATCATACATCATGTGCTTTTGAATATGGGAGACTTCAATATTGTCCAGGGTGGACCAAATTGTACACTTTTACGGGAAACTCCTATTTCTAAATGGCATGAGCGAAAACTAATGGCCTTGTCTGAGGCACAATTGTCATGACAAAGTTAATGGTGAAAACCCCATATCAATATCTGTCACCGTTTCAGAGATACAGGGTGTTTTTCAAAACTATGCACTTTTGGAAAGTGGCTATAACGTTTTTCCTATTGAAATTTTTATGAAAACATAAAAAAATATTTTTTTATCCAGAATTCAATGGTGTAGTATATTTTGACATATTTGAGTAAATCTTGAAATTACTATTCCAAAAATATATAAATAAAGCGGATCACAGAAGTAAATACATCATGTTTATAATAAGAGCTGCAGAATGTGATAGCCTAAACATATTTGTTAAAGAATATTTAAATACAAATTAATTTACAAAACTAAAAACTAATAAAGCTAAATATCAACAATAAACAGGAAATTAGAATTTTATGGAGTAAGCAATGGTGGTAATTACCTAAGTCAAGAGGTTTGGAGAATGTCAAATATATGCACAAACGGCAACTTTTCTCAACATGTCTTGCTGTTTGTATTTGTTTTTTCTTCCAATCACCAATTTGGCTCTGTGCTACTTTATCAGTGATACAGATTTATGACTGAAAGTTGAAACTTGTTATGAGCACTGATGAGTACAATTTGGAGAATCCGATTCATCACAATACAGTTTTCAGACCTGATGATCGTTTCGCTAAGAAAGTTAGCATGATCAGAGGGATCAATAAAGTATATTCATTAACTTTGTTAGCGAAATGATCTTCAGGCCTAAAAACTGTATTGTGATGAATTGGGTTCTCTAACTAATACATATTTATGTTGATACGTAAATGTGTTAAGTATTTTGTGTTTTGTAAAGTTGTAGGTTTTCAATTATTAAGAGAATAAATTTTATTTTAGGTAGTGCTCAGTATTCTGAAGAAGACTTAAGTGCACAAGAACTAATAGATTTTTCTCCTATCTATAGAGGTTTGCATATAGCCACTGTCCTTGGTTCGAGAGCAACTTTTGAAGTTTATTATCGAGCTGAACGGATGAAACAAGCCAGATTAGTTTTAATTCCACCAACGAATATGGTAAGTTTATAAATTGATGTAAGTGCATCCATAAAAATGTTAATTCATTGCAACGGGAACATGATGTTTTTGCTTCTAGCATTTTATACTACTTCATTTACATTTCGGGGCGACGACAATTCTACGGACCACATCCATAAAGTAAGGGCAGTTTTCTCATATTGACAGATTTAGTTTACTACATACCTACTTTACTGTTCTACATAATCACCATTCAGTTCTAAGCACTTTTCGTAACGCTGCACCAGTTTCTTTCACCGTTAGCTGTCTGGGAATTGAACCAGTTGACAATGGTAGTCTTAAGTTTGTCATCGTTTTCCACCAAGTCATTGTTTCAAGTGCAAGAAGAGGAAATAGTCAGTAGGTGCAGGGTCGGGACTATATGAAGGGTGGTCAATAAGTACACCAACGGAAATCTTAAATCTTCTTCACGGCAGCGGTGTGAGGAGGCGCATTGTTGTGAAGAAGGATTACGCATTACGACAGTTTCCCGCGTCGTCGGCTTTGGATCGCACGTCTCAGTTTGGTGAGCGTTTCGCAGTACACTTCAGCTGTAATTGTTGACCCACGTTCCATGAAATCAACCAAAATGATGCCCTTTTCGTCCCAAAAAACGGTAGCCATAATTTTTTGACTCGAGTACGGAGATTGCTTAAACTTTTTCGGTTTTGGTGTAATTAAATGGTGCCACTACATTAACTGTTGTTTCGACTCTGCGTTGATGTAGAATATCCAAGTTTCGTCTCGTGTAACAATGTGGGAAAAGAAATCATCTCCATTTTTCAATAACGATCAAAAAATGCTCATTCACTGCACATTCTTTGCTCTTTGTGCTGGTCAGTGCGCATTTTCGGTACCCACCTTGCACATAATTTGTGAGATCCGAGATTTTCTGTGACAGTCGTGTAGATAGAGGTGCGTTCAGCTTGCGGAAATTCATCAGCCATGGCACTAGTCGTCAATCGCCGATCACTTCGCAATTTTCGGTTTACTTGTTTAACGAATTCATTTGTTGGAATACTGGGCCTGCCACTATGCTTGCAAATTTGTGCGACCATTTTTAAAGTCTTGACACCACTTTATGTCGTTTGCTTCACTAATTACTGTAGATACATAAGACACAACTCCCAACAGGTGAATATCCTTTTGCACACAAAAATCGAATCACAATGCACACTACACAACTGCTGAGAGAAACTATTGTCGTGGACATTTCTATCTGCATTCACCAACAGGAAAACCCTTACTGAAACAAATTAACAACTGCAGTATCTTGGTATATAGCTACAGATGCTTGAAACTGTGTTCAGATCCGCTAACATTTAAATATAAGCCAATGACCCTTACTTTGTGAATATGTCTTGTATATTTGATAAATGAGAAGCATTCTTAGATGAGGGAGAATAACTAGAAAAACATATATATGCAATCATAATTAGGGTGGATTATTATACAAAACACGTTGGAAATAAATGCATAAGTTTTGGTACATAAAATCAGACTCGGAATAATGTCAAATTATTTAACAGAAAAATTAACATTTGGTGGTATGCACCTCTATGATCCTAGGCACGCTGAAAATTGTATACTAGGCCATAAAAATTCAAAGGGTGCTCAAGATTGTATGTTTTTCAAGGTTCTCATACAGGGTGTCCACTTGTCTGTAAAACCAGGAAAAAAGAAATGTTAGGTTTGCACTTTAGATATTTTGTTCGACAAAACCCCATTGTGATTAGGTTTCACACATCTGAAACATCTGTTATCGTGTATGAATATATATTTTTTCTAGCCTAATATCGCTGTTACAGTCTGGAGTCTTGTGTGATTTAGACGCACAAATAATACAATTTTCTTTCTCAGTTGTGTTTGCCAAGAGACCAGCAGCGGTAAACGTTTTTCTACTGGTATTATATATGTCATTCATGGGTTTCTCTCCATCCATGCCATCCGTTCTGGTTTCTCTTGGATTCTCCGTGGCTTGAGCTTGCTTTATTTATTTATTTATTTATTTATTTATTGAATACATGCCCAACAGGATAATCCCATTAATAGGGCACCATAAAAAAAGAACAATATGTAATAATATGAACAAAAAATACTTCCAAAAAAAAAAACTAAAAACTAAATTAAACTAAACTACAAAACTAAAATACTGTGCAAAACATCACAAGGCAGAAATTTTACAAAACAGTACATATAATGGTTCTAATAACCGACAAAGTAAGATATAGCCACCCTACGAATAACCGCAGCATTATCCGAATAGAAGTCGCACAAGTTTGCAATGTTATTAAAGTCAGAGCTCATTTTATAAACAGGTGATTTCATATACAAGTTAGTCCTTGGTATTGGAGGCTTAAACACTCTCACCACTCTTGATGCAGCCCGTGGAACTGAGAAATTTAATTGCATCAATAAGTCTGGGCAATCAACTTTACCATGAAACAAGTTATGCAGGAACATCACAGATGCAACTTTTCTACGAGAATACAAACTGGGTATGCCAGCTTGCATCAGCAATTGGCCATGATCGCATCCTCTCTGTGGGTAGGTACCAGATGCCCTATATACAAGGTGTTTTAAAAACTTACGCTGAACATCTTCCAGAGCACCAATCTGAACACTATAAAGGGGATCAAAAACCAAGCTACAATATTCAAGTCTCGATCGAATATAGGCAAAATAGAGAATTTTCAAGCTATCCAAATTGGAAAATGATCTGCTATTCCTCACAATGAAACCCATCAACTTCAAACAGGATGCTGTAATTGTTTGAATATGTCCAGTGAAACTTAAATGTTGATCATATACAATGCCTAGATCCCTGTGCGTTTCAGTCCTAGCCAATGGTACACCACCCACTTTGTAGGGAAAAGCTATACGGCTGGTTTTTCTAGTGTATGTCATCACTTTGCACTTCGAGACATTTAATTCAAGTCTGTTCTCAACACACCACAGCTGCAAGTTGTCAAGGTCCACCTGGAGTCTTGAACAGTCACCAATATCGTGAACACTGGAGTATAACTTGAGATCATCAGCAAACAATAGATGATTACCAGAAATTACAGAGCTTATGTCGTTGATAAATAACAAAAAGAGGAGTGGGCCAAGATTGGAACCCTGTGGAACGCCGGAGCTAGCAGTGAAGGGTTCAGACTTAAATCCATTATAAAAACATATTGCACACGGTTAGTCAAGTAGGATCCAAAGAATGCTATCAGCCGTCCATCAAGCCCCGCCAAATGCAGCTTGTGCAGAAGTGTTGAGTGGTCAACACGATCGAACGCTTTGGAAAAGTCTGTATAAATGACATCCACCTGACCCCGTCCATCCAAAGCTTCACTTACATACTGTGTGAACAGGGATAAATTCGTCAGTGTTGAGCGCCCCTCCATAAACCCATGCTGGTATTGTGACAAGCGACACTTCACGGCAGGATAAATACGGGCATACACAACTGCCTCAAAAATTTTAGCAAAATTACATAGGATAGCTATAGGCCTGTAGTTGCTGACCCTCGAACGGTCCCCAGACTTAAAAACAGGACAGATTCGAGCAACCTTCCAAACCACAGGGAAGCAATGTGTGCGCAGCGACAAGTTAAACAGGGTTCTAAGGGGTTTGAGAAGAGCATGCGCACAGTCCTTAATCAAGAAGGATGGCACCAAATCCGGTCCAGCAGTAAACTTGTTCTTGAGCTTCTTGATGGCTTTAAGAATTTCCTTATCACCAATCACTGTCACACTGACTGCCATATGCGATGGTCCAGTGGTATCCGCCGGTTCAGTGATGTATTGAGGACGGTACACACTTTTAAAATAGTTTCCAAAACAGTTAACAATTGTTTGGGACTCACTATAAACCATGCCATTTTCGTCAGACACAGTACTTGGAATGTTACTTGCTCGCCTCCTTTCCTGCATGTGAGACCAAAATCTAGAGGGATCAATCTTAAGAGACTCTGCATGATCACTATCACGTTTATGCCTCCTATATCTTGCATAGCACCTCTCCTTATTTTTTATATCATTTATTATTTCATTGGTAAACCAGGAAGGAAACTTTCTAGACGACCTCTTGCACTGAGGAACATGTTGTTCAAAGATACTGTAAAGTCTGCCATAAAAGTAACTACAAGCCTCATCAGCGGTAGTAAAGGACTCCAGTTGAGACCAATCTTCATCAAGTATTGCAGCATACAATGCAGGGTAATTGGCCTTTCGAAAGTTGTAAGAGACCTGATTGTTGCATGGAAAGTATTTAGGACCATTGTAATTTTTCCTGAATTCAGGAAATATGCCTAAAGCAGGGTGATATCCATCTTCGGGCACTAGTGGATCCATATCATGGAGAACCGAGCAATTACAACTGGCAAAGACAAGGTCAAGCAGCCTATTGTTTCTATTGGAAACATTATTAAACTGTGACAGGTTTAAAAAATTTGAAAAATCATGGATAGCTTTGGTTTTAGGATCAGTGATTTGTCCATAAATAAACTGAGGTGCATTAAAATCACCTATAATAACCAAATTTTCCAACAGCGGAATGACAGATTGTTCCAGCACATTAAGGAAAAGTTCAAGCTGCGCTGCTGACACATATGGTGGTATGTATATACAAACCACATGAAACACAATCTGATCCAAAGTGCACCTGCACGCAACAATATCAATAACTGGTACTGCCTCTAAAATCGCAGATAAATTCAATTGAGCCACCTGAACATCACAATGAACTGCCAAAAGTACTCCTCCACCAGATCTCTTAGTAGTAACATCCAGTCTCCCATCTGCCCTAAATACACTGTATGAACGCGGAAACAGCTCAGAATCACCAATGTCAGGCTGCTTTACTGAATCCACTTTTATTTTAATGAAATTTAGCAAATCTTCCAAATTTTTTCTATACGAATCGGTACCTCCACCCAACTAGCACCAAAATACAACTGAGATTGGAACTTGAAAAGAGTAGTTATTATGTAATCGCCGCTAATTCTACGACTCGGTGGTGAAAATACCTTTATGTTACACATTAACAGTGACAGTTACCTAATATTCACCAGTTATAACTACTTTAGAGTTACACAACTTCTTAGCTGCTTTCAAAATATTAGGAACGTCGTCGTTAGTCATAACGACTCAACAGTTCCGGGAACTTGAAGGTAGCAAATGATAGTAGCTGAAACCAAATGTTACTATTTGTGGCTACTATAACCTAGTAGTAACCTTTCAAATGCACTATAAAATAATTTTCACCCTACAGTCCCACTGATTCATAAAGGATTATTGTTCCATCACAAAAGCCTATGATTCAATGTTGCGCAAGTCCAGTAGAGTGTACAATTTGAAGAACCCAATTCATCACAATACAGTTTTTACACCTGACGATCGTTTCGCTGACAAAGTTACGGATGAATAAACTAGTTATTAGTTAGTTTATTAGTTTACTAGTTATTACTCTGATGATGCTAACTTTGTTAGCGAAAGGATCGTCAGGTCTAAAAACTGTATTGTTTTGAATTGGGTTCTCCAAATTGTACTTACCAGTGCTCATCACGGGTTCCAATCTTCGCTCACTAGTTTTTTAGAAACATTACAATTGTAACTTTACGTGAGCTTACAAATGGAGAAAAACAACAAGCCTGCAAAGGAGATATTACATTTGAAAGTTATGTTAAAGTTTCATTTGTAAGTTTGCATTGGTTTTTTGGCTGCAAACATTTAGAAATGTTGCAAACTTAACCTGCCTAATGGTAAATTATCAAACGTTGCGGTAAGCATTTGTAAGTTACCATGCTTAGTGGGTTACTTCAAATAAATTGAACTATAAGGTAAAATGTAAATTGTAATACAAATTAAAATATAAATTAAAACATGAATTAAAATATAAATTAAATAAAAATAATCAAATTAAGTCAGTTTAACGTAATGTTGGGTGTTGCAATTTAGGTGATGTTTCGGGGCTTCATTCCCAGAATGAAATGTCCACTTAGAGCTGGTAAAACTTGTCAAGACGATTGAAGGTATTCTGCAGCTTCATGGAGCTGGTCATTAGCCTTCTGCTTCGAACAGTGTTATATATGGGGCTGGTGACATTTGCCCCCTTGCTTTGAACGATGTTGTATATGCTCTGAATGCTGCTTTGAATGGTGTTCTGGACGGTGCTCTGAACAGGATGTTCTAAATAAAAAGAAGAGATTTTCTCTTGAAACACGCTGTTTTATAGTTATAGCGTGTGATGCTTCGTGGCAACGTGTCTGTTCCTAAAATCAAGTAAAACGCAGCTTCATTTGCAGCTAAATGATTACAGTTACATCAAACAATTGTTCAAAAAGTCGCGTGAAATTTAGAAAGCAAGTGTCATGAACCATCTACAGCATTACAAAATATGTTTAATAAAAATATACAATTATACATAAAAAATAAGGTTCTTAGAATGTTATTTATAAAATTCTTGGGAGCTCCCAGTATCTTCTGAAAATGTTCCACGAACATTCAATGAATCTTCTCAAAATGTTCATACATATACTCATGGGAACATTGTGTTTAAAAAAAAGATATACAGGGCATTTCGCATAAGAAACGACACAGAGCAGGGGCATGTAGGTGAACCTAAAATATGGTGATTTAACGCAACTTACTTCTATACTAAGGTGCATCCCTGAGAAGTTATAGGCCTTCAAAATGGGTTTTAAATTTCAAAAAAAATCAATATCTCAGTAATACTTCAACTTAGAAAAACCAAATTTGGTACACGTTTTGGGTGTACCAAGAGCATTATTCGTTGGTGAGTAGAGTTCAATCAAAGCATTTCAAAGGGTTGAATAGTGGTGATGTACCCATAAAATGTGACAGAATTTCTTAACCTATTGGCAGATCTAAAAAAATATTATTTCATTTTTATGGGGAAGTAAGTTATAAAACTTTTTTACTCATGTTATTTTTCAAAAAAAGTTTGTTGTTTTCAAGAAAAACCCGAATAACTAAAGACACATATATTATTAATGTTACTTAAAATTATCAACAATTCAATAGATGTCTGAAATTATCATGTTGAAGAATTTCTATAACTCATTGATAGCAATTTTTTTATTTCTGTTGTTTGAGTTGTCTGTTTTCTTATAAATTATACTTATTCACACTTTTTTCCTGATTGTCAAATTTGACCTATACATAAGTTTATTGGCAAATATTTAATTTTCGATGATTTTATGATAAAATATGTTTCTTTACTTATTCATGTTTTTCTTGAAAACAACAAGGTTTTTTGAAAATAACAGGAGTAACAAAGTTTTAGAGTAAAATTCCTCATAAAAGAAATATGTTCTTAAATTCACCAATCTGTAAAAAATTGTGACATTTTAAGGGTGCATCACCCCTATTAAACCCTTAATCGAACTCTACTTACCATTGATTAATGCTCTTGGTACACTCAAAACGGGTACCAAACTTGGTTTTTCTAAGTTAAAGTATTACAGAGATTTTTTTTTAAATTTGAAACCCCACTGAAGACTTATAACTTCTCAGGGGTGAATCTTAATATAGAGAAGAGTTGCGTTAAATCACCATATTTTACGTTTACCTACATGCCCCTGCCCTGTGTCGGTTCTTATGCGAAACACCCTGTATACATTTTTTGAATGATACAGAAATTAAGAAAATGCAAAGATATGAAATATTGGATTTCTCTTCAAAATTTACCGATTTTTCACCATTTAACTGGCCTTTTATATATTTTCGTATAAGGAAGCCCGAGAGGCTAGAATTTGAACTTCAATCACTCACCCTTGTTTAGGTTACCATATTGTTACAGTGGCTACACACACCTGTAAACTCAAGTTCAGATACATAATAAGTCAACAATTCGAGTATTGCACCTATATTCAGATTAAGTATGTTGTTGTTGCAAGATATTACGAAATAATAAAGAGGAATTGTTTACAATAAAGTTAGATTTTAAATTATACCAGACAAATAAGAGATGCACTCACCTGTGTAATGGACTGTATCTTCACGTGGGTTTTAGGGTCTTCTTTGGAGGTCGGGCGACTATCTTCACCCCAAATGAGGCAAAAAATTATGTAACAAGAAAATTAGACCAGAAAATATGGAGCACATCCCTAGTCTGGAGTACTAGCAGTTTTCAGGACGACTGATTCTAACGCAGTGACGCTGGTTTACGTCGCGAGAGAGAGAGAGAGAGAGGCTGTCACAAAATCTGCCCCCTCTCCTCCTCCCAGTGGTGCCAACCACGGCGAGCAGCAATCCCTAAATGTCTGGCGGCAATTTCAAATTCAAAAATATATACAAACTTGCATCAACATTCCGCCCACCAAATAAGGACTACTTATTTCCGATTAAAAAATGCAAAGATTAAATTAAATTGGTAGATACACACTATAACTAACTATACAAATGGGAGATGCGTACTGGCCGTTTACTGCGAAGGTAAAGGGCACAGCTTGGTCATAGGACGATCTAAAATACTTGTGCTTGTTCGTACTTGAGCGACACGGGCAACGCCATCACGACCCGGATAGAGTTTCAATATGCGCCCTAACTTCCACACAAGCGGAGACACTGTCTCATCTTTGATGACAACGAGAGTACCAATCGAAGGAGCTTCTTGGGGGGTAGACCACTTATTGCGCTGCTGCAAGGTGTGCAAATATTCACTTTTCCAGCGTTTCCAAAAATCTTGATGCATTCTGGAAACAAGTTGCCAACGAGAAAGTCTGGTAAGTTTGACATCAGTCACGTCTGGGTCAGGTGGGGCACAAAGAGGCTCCATGGTCAAGAAGTGCGCAGGGGAAAGCGATGTCATGTCATTGGGGTCTGTACTAAGACTACAGAGCGGTCGGGAATTAAGAACTGCTTCAATCTGTGCCAGAACAGTGGTCAGTTCCTCGAATGTCAGAACCTGTGTGCCAACAACACGACGCAAGTGAGTTTTAATGGAACGAACCCCTGCTTCCCACAGTCCTCCAAAGTGCGGCGCTGCTGGGGGATTCCAATGCCACTCAATTGACAAGGAATCAGTCACCTGATGTGCGTATGAAACCAACAATCGGTTGGCCCCGACAAAATTAGTGCCGCAGTCACTGTAGACATTGTCACAACGACCTCTTCGAGCCACAAAGCGCCGAAAAGCAGCAAGAAAAGCCTCCGAGGTGAGGTCTGATACCGATTCAATATGCACAGCCTTTGTGGTCATGCAAACAAAAATACACACATATGCCTTCGCACTTCTGACACCACGATATCTTCCCTGGGTAACGAGAAATGGACCGGCAAAATCAATTCCAGTGTGAGAGAATGGTTTCAGCTGAGAAACTCTTACTGGAGGAAGATCCCCCATTACAGGTGTCAAAGTTACCGGGCGAACACGGAAACAACGATAACATTGCCCAAGCACACTATTAATTGCCCGGCGGGCCGAAAGAATCCAAAAATTTTGTGACAACAAATACTGCAAGGTACGAGGTCCAGGATGTAAGTGTTTCTGATGGACACTACGAATCACCAAGTCAGTGAGCAAGTGTGAACGTGGCAGAAGCATGGGATGCTTTGCATCAAACGACAAGTCCGAGCATCTAAGTCTACCGCCCACCCTGAGAACACCATCCCTATCCACAAATGGGGCCAGCCTACGGATAGACTTTACACAAGGTCGACCATGCTCAATGTCACACATTTCCCTCTCAAACGCCAACCTTTGTACTGCTTTAACAAGAAAAGTCAGTGCAGTGTAAAGCTCCGCCTCACTCAATGCGCCCGAAATTCTGTCCTTCCGGGGTAATTTCAGATTTTTGACAAACCTCATACTGTAAGCAATGATACCTTGAATTTTCCTCAGCGAAGAATACCCTTCTAACAAATTCAGCGGCCAATCACACGAAACAACCTTTGTCATGCACACAACTTGCCTTTGCTCCGACATCATGACATCGGACTCTTCACCTAAAGATTCTGCGCTAATCCATGTATCGGATGGTTCGGACAAGAAAGCCGGACCCGTCCACCATAGCGGGTGATTGAGAAGCTCATTAGGAGTAAGTCCGCGCGATGCACAATCTGCAGGGTTGATTAACCCCGAAACATGTGACCAGCAACCAGGGGGTACCTTTTCTTGTATGAGCGCCACTCTATTGGCCACAAACCTTTTCCATCGATGGGGAGATGACTTAATCCACTGAATGGCAACTGTGGAATCAGACCAGCAAAATATATTATCAATAGAAATAGTCTTTCGGTATGTAACCTGAACGAACTCCATCAACTCTGCTAACAAGGCTGCTGCACAAAGCTCCAATCGGGGTACTGATACTTTTTTTAGTGGGGAGACACGAGACTTAGCACACAAGAGAGATATCTTTATGGCTCCGCTGGCGGATACAACACGAAGATAAATTACGGCCCCATAACCAAGCTCAGACGCATCCGAGAATCCATGCAATGTAGAAGAAGTAGTACCTTCAGCAGACACATACCGCGGAATTGACAACGATGACAAACAAGAAAGTTGCGATTTGTATGTGTCCCACCTGGATTCGACTTCTAGTGGTGGTTTTTCATCCCACGAAATGCCTAGCTGCCACAGGAACTGCATCAGCTGCTTCGCAGAGAGGGTGAGGGGAGACAAGAAACCCAAAGGATCAAAGATTCTAGCAAGCTCTGACAGTATGTTACGCTTGGTGCATTTGCGTTCAATTGGATGTACCTTGTACGAGAAGCAGTCAGTCATTGGACACCACTGTAGTCCTAAAATCTTGACAGACACTAAGTCATCAGAGTCGAAACACAGAGATTGCTGATGACTACTGGGGAGAGACGCAAGAAATTCGGGATCATTGCTTGCCCATTTTCGCAACTCAAATCCAGCCTCTCCGAGCATTCCTATCAGTTGAGATTTCACTTCAATTGCAGAATTGGAATCTGGCACACTAGTTACTATGTCATCCACGTACGTGTCAGACCTTATGACGTCTGCTGCAAGAGGATATTTACCACCTAAATCTGTTGCCACCTGTAAGAGGGTCCTAATGGCAAGATAGGGGCTAGAAGCAACACCAAAGGACACTGTATTGAGTCTGAACTCTTGCACTGGCTCAGAATTGGAAAACCGCCAAAGAATGCGCTGGAAGTCCCTATGCTCCTCTGCCACCAATACTTGCAGAAACATTTGCTTAATGTCTGCAGTAAAGGCGACTCGATGAGCCCGAAAATTCAACAGGACTGTCACAATATCCTGCTGCAACTTGGGTCCAACCAATAGGGTGTTGTTGAGCGAGACGCCATTTGAGGTCTTAGCACTGGCGTCGAACACCACCCGTAACTTTGTAGTGGTACTTTCGGGTTTCAAGATACAATGATGAGGGATGTAGTAGACGGCACTAGGATGTGATACCTTACACGACACAGGAGACATGTGCCCATCGCTCAGATACTCACGCATGAAAGCCACATACTTTCTACGGATATCTGACTCTTTGGACAATCGTCTCTCTAGAGCATGAAGCCGTCTCAATGCCATGGAATGTGACTCACCCAGATCTGGCATCCCATCACGAAATGGCAGGCCCACGACATATCTACCATTAGAGTCACGTGAATGAGTGTCCTGGAAGATCTTCTCACACAGGGCATCTTCCGGACTCGCTAATGTGCACTGAGGCACTTGCTCCAATTCCCAAAATTGTCTGAGAGTTTTGTCCAGAGAAACATCGACCGACGTACAAAAGGAATCAACCACTAAATTCGATTGGGCTGGTACACTACCCAAGATTACCCAACCAAACACTGTATTGATAGCAGTAGGTTCCTGATCCTTACCCTTTCTAAGTCCCGGTAACAATGCCATTGCATATATATCAGCACCCAATAAAATATCAATGTCCCCGGGCTGACCAAAAGTATCATCCGCTAAAGCAAGGTCTTTGATATGATTCCAGACATATGATTGTACGTCCGTTGAAGGTGCCTTGTCGCAGATTCTGGGAACCACAATAGCATCGATATCGAAACTAGGATTAGGTTTGTCCCGAGGTCTCAACCTAAATGAAGTAACCCCCAAATCAGTAACGGTGGCCATCTGATTTATCCCCTGAATTGGAACAGAAGCATGTGACTTCGACAGAGAAAGTTTGCTTACAAGGCGCTGCGTAGTGAAATTTGCCTGACTTGCACAATCGAGCAGCACACGACATCTATGATACACCCCATAAGCATCACACACATCCACTTTACATGTGGCAAATAATACAACAGGGAAGCTGGGAAGCGTGCTTGTCAATACGACTTGACCGGTTACTTGGTCGGGTCTGTTATCACCTTGCTCACATGTTTGTGTATCAGTCTGACCAGAGCTTGATGTAAAATGCAAATATGTGTGATGTTTCCTAGTACAAACACGACAATTAAATTTCGAGGTACACCCTGCGAGTTTGTGAGACCCAGCCAGACAATTATAGCACAGACTTTTCCTCTTCACTAAGGTATGACGATCCTTAGGAGACATTTCTAAGAACTTGTCACATTTCGTCAATGAGTGTTCCCCCTGGCAACACACACAAGAAATTGATGAATCTGACTTACTAACACTAGTCACCAAAGAAGTGGTTGGTTTCGGCTGCACGAACTGTTTCCCTTTCAACATTTGAGGACCCTTCTTCACTGAGACCGGTGCTACGGTTAGCGCAGATGTTTCAAGAGCCTTGCACTGTTTTTCTAAAAAATCACTAAGGTGCGAGTACGTGGGGACCTCACAGTCACCAAACTGTATTTCAAATTGCTTTCAGATAGAGGAATCTAACTTTTGCAAAAGGAAATTGAATTTCGTAAAGTCCCACAAATCATACTGCTGCTCTTGATATAAATCTAACGCACATACGTTTTCAGTAAATGTTGTCAACAAATTCCTTAAATCTCGAGATGAATCGCCTGACACCTTCGGAGCATTAAGAAGAGCTAACCAGTAATTCGTAAGCAACACACGTTTATTTTCATACCTTGAAACTAGCGAATTATATGCCACTTGGTAATTATCCGAAATGAGGGGTAGGTTTTGAACTATTGAAGCTGGTTCTTTTGTCAAGGAAGCAAGAAGATACTGGAAACGCTCAATATCTGACAAAGTGTCATTTTCATGAATCAGAGTCCTAAACAAATCGAAAAAACGTGGCCACTGACCAATCGCCCCGTCAAATTTCGGAATATCGATCTTAGGCAATCGAACATTACGTCTGCCACCCGTTCCACTATCAGAGTGAGCCTCATTATCGAGCGACTTAGCTACATCGGCCGCATCAGCAGTAACCTTACCACAAATTTCAAAATAGATTGACTTGATGCTGTACTGTATGTTGTCGAAGTCTGTCTGAATCTCCGATTGTAAAGCCAAATTATCCTTATCCTTCATTAAAGACACGATGTCCAGATGTAAAGAATCAAACAAATTTACAGAATCGTTAAGACCTTGGTATCTGATTCTAAATTCATTCCTTTTTGTGGGTTCAGCCTTGGCGTCTAATGCAAACCTTGATAGGTGTTGCACTCGATTCATAACAGAGTTACGTTTATTTATCAACTTTTCCACCTCCATTTCAAAAATGACAAAAAACGAAAAGGCAAACTAGAAAAGACTGATATAACCTAAACCCAATCGGATGATAACCACGTGTTTCACGTCGAAAAAAACACGTTTCAAACAAGTAACAGAGCTCGAAAATCGCCGATTGCGAGACACTGAAAAACAAAACAATTTTGACGCTAAAAGGCCGTAAAACAAATTAAACAAGCAAAACAATTACACTAACACGGATTTGCCGACCCGAACACGTGTTCTAACCAAACCCTGGAGGCTATAAATTACGATTTTTAACAACAAAACCGCCAAACACGTGTGCATAAATTCACGATATGAACACCCACAAGTGTCAATTCTAATCAAACAAGCATCGGCTTCGATGGACCAAAATGTTGTTGCAAGATATTACGAAATAATAAAGAGGAATTGTTTACAATAAAGTTAGATTTTAAATTATACCAGACAAATAAGAGATGCACTCACCTGTGTAATGGACTGTATCTTCACGTGGGTTTTAGGGTCTTCTTTGGAGGTCGGGCGACTATCTTCACCCCAAATGAGGCAAAAAATTATGTAACAAGAAAATTAGACCAGAAAATATGGAGCACATCCCTAGTCTGGAGTACTAGCAGTTTTCAGGACGACTGATTCTAACGCAGTGACGCTGGTTTACGTCGCGAGAGAGAGAGAGAGAGAGGCTGTCACAAAATCTGCCCCCTCTCCTCCTCCCAGTGGTGCCAACCACGGCGAGCAGCAATCCCTAAATGTCTGGCGGCAATTTCAAATTCAAAAATATATACAAACTTGCATCAACATATGTACTTATAACTAATACAAAGAAATGTCTGAATAAAATATTAATAAAACAATTAAAATTTCAAGAACATAAAAATCAAATAAATAAAGATATAGTTCTTGGAGTTGCCAAGAAATGTAAGAGCCAAATACAAAGTTTCCGAGATGAATAATCACGGTTACCCCCCACTGAAGTAACTTGAAATTTGGCTAGACTATTGATCCTACAGGCTTTCAGTGTGGCATTAAAGGAATTGCATTACACAATAGTAGTTACACCTTTGTAGAATACAACTAAATTGGACAGAACATGCCACAAAACACACTAACTTGCACTTACACAAAACGACAACTGTCATCGATCAGACGTTTTGACCCTTCCCTTGTATGGTTGCTTTCTGCTCTGCTTCCGCAGTCTTTAAAGCTATTTCAACATCCCAATGCCCAATGTTTGTCACGAACAGCATGGATATTCTGGTTGTAAAGGCATACTTTGGCAAAGTGATTCCATATGTGATAAATTGCAAGTTTTATTGTACATTCATCTTCTTACCATATGTCCAGGTCCACATTTTCTGCACTGTATAGTGATACTTCTTACAGCATTAACTTCTTCCACAGGAGTAAAATGCCTGAGATGTTGGCTTAAGACAATTATTCTTGCACTTTTCCAGTCCATCCACACCAAACTGTGGTGGTGTATAGTGCATGACTTAGGTACTATTGAAGATAACACAATTTTTAAATTATATATTATACAATGTAGGTGTTCCTAATTAGTAAGATGATCCAGTCACAAGCAAAATTGACGAACCTATCATGAGTGTGAACTACAGGAGATGCTTTAAAACTTGTTTCTTAACTAGTTGTGTCTTAGTTCTTGATAACCTCACACCATGTATTAGTTGCTTCTGTACTCTGGATCTATGTTGTTTGCAATTGCACAGTTCTCCGTCTGCACATCACATTATTATTTTTATTTAATTATGTTAGAATATAATCTTAAACAACTTTGACTACATGCCATTCATTTTCACAATATTCTTTATTTACGTATAGCGGCCATCTTGCCATCTTCCTTCCCGGCCGCATGGACATGTCTAAAGAATGGATTGTCTAAATATACAATGTGTTTACCATAGACAGGTAACATAATCAAACATGCAAAATAGTTACAATTATAATTCTCACCACTATACCGTAATCATCATCTATCTTTTTCATTAAAGTTTAAAGTTATATAATATAAGGACATCTCAAGCACATTCTGAGCGAATATTTGGAATAATAATCTATTCAAATATTCTCAGCATATTGATGCAGAATTTTCTTAGGATGTGAATGAATGATTGTACTCAAGAATATTCAAGATTAAATTTGAAATTCCATAAATGTTATTAGAACATTCCGAAACAAATATTCTGAGAAAAGAATGTTCTCACATTGTCAGAACATTCTGAGAATATCTTGTGCTGAATGGGCATTATTAACTATCATCTACTGTCGTATTGTCTTTGCCTATGTCGACAGCTGTATTAGAAACAGACGAAAAACTCCTTGATCGATTATAAGGTTGGTTAAATAGTACGGAATTTGATATTTAAATATGTAAACAACGTTATGTAATTTAATCTGGAATGCAAGCATTTGTCAGCGCAAAATTATGAACAAAACATATGTATACGTGTGCTCTGATGACTCTGCTATGGAGCACATCATTTATGTTAATTGTTGTAATTGTTTTCAGCATGAAGCAGAAGAAAGTTACCGCAACTATATACATGCAGTATTAGGATTTTTTATTTTAGAAGACCATGTGCTGAACACTGGAAATGGTTTAATTACAAGAGCATTCCTGGATGAAATGTGGTCAATGGCTTTATCAAAGATCGTGACAACTTTACAGACAAATTCAGTAAGTGAACATTAATCAATAGCCAAACATCTCTTTTAGAATACAAAAATAGATATTAGAAATAGTCCTCTGGTAAATGCTTTTTAAGTGATCACATATCTTTTGTTTTGTTTTAATCATTGTAGGTTTTTTGTTTGGTTTATAAATGCTTTGGTTGGGTGCTCCAAGTGTACTTAACAGAGTTTTATTGAAATATTTCTATCATAAGTTTAGGTTAAAGAGTAATGAAACTAACACATCCAAAGTGTATCTATTTTTTAACATTTTGGTAACAGAATTATTGAACGAAAATAATTAGAATGAGAGAATTGTACACATATTTAAATTTATACATTTCATCAATAACATTTCGAAGGGCTGTTTGGTGGAAATCATTGATATGTACAACTTCTTGGTTCTTTGCCGTTTTTTTTTTGAGGGACTTCTAAGTACTACACCTTTGTTAAACTTTGCTGTCCTATTGTTAACTGTTGTAAGATCTAAGTACTTTTAACGCAGCTGCAACTTTCTGCAGATAATAAAACCAGTTGTAATTAACTATTTTACAACATAACCTAAAATTTGGGCATACAATTAAAACGTTAATTTATAAAAAAGGTCTCAAAACTTTGGATGCATTAATAACTAATTAATGCTACTTATGTCATGTACATCATTAAGAGGTAGAAAAGGTTTTTCTTGTCACCTTCACATTCAAAATAAGTTATTAGTAATGCTACCATTCCTTGAGTTTTACTTGGTAAGGGCCTAAACATTGTAAGAGTCTATGCAACAAATAACGTGAATGGAACCTGTATCAGTATTAAAAAGGACGGTTTAAAATTTTTACCGATACATAGATCACAAATAGCCGAAAAACTTTCAATTTATTTAAACGCAGGTGCACCAATTTAAGTTTAATAATTGTGAAATTTCACAACATCGTGAAGAGTTGCCAACTTATGGGAGTAAAAAATTTTATTTCAGCTGTAATGTGATGTATGAATCTGTTTTGATAATTTAGATTTGTGTGTTGCCTACCTTTAGTTACTTAAAATGACGTCATTCCATTCTTATTGTAAAAATAACACAGTTACCTATCACAATGGTTCATGTTCTTTTTGAAATTCAATTCTAAAATAATCATTGAGCATTCCATTAGTTCCCACACATACTCTACTACCATCACATAACGATTTAATACCTCTGGTTAGACAATCGTCCACAGCATTTTCTTTCATGATACTCCACAGATTCTGCCTATCTACAATATTATACTCTTTCTCTAAATGAGTGAAGATTGGAACCTGTGATGAGCACTGATAAGTATAATTTGGAGATCCCAATTTAATATTTTTCTCAGGTGTTAACAGTACCTAAACTTTGATTCTTACGTGTTTATCTTGTTTCCTGGCTCTTTTTCGCCCTTTCTCCCAGTTTCATCTGAGACACCAAGAAAATCGTCTTACATATGTTATAGCTAACCAAGCTACAGCCACCAGCTAATAGTATAATGAGATAGAAGCTTGTGTTTTTTCTTGTTCCAAAGGCCAAAAATATGGAGTAGACCCTTCAAGGTGTTCTGTAAAACACTGATGACAATATCAGTGTAGCAGAGACATTTTTATATGTTACATACCTGGTATTGTGCTGGGTGTGTAGTACATTGCCATACAAAAGCCTGGACGCAGCAAGTGCGTTATGGTAGTGAATTTTCATAGAAATGATCTGGCACAAAATATTTTATAACTTTTTTTTCTTGTAACATAGAAATCTAAATTTTGGTGTATAGTTTACTTTTTATATCGTAAACCTACTTACCAAATTTGGTTATCATAGATTTTTTATTTTTTAAGATAAATTTTTTTTTCAAATGAAAACTCAAAATTTTTCCGGAAAACCTCGTCCGATTTTTTTGATTAACGAACTTGTCAAAGCCATTTACAAAAGGAAGGTACGTGCCAAATTTTATCAAAATCGGCCTATTATTCTTTGAGATAAAAATTTTTTTCGAATGAAAACTCAAAATTTTCCCGGAAAACCTCGTCAGATTTTCCTGACTAACAAGCTTGTCAAAGCTATTTACAAAAGAAAGGTACATGCCAAATTTGATTAAAATCGGCTAATTACTTTTTGAGATAAGAATTTTTTTCGAATGAAAACTCAAAATTTTCCCGGAAAACCTCGTTCGATTTTCCTGACTAACGAACTTATCCAAGCTATTACAAAAGAAAAGTACATGCCAAATTTTATCAAAATCGGCCCATTATTTTTTGAGTTATCGGTGTGATACATATATATATATATATATATATATATATATATATATATATATATATATATATATATATATATATATATATATATATATATATATATATATATATATATATATATATATATATATATATATATATATATATATATATATATATATATATATATATATAAACATATAAAAATTGAAACTGACCCCGGATATGGGTTCTAGGGGTCCTAGATCGCGCTCATTTGAAGAAATTTTTTCAAAATTCAAAAGTCGTGATCTCCTCATTAGTGAATTTTTTCTAAGAAAATTCACTAAAAACTGTTGAAATGCTTTATGAGGCTTAGATAACAATTTTGATATTCTAAATACTGAAATCGAATTAAAAATTATATGTTAAGCAAAAATTTGAACAAAATTTATACAATTGTATGGAAGTTGGTGGTGCTCAATTTGAACGCATTTATTGGATTAAAGTTAATTTGTTGGTTTGTTGGTTTAATAGTATGATTATTCCTAATTATTTTCAACATTTACTTCAATACTATGCTAAGTTTTTAAGTGAAACGTTTCAGTTTTTTTAATTTCTCGAGAAGTTCATTAGTGACATTTCAAAACTCCATATCTTCTAAGCGAATTTCAAAAATAAAAAAAAGTTCGAGATGCAGCAAGTGCGTGAATTTTTATTAAATCCTTCAAATTTGAATAAATCAGTTTTATATAAACTTAGACAGTTGAATTTTGGTATGTAGCAAGGTCTTTCTCAATGCAACATATCCACCAAATTTCATTAAAATAGCTTTGTAATTTTTGAAGAAAAAAATTTTCTTCAAAGGAAAACTAAAAATTTAGATAACTCAATTTCCTATAAACTTAGAAAGTAGAGTTTTGGTATGTAGTAATGTCTTCCCCGAGGCTATATATGCACGAAATTTTATTAATATAGATTTGTAATTTTCGAAGAAAAAATTTTTTTTTCTAAAGAAAACTAAACATTTTCCCGGAAAACCTTGTTCGATTTTCTTAGCTAACGAACTCATCCAAGCCATTAATAAAAGAAAGGCACCTGCCAAGTTTCATCGGAATCGGTTAGTTATTTTTTAGTTAGCGGTTGGATACATACATACATATATATATATATATATATATATATATATATATATATATATATATATATATATATATATATATATATATATTATAAAAATTGAAACTAACCCCGGATATGGGTTCTAGAGGTCCTAGTTCGCGCTCATTTGAAAAACATTTTGCAAAGTCTCACCATCGATACCTCTCTATTTGAATTTTTTAAAATAAAAATTCACTAAAAAGCTTATAGGGAATCAAAATATCTTTTCAGCGAGCTATCATGTGACCCCTATTCCCATTTGAAAAAAAATTGAGTGATGACACCCCCGCTTAGGAGGGTAAAGTTTGGGCTATACTTTTTTCATCAAAATTTGTCCCCCTTGCAAGCAAACTTGACATGTTTCAGGTCTTTTTGACAAAGTCTTTTCTTGGCAGATGTGACTGCCAGGTCATTTATAATGGGCCAGCCTGTGTGTGTGTGTGTGTGTATATATATATATATATATATATATATATATATATATATATATATATATATATATATATATATATATATATATATATATATATATATATATATATATATATATATATATATATATAAACATATGAAAATTTTAACGGACTTTGTTTCCGGGTTCTAGGGGCCCAAATTCGCGCTCATTTTAACTAATTTTATTAGCGATTTTTTTTTGATGGTGAGACTTCTGAAAAAAAATTCAAATGAGCGCGAATTTAGGCGCCTAGAACCTGAAACCAAGGTCAGTCTGAATCTTTATATGCTTATATATATATATATATATATATATATATATATATATATATATATATATATATATATATATATATATATATATATATATATATATATATATATATATATATATATATATATATACCGTAGAATCCGGATTTAATGAGGAGTCAAGGGACCAGCAATAATATCGTAAAAACCTGATTTCGTTATATCAGAACCAAGAAGTAACTACAAAAAAATAGAGGTATGTACATACCTATATGTAAATTTACATACCGGACTATTCCCCTATGAATCTTTCCATCAATACTGAAATTTAACTGTAACTGCCTACTTTGAATGAACAATTTTATTCACATAAAAAAATTACATCACTGTATATACTATACATTATTAATTAATTTAACTTTATACACATTTTAAAAAGTCGTCTGTGATTTTCATTTGTACTATCGGTTTATCTTTTTTCTTTTCCGAAAAGTTTTCTATAGAAGTTGATAAACTTAGCTCATTCTCGGAGTTTGAGGCCCTCTCTAAAAATATTCTAAGCTTTCTCGGCGGAATCTATGGCATCTTGCAGTGAAAACATTTAAGCATTCGGAGCTTTCAGATTTGTTGTCCGAATCAGAATATTCTATCACTTTCTGGGTGGTGTTCAAATTTACAGCTTCAGTTATCTCGGAATCTGTTGGAATACTTGAAGTCTCCACAGAATTATCTATGTTTAGGTAATCCATCGTATCCGGCACTTGTGCCAATTTCATAACTCTCGCATATTCGCTCAGAGGAATATCATCGTCTTCGTCAGCGATATCTTTGTCAGCAATAACATCTCCCCAAAAGCTTAAATCAACCTTTTCATTTCTATGCTCAAAATGAAAACGAGCATGCCTGAAACAATTTTGCACCGTTTTTTGTGACACTTCCATGCACAATCAACGAGACAAATAGCTTCGAGGATATTTGTCAAAAATTGACACTGATTCTTGCCCATGTTGACAAATTATTTTTCTGACGAGTTGTCTTTTGTCATTAAATTTCAGGGAGTTGATAGTTCCTTGATCTAAAGGCTGCAGTACAGCTGTGGGATTAAACAACAGAAAAACTAATCTGATGTTCTTCAAACTCGTCAGTTGTGGACGTGCCACACAATTATCCACCACAAGCAAAATTTTTCTATTCTTCTTTTCCAGTTCTCTTTCCATTCTTCTACTTCAGTTTTAAAAATATCATCAGTCACCCATGCCTTTTTATTAGCAACATTCAGACTTTTCCTCTTGTTGTCAATAGTATTGGAAACACTAGCCTGGACAATAGCATTCTCGCTCTTTAAAATTGTTGATAATGTAGACGATGCAATACCATACTGCCTACAAACATCACTTTTTTTCGTTCCAATTTTCACTTGTTTTAATATCGACAATTTCTCTTCGGTGGTAAAGCGTTTTCTTTTAATACCGGATGCGGACATTGTGTAAACAAGACTCTATTCTAAGTCGAAACTTGCCTCACAGAAAAACAAAGCGCCACACAAATGTACAGTTGGAAGGAACGTTCATTTCAAGTGGAAGAACTGATAAATATTTTCCCTTGTCATGTGTACAGTAAAATTTATCACCCATTAGTGCCATATCTCATTCAAAAAACATGTGCGCCTAGTCCTAGTGTGTCTGAGTAGTCATATTTGTTTAGGTAGAGAGACAACGAATTCCCAGAAAGGTGAGGCCCTCTTGTTTGCTTTCGCACATCTGTATATCACAATAAAAATGTGTATATATATATATATATATATATATATATATATATATATATATATATATATATATATATATATATATATATATATATATATATATATATATACATTTTTATGTGTGTGTGTATGTGTGTATTGTATATGTATGTATCCGAGCGATAACTCAAAAAAATACTACTACTACTTGGCACATATCTTCATGTCAAGACCGCAGATGAGTTCCTTAACCAGCCCGATCAGACCAGTTTTTTATTTGATATTTCTAAAAATCGCATCACAAAAAATAACAAAGTTATTTTGAAAAAGAATTGCTAGGTGTGTGGCCCTAGTAATGACCTTACTATATACGAAAGTTCAACCTTCTGGGTCAATAGCTGATTGAGTTATTCAAATTTGAAGCATTTAATAAAAAATTGTTACCATAACACACTTGCTGTGTCCCGAATTTTATTATTTTCTTGAAGAAACTATATCAATTGTCAAAATATAATATTATATAAATAAATAAATGTATCAATTAAAGCTTTTGTAAACTAGGAAAACTGTGGAATAATTGACAAAGACAAATTAAAAAAAGTCTGGACACAGCAAGTGCGTTATGGAAGTGAGTTTTCATAAAAATGTTTTTAATAGCAAATGCAAGCAGGCATCAATCTGATTACCAGTATAGCCTATGTAGTAGAAACAATGTACTATATTTTATCAAAATTACATATTGTTCGAAAATGTACAAAATGTTTCCGAAAATAGGCTTAAATGTTGGTTTCCTAACCAACAAAACTTACGTTAATAGCAAATTCGATTATTGAAATTTGAAGGATTTAATGAAAATTCGCTACCACAACGCACTTACTGCGTCCAGTTTTTTTTTACAAACGCATCATATTTCGATAAAAAATGCAAAAATGCATTAACGAATTGGTTCTACGAAAATTTGCTAAAAATTATAGACTGTTAAACCATAAACTTCACTAAACCTACAGCGAAAGCATCAACTTAACTAAACCGACAGCCAAAGCATCAGAGAAAGGGTCTATTTGAAATGAATTTTCTGTAAATATGTTTGTAAAATAAAGGTCAATGACGGTTGAATCTGAAACTTAAGGGTTCGCATAACACTCTTCTTGCAACATTTATTTTTCACAATCCGAATTTGTTTCATGTTCTTTGCCTAAACATTGCCAATTTGGACGTTTCAAATTGCGAGTTTGACGTTTTGAGGAAAACTCCAATTTTTTTTAACTGCCAGTAACTTTTTTGTCTTTACACTCAGAGACCTAAATTTTGGTACATGGTTCACTCTTTATAATACAAATACGCGTACCAAATTTGGTTGCCCTTACTTTGTTATTTCCGGAGATATAAATTTTTTTAGAAAGAAAACACAAAAATTTCCGGGAAAACCTGAGCCGATTTTCCTGGCTAACGAACTTATCCAAGCCACTTGCAAAAGGAAGGTACTCACCAAATTGGATCAAGATCGGCCCAATATTTTTTGAGTTATCGGTGTGATACATATCCATATACATACATATATATATATATATATATATATATATATATATATATATATATATATATACATATACATATACATATACATATACATATACATATACATATACATATACATATACATATACATATACATATACATATACATATACATATACATATACATATACATATACATATACATATACATATACATATACATATACATATACATATACATATACATATACATATACATATACATATACATATACATATACATATACATATACATATACATATACATATACATATACATATACATATACATATACATATACATATACATATACATATACATATACATATACATATACATATACATATACATATACATATACATATACATATACATATACATATACATATACATATACATATACATATACATATACATATACATATACATATACATATACATATACATATACATATACATATACATATACATATACATATACATATACATATACATATACATATACATATACATATACATATACATATACATATACATATACATATACATATACATATATATATATATATATATATATATATATATATATATATATATATATATATATATATATATATATATATAAACATATAAAAAAATTCAAACTGACCCCGGATATGTGTTCTAGGGGGCCTAATTAGCGCTCATTTAAAGAATTTTTTTTAAATTCAAAAGTCGGGATCTCCTTATTAGTGAATTTTTTTAAAGGAAATTCACTAAAAAGCCCAGATGCAACAAGTGCATTATGGTAGCAAATGTTACCAGTGTATATAAAAAACGTTGATAATTATAATAAGTTTAGACTATTGTTAATAGAATATGTAAGAGATAATTTTAAAGAGCCTCGGTGATTCAGTGGTAAGAATGTGAGTCTCTGAACCGAAAGTTACTAGGTTCGATTCCCAGGGTTTCCCTTCCACTTTTTCAGTACATACTGTAAAAGTTGAGACCAACGGAGGTTGTGGCATTGTATTTGGGCAAGTTGAATGCCTGCACGTTCCGCACTTCGGAGGGGTCGTAAAGCCATAGGTTCTATGTTCATGCGATATTTGGCACGTTAAAGATCTCTATTCTTCTTACAAAAAGGCAGAGTTCGCGTCTGTGATTGGCCATAGTAGCAGAAATAAACCAACGTTAAAGAAACAAGAAAACACATACACCGAGAAAATTTTGACTAACTGTCCTGGGTTATTTGGTTGTTAATAATGTAGGTTTGTTGTAATTAGCACAATGCTTCGGTAGGTGAAGATTAAATCTCAGTCATCATAGTTAAAAATATTACGAAACAAAAAACAGATCCACTAACACACATCATACATAATAATACTTAACCATGTCTACAGGTGTCTTTCCAGATAAGTTGTAACCAACAGATGCAATAGCAATATACAAGAAAAATTACAACAAAAAAAAACAGATCCCAAATTACAGGCCTATTGCTATTCTATCAATATTTAAAACATATTTTAGAAAATAATATATACTAGAATAAACTCCTACTTAGAAAATAATATTTTACTCTCTGATGCACAGAATGGCTAAAGATAGGTAAATCTACAATCAGAGCAACTTATCAAGAACTACAAGGAATAGAATCCCTAAGTAAATCAGATAAAACAGTTTTATTATGCTTAGACTTGAGTAAAGCATTTGATAGTGTAAAACATGATGTAATATTCTCAAAACTTAGTATGTATGGAATCAGAGGTTTAGCACTAACATTGATAAAATCATCTTTGACAAAAATAACAGACAATTAAAGGTATCCCACAAGGGTTGATATTAGGACCATTTTTATACACTACATATACAAATCACTTGCCAGCATTAATATATGAAGAGTTAATATCGTTTGCGGATGATACGTATATTAGCTACAAAAGTAACACTACAGATGAACTGGAAAGAAAAATTGATTCATCTATTAACACATTAAATTCATGGTTTTCAAGTAACAATTCATTAACTTCCTCAGAATTAAATTGACCATCACCTTGATTGGAAGAAACATGAGTTGGGAGTGGTTGATGATAGTTTTGGTTTTCTTTTCAAGATGAGTTGTAAGGTCGTTAGGGATTTGTTTGTAGTCTGTGTTGTTTAGTATATTGTCCATCTTTTGTATATAGTCTGTTTTGTCGAGTATGACTTTGTCTGCTGGTAGGATTATAATTTCTGTGTTTCGGTTTAGGTCTCTGATTGACTGTCTTTCCTGAGAAGAAAGGTTGGAAGGTGGAGGTTTAGCAGAACGTAATATCCTGGCAATGTTCTGTCTCGTAATTTCAGCTTCATTAGTCGGTAAGTGGGTTTTCGCATCTTCTGATTGAGAAATTATCTTTTCTATTGGGATGAATTTAGGGGTTGGTGCAAAATTAAAACCTTTGTATAGGACTTTGATGGCGACGTCACTTATGTTGGAATTTGAAAGGTTGTGAACTACTATAGTAGGATTGGCATTATGTGAGTGTTGTGTGAGATTTTTGTTGTCCAGAAGATGCTGTTATTTTCTTTTTTGTACGTCCGTCTTTTGCTGTGTAACATGTTCTGCTTTACTATGCGATAGTCTGTCTAGAGTGTCCCAAAGTGTAGGGTGTATTTTGAATGTGTGTATTTTTATGTATGTGTCGTAAAGCAGTGTGTTGGTAGTGTTTAGGTGCTGTCTTGTCTCGTGAATATAATTTCTAGGGAGAGCAAAGCCTGTCTGTTTTATTTCCTTTACCTCTTAAAACCAACCCAACCCAACCCACTTTTGTCCACCGCTCTAAGGAGTAGGCAGATTGAGGCCTTAGTGTCCTTACATATTTCCTTTACCTCTTGAAAATGGCTCCAAAACAGGAGCTGAAACCTCGAGTTTTCATAAATTTTGGACGCGGTTCAACCCGAGAACCAAGTATGTCTCATTTATAATATATATATATATATATATATATATATATATATATATATATATATATATATATATATATATATATATATATATATATATATATATATATATGCACTGAGAACACTGGCTGTGATAACAAACAAAAATGTAGCTATAATAGCTTATCATGCCTATATATAAAGGTAGAAGACAACATGGCATCATATTTTGCAGGAAATCTACAGATGTCAGCAGAATTTTTATACTTTAGAAGAGATGTCTTAGAAGTATATTGAACTTAGAACAAACAGCAAGCTGTAAACCCTATTTTATATGTGGAAAATACTTACAGTTACTTGTGTATAAATTTTGAATGCAGTTAATATTTATAAAAAAACACAGTAAACTGTTAAAGGAGTGTATATGTACACATGAGCATAATACTAGAAATAATGAAGATTTGAACAGCCAAAGACAAAACTTCACATATTTACAAAAATATGTACATGCTGCCATCATATAAATATATAACCATATACCTAATGCAGGAAATATATCAAAACTGAGAAAGATATCAGAAGGGAAGGCTTACTATACCATTGACGAGTACCTAGCTGACAAAACAATACAAGGGGAAAATATATGGGAGACAATCAAATTTTAGTGCATTATATTTTGTTTTATTTTATTTTATTTGAATTTATGCAAAATTTTCTTTTGTTATTTTGTTACTGTTTTGACAAGTTTCACACCCATTACGGGTAATGTATACATGTTGTATGAAACAAATAAAGCATTATTATTAATTTGTAGAAAAATATATCTAATTATTGATATTTTGCAGGCCTATTGTACAGATGCTACTCTGATACTGAGAATAAAAGATTTGATAATGTTATTTTGTACTACCTTGAGAAACTATGGATACACTGTAAAACCTCTTTGGGAACTAGTTCGTGAATTGCGGGACCATTATACAGAAGTGTTAATGCAAAGATGGGTGCAAGTTTTTCGTGAAATCTTATCTAAAGAAGATTTTCAACCTATTGAAGTAAGTATAACATTAAGGCCGATTGTCTACTGCAACCATAGTCGGACAACCAGGCTAGTTGTCTGACTAAGTACAACTAAGCTTCATCCACTGAATATGAGTTACATCAGAATGATGCAATCTCTATATGCCATTTTAGAAATACAAGTATCTCATCAAGTAAGCTGCAGTTTAAATTATTATTGAAAATTATATTTATAGTGGATGTCAGCGATTTGTACTTTTTGGAGAATTTTTACCTTTACAAAAGTGATGGATTTTTTCACATTCCAGCATCTCCTAGAAACTAGAATGAGAGCATTTTGTGTCCAACACTTCTCTACTCTTCTAAGAACGCATATTAACTTACCTTACGTTATCTTAAGCAATAATAATGATCATTAAGTACAGAGACCTCCAGATACAAGTAAAGAGACAGTGGAGGGCAGATAGTGTCTGAGTGATTCCAATAGTCATGTCGTCAACTGGTGTGATTCCTAAGAATCTTTCAGAGAACATTAAGAGACTGGGCATTGGCGAGCATCTTTATAAGATGTGCAGAAGGCAGTAATACTTGCAACTGCCCACGCCGTGCGAGATTCCTGGGAAATGAGGATGTGTCGCGTTGTTGTTCAGGGCCCGATAACTTGGACTGAGCTCAGTCTCTTTGGTATCTGAGATACCTGGGATGAGTGAATCTTCCCTTTTGAGGAAGTGTGAAAGCCCTTCAGGCTAAAGTCGAATAATAATAATAATAATAATAATAATAATAATTTATTTGCTACGTAAACATATAAAAAAATATTTTTGGACTCATCAGTTAATATACACAAAGTTAAAAGAAAAAAATTGTCTCGTTACAGTTCAATATTATAAACATGGCATAATAACGCAATGTTCGAATCAAACAATTATAAGTGCACACAAAATAACAAACATCAACTTTAGAAGTATAATACAAACATAACTAGCAACAGACGAAAAATTTAAAAGTCACTAATATACTACTACTACCAATCACGCCATTCCCATAGAAGGGCAGGCACACGAGATATGAGAGAATCACATTTTCAATTTTAAAATGTTACTATTTTGTTCACGATTGTACTAAACAAGGAATTGTATTGGCATCTGAATGTATTAAGGGTTGTTTGCCAATCTTGGAGAGTGAAATACAACACCTGAAAGTCTTACTTCACCTCTGTGCGTCCGGGGACGAAATAAAAGAATAGGCCCAAGGTAACTCTTGCCTGTCATAAAAGGCGATTAACTGGAGTCAAACACTGGCGGAGGGTCTGGTCCAGATGAGCCTGGAGGTAGGCGGATATCTTTGGTGAGTGGTACACACCAGGATTTTGATGCCTCCACTGTGGGCTTCGAAATGGTAAATTGGTTGTTATTTGGGAGCAGGGTTCCAAATGATAACGCCTTGGGTTAAGCACTAGCAGGTGTCGGGTCCATACGAACCCGGAGGACGTTGAGATCTCTGGGAAGTGGTATATACCCGGATTTTGAGCATGCACTGTGTGCTTTGAAACAGACAAGGGTCCTCGCTTGGGTGATTCTCGGGAGCGGGACTCAGTGGGATGTCACCTTGAGTCTAGTACTTGTGGGTGTCTGGTCTAGATGAGCCCATAGTATAGCTGAGATCTCTAGGTATTGATTACAAATGGAGATTGTCGTCTTCACTGAGAGCTTCGAAATTGGCAAACGACAACTGTTGGATGCTGCTCCGGAGTGGGACTCCATATGATACCACTTCGAGTCAAACCCTGACAGGTTTCAGGTCCAGATGAACTCTGAGAGAGGCTATCTCTCTGTGAGCTTTGAAACGGACAAACAGCCTCGCTTGGATGTAGCTCGGGAACGAGATTCCAGCTGATACTGTTTTGGGTCAAATGCTGGTGGGTGTCGGGGTCCAGACCAACCCGGTGGGGGTTGAGATCTCTAGGGTGCGGGTATGCTATATACCCGGATTTTGAGGCCCACACTGTGTGCTTGAAAACAGACAAACGACCTTGCTTGGGTGATGCTCGGGAGCAGGACTCAGTGGGATATCACCTTGAGTCTAGCAGTGTACAGCAGTATACTGGACAGCAACATAAAACCAAATAGAAAACAGATGAACATTTTTATAATGAGTTTAATTATTCTAGTTTCACGAAAATCGTCAAAAGACAAAAAAGAAAATGAAATAACACAACACACAAATACTGCCACAGGGCCATACAATATAGAACAGACAGACCTAGGAATACTAGTTAAAACAATAACAGAGGCCAGTGGTACGTGTAACACAGTTACCATTATTTGCATTCTGTGTAATTTATGAGTAACTACGCTGCATTTATTGCAGCCGCGCGGCCACTTTTATGGGATTATTAAGCCACAGATTTAAGTCACGGCAACAATGCCTATTAGTACGAATATCTGGTGCTAACACCAGCACAGCCGCAGCAGGCAGCAGAGAATTCGTAAACTGTGTCTGCCGTCTTTATAGGTACACTCTCAGCTAGACATAGAGTCAATAATTCGTGCTGCATTGCATTGTGTGGATCTAAATATACAGAAATAATGATACATTTAATTTTTTTTAAATTTATACTATTTTACTTCCACATCGTCAATACATATGAAGCATTGGCAACAAAAATTTCAACAATTTTGTTTCGCTTACACGTCATAAAAACTCTTAAAACATATAGAAAACATGATTTGAGAATGAAATTTTTGTTTGTTTGTATGTCTGTTAGTAGCTAATATAACTTTAAAACGAAATAAGATATCGTCTTCAAATTTGGTATACAGTTAGTAGCCGACAAACAACCGGTTTGGATTGTTTTTGTGTAAAATCGCTCCAGGGGGTAGTAGATGAATGGAGGGTGATTTGGTGAAAATCGACATTTTTTCATTAAAACTCGAGTAATATAATTTTGTGGGGTTTGTTTATTAGAAAACTTTCAATTCCATCAAACATCTGGATTCTGTGCTGAAATTAAATTAGGGGTTGAATGTGTGGGGGTGGAATAACAGTGACAGAAATTTTAAAACGCTTTTTTGCTAAAATGCCATAAAAAGTCTCAAAACTTATAGTCTGTACGTCTGTCTTAGTAGCGACAATAACTTTAGAACAAATTGTTATATTGTCTTCAAATTTGGTACACAGTTAGCACCCGACAAACGAACGATTCAGATTGTTTTTGGGTAAAATCGTTCCAGTGGGTAGGGGATGAATGGGGGTGATTTGGTGAAAATTGAAATGTTTTCATTAAAACTCGAGTAATTAGGGTTTCTTTATTAGAAAACTTTCAATTTCATGAAATATCTGGTATAATGTGTGCTGAAATTAAATGAAGGGTTGAATGTGTGGGGATGGAATATCGGTGACAGAAATTTCGAATTTTTTTTTGTGCTAAAATGACGCAAAAAGTCAAAACATATAGAAAACTTAATTGTGCAACGAAAATTTTTGTTGAATTGAGATATTATCTTCAAATTTGGTATACAGTTAGCACACGACAAAGGAACGCTTCGAATTCTTTTTGGGTAACATCGCTTCAGGGGGAGTGACCATCTAAAACTTGATGAGAATGTCTTTCTGCAGAGTAAATTATCACAGCCATGTGGAAGTTATGATTCAATTTGCAGAACTATTTTAATAGTACTTATTTGATGAAATAAACATTTTCAAGCAAAATTTTGGTGTTGCTGCAGCCCTGCAGCCCTCATGAAAAACCCCCACTGCCTCACCTCAAGAATATTTTACTTAGTAACACCTTTCACAGCTTTACTGGATTTCTCATAGTCTTATAGTGACCTTGTAGTGGCCTCTCTCACGATCAGTGCTTGCAGCTTTTAGGTTCAAATTTTACATTGTTGATTGTTTGATGATTGAACTTGATATGTATTTTTTTCCTCTGACATGTCATGTATTGATTTGTACATTAATGACTAAATGATAAGTAAATAAATAAAATAAATTAATTCAGATAAAAAGGACACAAACTAATGACGTTTACTCTTTTGTTTGCTCGCAGGCATACCCTATTGACTGTTTTGTGTTCACTGAGACTTGGCTGGATAGTGACATTTATAGTAATGAACTGTTTGATGATCAATATATTGTCTATAGATCAGATAGGGATTTTTCTTCCTCTTGCAAGACTAGGGGAGGTGGTGTTCTGTTTGCTGTGCACGCTCGCTTTGCTACTCGTCGTCTTGATATTTGGAGGGACTGTGGCGGATTTGATGCTCTTTCTAATATTGACATTGTGAGGGTCAGAGTCTCGGATCATCAGGCCTCGTTTAATGTTTTTGTTGTTTACATACCTCCCAATACTCCAATTAATGACTACTACCTCTTGTTTGAAGCTCTCGAGTCCTTGTGCATAAAATATAGTTGTGAGACACTCTTAGTTAGTTGGTGACTTTAACATGCCTGAATATGCTTCTTGTCGTCAGAACAACCCCTCCGCTCGTGTGTCTGCTTTTCAAAAGTTCTGTAATCTGCTACTCCTTGGACAGTTTAATCATGTTGAGAATATTAACAACAGGATTCTTGACATGGTTTTGTTTACAGACACTTGCTTGGTGGGGGAGGCTTTTGATTTGCCCGTGATTCCTGATGGTCATCATCCCCGCTTAATCATAGAGTTTCCGGCAGGGATTCAATGGTCTCTTCCCCTGTTAGTAACGCTAGGCAGATATCATATCATTTTCGAAAATGTGATTTTGTCAGATTGTATGCAGAGCTTGGCGGCTTGTGCTGGGATGGCATGGATGGGCTTCAGGATGTTGATTCTATGCTAGACTTTTTCTATTCTAGAATTTACGACTTGTTTGATCTGTATGTTTCCATGACTGCTCCAAGAGCATGTAATAGGTATCCCCCGTGGTTCTCTAAAGAAATTAGGGTTAGTATCAAATATAAATATTCCTTATGGTGTAAGTTTAAGAAGTCTGCAAATGTGGAGTTTCTGGATAGATTTAGGGAGCTGAGACAAAAACTTAAGAGATACATTTATATTTCTCGGGTAAACTACTTTCAGAGGGTTGAAAGAGAGATTAGGTCTAATCCTAAAAAATTCTGGAACTGCTCTTCTCGGCGCCGTCAAAACTTTTCTATTGGAAATTCATCTAACCAGCAACAGGCAGTTGACAGTTTTGCTTCTTATTTTGCAAGATATTCTGGTTCCACCTCATCACCTACAGCTGCCAGCTTGGCTTCGGGTGACATCACAGTGTCTTTTGTTGATGACTTTACAGATGATGAAATTATTACAGCTGCTAAGAGAATTAAGGCTAACATGTCTTGTGGACCTGATCTAGTTCCTGGCTTCTTGGTGCGCGACTGCTTATATGTTTTCTTGACTCCACTTAAGAAAATTTTTAAATTGATTCTTAGATCTGGAACATTCCCCGCGATTTGGAAGCTGTCGCGAGTTCTCCCTGTCTTCAAGGCGGGGGATAGTGGTGATCCATCAAACTATCGACCAATAGCCATACTATGTGTCTTCTGTAAGATTTTGGAGGCCTGCCTTTTTCGGCGAATACTGTTTCACATCAAAAACAGACTCTCTATTTCTCAGCATGGTTTCATTCCAGGGAGATCGACTGTAACGAATTTAGTTGATGTTACACAGTTCATTGCGTCCGCTCTCGACCGCTGTTCACAGGTTGATGTTGTGTATACTGATCTATCTAAGGCCTTCGATTGTCTAAATCATTCTGTTCTAATTGACAGGATGAGGGCTATCGGATTCTCTGAGGGCTTGCTTGGCTTGTTCAGATCTTACCTGGATGGAAGGAGGCAATTTGTTGAGGTTGGGGGCTTCAAGTCTGACACCTATCATATAGCTTCGGGAGTGCTGCAGGGTTCCATACTCGATCAATTACTGTTTAATATATTTATTGACCCAGTTAACTATGTTTAGCATGTTCCTTTTCTAATGTATGCAGATGATATTAAGATTTTTGCAAATATTTCAAGTGTAGATGACTGTTAGCAGCTCCAGAACGGTGTTCAGATCCTTGATGAATGGTGTTGTCGGAGTGATCTTTCTATGAATGTTTCCAAGTGTTGTGTGATGTCCTTTACTCGAAATAAGCACGCAATTACTTTCGGGTATAATATAAGAGGGCTTCCACCTGATCGCCCCGGGACAGTTAGGGACCTTAGGATTATTTTTGATGTTACTCTATCTTTTAAACCAGACTACGAGCAGACTGTCAGTTCTGCTTACAAAACTCTTGGGTTTCTGATAAGAAACAGCAAAAATTTCTCACAGACTGACACCTTCCTCCTGCTCTTTCGTTGTTTGGTTAGGTCCCGACTTGAATATGGCTCAGTTGTGTGGGCTCCTACTTATGAGATACATGTGGCAAGTCTAGAATCAGTGCAAAGGAAATTTCTCAAATTTCTTAGCTTTCGTGAGGATGGTTGATATCCTTCTATTGGTTTTCCTCAGGAAGGTTTACTTCTTCGCTTTGGTCTGCAGAGTCTGTCGATACGCAGGCAGTGCAGTTTCGTTACATTTTTATATAAGCTGGTTAATTCTGTGTTCGATTGCCCTAATCTGCTTCAGCAACTTAATTTCAATGTGCTTCGTATTGCAGCAAGTTTTCCAGGCACAATCTATCTCCCGACTGCTCGTACACGATTGCTGCGATCGTCTCCAATTTACCAGATGTGCAATGATTACTCTGTATTGCAGGACAGCCTAGATATCTTCTCATGTAATATATCAGAGATAAAAATGTTTTTCAAAGCGATCTAATTTGTGACTCTCTTTTGTGTAGTTTGTTTGATTATTGTTTGTTGTTATGTTTTGTGTATCAGCCCATCCTTAGTTTGGCTTTAAGCTGTTGGATGGTGTATGAATAAGTAAATAAATAAATAAATAAATAAACATTTGTCACATGTTTTGGGATTAGTTGTACTTATACAGCCAACAGTCGCCAACCTACCAGTGTCTGACTATGGTTGCAGTGAATGATAACCTAAAGGTAAAACTAAAACTAAGATAATTACAATAATATCAATTTAGGTGAATGACCAAGAAGAGTTTGATAACATATATTCCTCTTTCCCCTGGGATGCGGACTTACCAGACGATGTAACATTCCCTTATAGCTTTCCATTTTCCAGCATGGTACCGAAAGTGTATCAGCAGGTTAAGGAATTCATTTATGCATGTCTGAAATTCTCAGAAGACCTTAATCTTAGGTAAGAAGTCCAATTGAATATTTCATCATAGTGTATATTTATTTTTATTTTTCAATTTCACAGTCAAGTGGAAGTTGATGATATGATAAGGAAGTCCATGAATCTTCTTCTAACTAGAACGTTCAGCGGATGTTTGTCATCTACTTTTCGCAGTCCACGTGTTAACTTACAAGAAATCATTCAGATTATTATCGATACTGGATATTTGGAAGAAGCAACTGTCTATCTGGATCAGTTTATTTCTAATATAACAGGGTATGTACAAACAAAACAAAAATTTATCTATGCTCTAGTCTCTAGAGTATAGTATAAAACAGTAGTTCTAAGTTCAAGTGTAGTACTTTTCAGAAAACAACAGATTGATGAAATAACTTTTAAGAAGTAAAGTAAGAATTCTATTTTTGAAACATAAATCTAAGACTTTGTTACAGACATTTTTTGCAATATATGCCACTCATAATCCATATCTGTTCCAGAATTTATTTACCCTAAATTTGCCTTTTTTTAGTTGTAATAATTGTAATTTTTTTTTCAGTGAAGAATCTCGTAGAATAACCGCTGGTGTTGGGCAAGGACAGCCTGCCATGTTCAGAGTTGCCCGCGAAGATGCTGTCAGGCAGATCTGTGAAAAGTTAAAACAGAAGTTGGACGAATTCTTGGAGCTTGAAAGTTATGACTGGGTATTGAGTGAACCGCAGGGTCATGCTTCAGCTTTCGTTACTGATATGATTGCATTTTTGCAGACAACATTCCAAAGCTTCACTAATTTACCAGTAAGTCCTTGTTTTGTGCTGTTTTTATGACTATAGAAAGAAGTTGGTATTATCACTAACTTTCTTGTCTTTGGAGCTACAGGTTCGGTTAAATTAGCTAACTTGTTTTTCTGCTGATTACGTACAAAAAATTAGGGGTCAGATTTTCAAAATGTCTTGAAAAATCTAATTTTTTTAATGTGACTTCTTGTATATTAATATACCAAATGAAAGAAAAAAGGGTATTATACCACATATTCAAAAAACTTAAATAAGTGAGATATTTCAACGTTTATATTTGTATTTGTAAATTATGTTAGCCATGGAATGAGTAACAATATTACTGAAACAAAATATGTTTATTTTAGTTTACTATATAAAATAGTTACGTCAGTTCTGTATATCACATAAACTTTAAAAATGTCTTTTACACTCTTAAAAAAGTGTGATATATATATATATATATATATATTTTAATTATTTCAATAACACACCACGAGGGCTTACAGCCTAAATACTATCGTACCGTGGGTGTCGACAAGGAGGAAAGAGGCAACTTGTTAATTCTGGACTTGAATGTTTGGAGGTTCGGGGGAAAAGGAAAACCATGTGCCGGCAAGGAATTCCACAACTTGGAAGTCCTCGGGACAAAAGAGCGGGCCTAACAAGATGTTCTATGTCTGGTGACCTGGACAGTAAAAGGGTGCATTCGCCCTGTTCCCCTGGTAGATCTGTTGGGGGCAGCAGGTGGAGGAACTATGGAAGACAGCTCCTCTGAGCCAGTGCCCGTGCAGATATCTATAAAAGAGAGAGAGGTCACGTCCTTGGGCAAGGGATGTCAGCCTTTGGGTGAGGGTAGGGTCACCGATGAGACGTATAGCTCTCTTCTAAATGGAGTCCAGGATAGGGAGTGTAGAAGCGGCAGCGGCACCCCAGATGTGGGAGCAGTATTCGAGGTTTGGTCTTATTTGTGAAGTATATAAGGTATAGAGATTATCTGGTGAAAAGTATTTGCGAGCTCGGAAGAGGAAACCTAATTTCTTAGCAGCCGCTTCTGCAATTGATGTGAAATGTTGGTGCCAATTGAGATTTCAATCCACAGAATGGCCAACAAGTGAAAAGGACTCATTACTTTGAATAACTTGGTTGTTTATTGTGATGGGTCTAGGGCTGGTGTATCTCTTATGAGAAAGAAAGCAAGACTGATTTGGTGGGGTTGAATTGTACAAAATTTCTACTTCCCCAGTCTATTTTTTTGAGATCCACGGAGACAGAACCCTCCATGAGTCTGCGATCCTCATCTAATTGGGCTAAAGAGACAGGCTTAGAATATTGTATATTTGAGTGGAGGGTGCTGTCGTCCACGTAACTGTGTACTGGGTTGGATGTGCTAGAGAAGAGGTCATTGATGTGGAGAAGAAACAAAGTAGGGGCTAAAGCTGAACCTTGAGGAACTCCTGCATTAATTGGATACAGTTTATAGGAATGGCCATCCACAACAGAAATGCTCCGGTTGGAGAGGAAATTTGCTGTCCACATACAGAGTTTTGGTGGTAGGCCATAGGCCGGTAGTTTATTAAGCAGCGCTGCGACCAGACCTGGTCGAATGCTTCGGATATGCCTAGAGCGACAATCTGGGATTCACCGTGTAGTTCCATAGACTTGTTCCAAGAATGGGTGACAAAGGAAAGGAGGTCGGCAGTTGATCTGCGCTGACGCAATCCATACTGCCTGTCGTGGATTGTGGACTGTGTTTTTCAAGAAATTGTAGTAATTCGGTGTTTATATACCTTTCCATCACTTTAGAGGCGACTGAAAGGAGAGAAATAGGCCTGTAGTTTCTAGGAAGCGCTTTGGATCCTTTCTTGGGGACGGGTTGTACTCAAGCAGTTTTCCAGTTACTAGCGAATATGCCTCTATTGTAAGATGTCTGAAACAGGCGAGTCAGGACAGGAGCAAGTTCTGGTGCGCATTTTATGAGAACAATTGCTGGGATCTCGTCAAGGCCAGAGGCTTTCCTGGTATTAAGAGAAGAGAGCATCTTTCGTACCTTTTTAGTTTTGAAAGTGATATCAGTCATTTTAAGTGTGACATTGGGGACTGTTGGTGGTTGAACATTTGGAGGTGGGTTGAGAGTAGAATTGCTGGCAAACAACGAGGCAAAAATTTCAGCCTTGCGCAGGGCGGTAGAACCAATTTCATCTCCTGAGACAAGAGGTGGGAACGTACTCTTGCAGAAATTATTCCCAATAGATTTAGCAAGAGTCCAGAAGGGTTTGCTGCCCTTAGAGCTTAAGAGGACTTGGTTTTTGATGTGGTTATTAAACGAGTTTTTTGCCTCAGAAAGAATGCGGACATAGCGGTTTCTTGCGTCGTTAAATGCTTGACGGTTTTCTTGACTGGGATTGTGTAGAAGTGTTTTGTGAGCTTTGACCTTTTCAAGTCTGACCTTGTCACAGGATTTAGAGAACCAGGGCCTTTGAGTGGCTGCAGAGGTTTTCTGTGTACGTGGAATAAATAATTCCATGCCAGCTTGGATAATTTCGGTGACGTTTTGTGAGATACCAGAGGGGTCAGGATGAGAGAAGCAGACAGACGCCCATGGAAATGAGGAAAAGTAATCTCGCATTTCGTCCCAGTTCGCGGAGTTGTAGTGCCAAACGATACATGGGTGTGATGACTGTGTGACCTCGGGTTGCATTGCACAGGACGCAGTGACCATGCCCTGGTCTGAGCGACCCAGGGGGGCGGTGACTGATATCTTATAGTGGTCAGGATTTGTAGTAAGAAGGAGATCCAAGGGATTTGGGCTGTGTGTTGCTATGCGAGGAAAGTAAGTAGGTTGCTGAACCATATTAGCTAAAGAATTGCTGACTGCAAAGGCCTCCGCTGCTCTTCCATGTGGATTGGTTTTTGAAGATCTGAGAACTTTATTTCATATGTAGAAAAAATTCAAATAGAATGTTACAACAATATCATAAACGTTATCCTAATCATCGGCAGCCAGATAGAAGGTACTTTTTGTTGCTGTATCGCCAAGCAAGAAATCGCATTTACAAAACGCTTGATGAAGAATACTTTTGTTTTAAGTGAGGTCACTGAAATAAATATATTGGCTTGTTTCATGCTCCCCCAGATAGTTCAGTTAGAGAATTGGCAAGATAAAGTAATTTGTTATTTAATTTGGCGAATTTTGCAGAAGTATAAAATCATACCATTCAAGTATAGGTCGATGAAAAAGTTGTACCCTTGAGATTTTGTGAGATGTATCTCCTTCTGTCAATGGTTTAACATTTCTGCCCAAAATCATAATTTTTTGTTTTGGAGTGATGCAGTTTTTGTAACACAGTTATGTTCTACAGAAAACCAAAGATAATTCACTGTTAACTCGCCCTAATAATCCACAAAGGGAATTTAGTATTAACATTTAATAATAATAATAATTGTTTATTGATGTCTTTGCCCAGTGGTGCTTTACACAGGTCATGTACTTATGCGTACAAACGAAATTACAAAAGTGATAACATACATCTTATTCACAAATATACATACAAATCAGTAGCATAGGCCAAAACACACAATTAAAACCAGCATGAATATACAGAAACATAAAAATGTGGATTAACATCCAAACAAAAAACAAAACAAAACAAAAAAACAGCACAAAACAGAACAAGTCAACAAAAGTCCTGCGATACAACAATATCCATGCATGGCGTGGGAGCGTTTATTTTATGTGATAAGCAAAATATTCATCAAATGAATAAAAAGCATTGCTTATCAAAATGTTTTTAATGGCAGACTTGAATTTGTTGTAATGTAAATTTCTTATATTATGAGGGAGTTTGTTATAAAATTTCATTCCATAGTGGTTGCTTCCATTCCTTGTTCTATTTAAGCGCGTGAAATCGACTGCGAAGTTATCTTTACCGCGCGTAAGATGACTGTGAATAGTACTGTGCCTAGTGAAGTCTGATTCGTGGCACTCAACATATAAAAGACTGCAAAATATAGACACAATGTATTGTCTGAAAGCTTCTAAAGTGGCCACGACAGTCATCTCTATATCCCAAACCGCCCAGGATTCCGATTGCCTTACGTTGGGTTGCGAAAACAAATTCAGAGTTTGGAGAGTGCCCCCATACCAGAATGGCATAAGTTAAGATACTATGCACACATCCATAGTATGCACTTTTCAAGGTGTGAGTAGAGACTTGGGCCGAAAGACTCCGCACGAAAAACATGCCACGGGATGCCCTCTGACATGCATAGATGCAATGTGCGTCCCAAATCAGCTTGCTATCGACCATAACTCCGAGAAATTTCACAGGCTCGGTGTTAGCGCCAATGACAAGATTGTGCTTTAACGAAAACAATAAAGACTCCGATTTTAGCTTTTCAAGCTAAGCTGATTTGCCGAGAACCAATCCTGACAGACATCTTTTATTCTGCTAATGGTAGAGTGTACGGTATTGATGTTTGGATCTGAGAAAACAAAAGTCGTATCATCAGCAAATAGAACAAAATTACCCAAGTCAGTTGATTTTGGTAGGTCGTTGATGTATATCAAAAATAAAATAGGCCCAAGGACCGATCCCTGTGGCACACTGTATTTTAGATCTAATGTAGGTGATTTTTCACCATTAGCTGATACAAACTGAGATCGGTCTTCCAGGTATGATTTAAAAAAAGTGATACTGTCAGTATCGAAGCTGTAGAACTGAAGGTTGTTTATTAAAATATCATGAGAGACACAGTCAAATGCCTTAGACAGGTCGAGAAACTGTGCATAGGTATGCTCACCCCTCTCGAAGCCCATGCAAACATCATCCACCAGGCTACTTACTGCTAAAGATGTAGATCGATTTTTCCTAAAACCAAATCGTGAGTGTGACAGTAAGTTGTTATCCTCTAGGTATGAACTAATTTGGTTGTACAACACAACTTCAAATATTTTGGAAAAAAGTGGAATTATAGAAATTGATCTGTAATTTTCCAATAACTCCCAATCTCCCTTTTTGAAAACCGGAATGACCCTAGACAGTTTCAAGGCATCCGGAAATATGTTCCCAGATAAACAAATGTAAATCAACTTTGTGAGTGGGACTATTATAGCATATTTAATGCATTTTAAAATTTTCATATTTATATTGAAACCATCCAAGGAACACGTGTTTTGTAATCCAGATATTATATCCAATACTTCGATATATGTGACCTTTTTGAACAAAATTTTTTTAGTTTTATCATCAGCCTTTATTTTAGACATAAAATTTATAGGAATTTGAACTTTTAGGTACGGTCTTCAACAAGTCTTCTGCGGCATTCGAAAAATATATGTTGAAATCAGTCGCGGTGAAATTTGGTGATGCCCGGCTCAGACTCTTGTTACCTATAACTTTCCACATTGCCTTGCGCGGATTTTTTGCCTTAGAAATAAAAGCATCGTTTGATTCCCTCCTTGAAAGTAATAGTTCCTTCCTGTATCGTTGATTGTGATCCTTGATAACTTCTTTTAAAAACGGGCTAGAATTACGTCTATAAACGTCATGAAGGAAATGCAACAGTTCACGACTTTTCCGTAATTCATCAGTAAACCAATTGATTTTCTGGTTTTTAGGTGACAAAATTTTAGATTTTAGAGGAAAAACCCGAGATATGGCACCAACAATACGGCCGATGATACGTCAAACAACATGCTCACGTCCTCGGTGGCTACACCGACAAAACTCCAGTCCATGTCCCAAAGAATTTAAATTAAGTAGACCAGCTTCTGTTATAGGCCTGTAATTAATCCTTTTATTATCTATATCCATACTATCCTTTTTACTTACTCTCAATATTACACCCATGTGGTCTGAATGATATATGTCGACGACATCAACATTTGCAGATGCTCTACCAAAATTGACAAAAATATTATCCAGACAGTTATTTAGTCTAGTTGGCTTGGAAACAAGAGATAAAAAGCCATAGGACTCGAAGGTAGCAGCAATCTCCGAAGCCTGTCTATTGCTTGTGTTGAAAGGCACATTGAAGTCACCCGAGATAATAGTTTTTTTATGTAGACTGATTACAATGTCTAGGATGGTGCCAGCCTCTCAGCGAAAGTCTCAAACTCACCTCTAGGGGATCTAGATAAAGTTATAATAATTGTGTCTCCAAATGAAACAGCTGATACCTCACAGTCGACTTCAATGGACAACCTATTTATTGAAGAAAGTGGGGCACAAAAATGTTTCTTATTAACCAGAATAGCTACCCCGCCATGCACGGTACTTGATCTAGAAAAGTAAGCTACAGGGTGGAAATTTATAATGTCAATGCTTTCTATGTCTCTATTTAAAAACCAGTGTTCACTTATTAATAAAAAGTCAATTTTTTTTTCATTTGCATATAATGCAAATTCGTTCACCTTGTTTGTAAGACACTGTATGTTTAAGTGCAAAATTTTAAGAACGCTGCATTCAATAGAAACTCTTGGAGTACTTACTGTCCAATCCTTTTCAATGTTATTCGTAAGAGCTATTCCTTTTCTGAGACCCTGATCGAGGCTGATCCCTGAAAATTTCGCTTGAAAAAATATCTCCTAACTATTGCTCCCTGTGGCCAAACGGAGGGGTCATTAACCTGTGCAACAAACTGAAAAGGATATGTAACCCTAAAAAAGGAAGTTACATTTGGTGTGGCATATATGTAGATAAACTAATTGGACCTTACTTTTATGAAGGCACACTTACTGGAGGTCAGTATGGGTTTTTGTTAATGCAAGTTCTGAATAATTTTCTGTACACCTGATTATTTCTATTTTCTTCGTGAAAGATCACTCCCATTCTTTGGAAATGCACCAAGGTCCAGTCCAGTGGCCACCACGCTCGTCTGACCTGATACCTGTATATTTCTTCTGTGGGCACTTGAAGCATCCAAATTTACAGAGATATAGATGAAAACGTCGATTTTTAGATGAATCACATTAATTATGAAATATTATTTCTAAACATCAACTGGTCTAGGTTTGACATGATTGACAGGAATGAGTATTAAAGGTATGGCAGAAAAAAGCCTAATTCTCATTCCTTTTAATCAAATTATGAAATAAAAAATTTGGGGACGCAACAAGTGCGTTATAATAGTGAATTTTCATAAGAATTTTACACTGTTGGTACGGCATATTACTAAAAGTCATACGTTTAATTTAAACAGATGTCGAAGATCGGGTTTAGAGGTCCTAATACAAGATCATTTGAAGAATTTCTCTCTTTCTATCATCATAAAAAATATTCAAATATTGTGTTAGAGCTCCTTTAAAAAAACTTTGAATGTCCAAAATTCAATTTTCTATGGTGCTAGAAAATTAAAATTTTGTGAATCTAGGTACTGTAAGTCTCTTTAAAAGAAACTTGTATTACAAATTTCATTAAAGTCACAAAACCTTATCAGAAGGAAACTTAATTTACCAAAGAAGTCAATTCATTATTCAAATAACTTACCTACTTGAACAATTAATCAACTAATATTAACGTTAGTATTCTTATCTTTTGATTTTCAATTTTAGAAATATATTATACAATAATTTACTATTTAACCTCAAAACATAACTGTCAAATAATGATAAATAAACAAAACACGTTATTATTCTTTGGTTTCCAATTTTAAAAGCATTATATAGACTACTTCAGTGGTTCGAAGCTTGCAGCAGCATGTTCGCTTGGGTTCATGCATTTCTTTTATTTATTTATTTCAACAACACACAACGAGGCTTACAGCCTAAATACGATCGTACCATGGGTGTCGACAAGGAGGAAAGAGGCAATTTGTTAATTCTGGACTTGAAGGTTTGGGGGCTTGGAGGAGAAGGAAAAACATGCGCCGGCAAGGAATTCCACAACTTGGAAGTCCTCGGGACAAAAGAGCGGGCATAACAAGATGTTCTATGTCTGGTGACCTCGACAGTAAAAGGGTGCATTCGCTCTGTTCCCCTGGTAGATCTGTTGGGGGCAGCAGGTGGAGGAACTATGGAAGAAAGCTCCTCTGAGTAGTGCCCGTGCAGATATCTATAAAAGAGAGAGAGGTCACCAACGGCACGTCGGTGGGCAAGGGATGGCAGCCTTTGGGTGAGGGTAGGGTCACCAATGAGACGTATAGCTCTCTTCTGAATGGAGTCCAGGATAGCGAGTGTAGAAGCGGCAGCAGCACCCCAGATGTGGGAGCAGTATTCGAAGTTTGGCTTTATTTGCGAAGTATATAAGGTATAGAGATTAGCTGGTGAAAAGTATTTGCGAGCCCGGAAGAGGAAACCTAATTTCTCAGCAGCTGCTTCTGCAATTGATGTGACATGTTGGTGCCAATTGAGATTTCGATCCACAGAGATGCCAATAAGTGAAAAGGACTCATTACTTTGAATAACTTGGTTGTTCATTGTGATGGGTCTAGGGCTGGTGTATCTTTTATGAGAAAGAAAGCAATACTGAGATTTGGTGGGGTTGAATTGTACAAGATTTCTACTTCCCCAGTCTAATATTTTTTGGAGAACCACGGAGACAGGACCCTCCATGAGTCTGCGATCCTCATCTAATTGGGCCAAAGAGACCGGCTTAGAATATTGTATATTTGAGTGGAGGGTGCTGTCATCCGCATAACTGTGAACTGGGTTGGATGTGCTAGAGAGGAGGTCATTGATGTGGAGAAGAAACAAAGTAGGGGCTAAAGATGAACCTTGAGGAACTCCTGCATTAATTGGATATAGTTTAGGGGGAATGGCCATCCACGACAACAGAAATGCTCCGGTTGGAGAGGAAGTTTGCTGTCCAGGTACAGAGTTTTGGTGGTAGGCCATAGGCGGGAAGTTTATTAAGCAGTGCTACGCAGCAGGTCTGGCACGCGCCAGACCTGGTTGAATGCTTTGGATATGTCTAGAGCGACAATCTGGGATTCACCGTGTCGTTCCATAGATTTGTTCCAAGAATTAGTAATTCGGTGTTTATATACTTTTCCATCACTTTAGAGATGACTGAAAGGAGAGAGATAGGCCTGTAGTTGCTAGGAAGCGCTTTGGATCCTTTCTTGGGGACGGTTTGTACTCTAGCAGTTTTCCAGTTACTAGGGAATATACCTCTATTGTAAGATGTCTGAAACAGACGAGTCAGGACAGGAGCAAGTTCTGGTGCGCATTTTTTGAGAACAATTGCTGGGATCTCCTCAAGGCCAGAGGCTTTCCTGGTATTAAGAGAAGAGAGCATAGTTCGGTTCAAGAAAAACATGGGTTAGCACACCTCTACTTATTAGTGATGTAATATAATGTAGTAAGTGAAGATTGGAACCTGTGATCAGCACTGATAAGTACACTTGGAGAACCCAAATCACCACAACACATTTTAAAAGACCTGACGATCGTTTCACTAACCAAGTTAGCGTCATCAGAGGATGAAACATTCTCATCAGAATGTTTCATCCTCTGATGACGCTAACTTGGTTAGTGAAACGATCGTCAGGTCTTTTAAAATGTGTTGTGGTGATTTGGGTTCTCCAAGTGTACTTAATATAATGTAGTTTTATATGTCTTGTATATCCCCATCCCTAAACTGGCTTCGTGGTGTTGGATGGTGTATTAAATAAAGAAATATATAAATAACGACACATAGTATTACAAAAGCAGGTATACAGTTTTAAAACAGGGATTTGAGACTTAACAGTGGGGATCTGTCTATATACCTTCCTAGAGGTCACTGTTCGCAACTGCTTGGCAACTAACATATAAATAGTAGTTCTAGTCTTTATTCAGTTAGTTTATTCATCCCTCTGATGACGCTAACTTTGTTAGCGAAACGATCGTCAGGTTTAAAAACTGGATTGTGATGAATTGGGTTCTCTAAATTGTACTTATCAGTGCTCATCACAGGTTCCAATCTTCACTCGTTTATGCTTGTATTGTTGAACTTATTATAACTTGATAACTGAATATTGCTCTAAAGAAAGTGTATTTATTTTAAAACTTATTTCTTAGAAATAGTTTTTGCGAAGTTCACTGTTTGAGACAGAAGTGATATGGTGCGAATATATTTAGCAAACAATCAGAGTATTACTGCTGCTCGGAGAGATTATATAAGAAGGTTCCCTGGATGTAAAGCTCCATCAAAGCTCACCTTCAAAAGGTTGGCTACAAATTTTCAAATACTGAGGGTGTCACAAAAAAATGTTTTAATAATTTATCTGTCCTTACCACCTCTTCACATATGGTTGGAGAGGGTGGACAACGTACAGACTAAAACAAACGGCCGACAGTATGCCAAAGGAAGTCAGTCTGGGAGGGTACAGACTCCTCGATGACATTGAGGGTCACGGGATTCTGGGAATGGTCTCAGACTTGATGCCTACAAAGATCAGTAGAGATCTGTCTTTCAAGACCGTCCTCCCGGAAAGGGAGGACTGGGAGCGAAATCAAACGACCCTATTGAGAGCCGATCTCTGCTGGTACTCTGATGGCTCAAAAACCAATATGGGAGTAGGAGCCGGCGCATATGGGGGCAGCACCGATGCTAGACTATCAGCTAGCCTTGGCAAGTACGCAACCATACACCTGGCAGAAGTGTATGCCATCGAGATGTGTGCAAGGGAAACCAGTGCACACACAAATCGATAAAGATATATGCAGATAGCCAAGCTGCAATAAAAGGCTCTTGGTTCCTACCGGTGTAATTCAAAAACGGTATGGAGTTGTAAATCTGCCCTTAACGAACTGGGCAGCTGTAATGAGGTGTCGCTGGTCTGGATACCGGGCCACTCGGACCATGATGGCAATGTTGCGGCCGACGCGTTTGCCAGGAGTGGTGCCCAGAGGGATTTTATCGGACTAGAACCGGTGCTGGGGATAACATCATGCACAGCAAAATGCACCTTAAAGACCTGGACAGAAAGAATGACAAGCCAGCAATGGCAAAATCTGCCAGGATTAGCTCACTCTAAGGCCTTTATAAATGGCCTGTCTAAGTCAAAGGCTAAAAAACTTCTAGAGTTGAACAGACAACAACTGAGTACTCTAGTCGGCCTGTATACAGGACACTGTCGCTTGCGTCACCACATGCACCGTATTGGAGTCGGTCAGGAGACCGAGTGCCGGCTGTGTATGGAGAGTGACGAGACAGCAGAGCACCTACTGTGTTCCTGTACGGCAGCGGACAGGACTAGATACTTGCTCTTTGGCAAGATAAAGCTTGCTCCGGAGGATCTGGATCAACTTTCGCCCACAAAGATTATAGACCTCTGCAGGAGGCTGGCTTTGTTGGGCGAAATATAGACCATAAGGCGTGAGCCACAATATACCTTATGGTCACGGTGGAGGGACCGGTATGGCCCACTCACATTCAAACCTAACCTAACCAAACCTAACTGTTTATGGAGAATTCAACCGTTTTATTAGAATTCATATATGTTGCGATCATAAATCTGGTAAATACAACATTCTTATTTAAAAAAGTCTTACAGACAAGAAAATTGCAAGCATGTTTGGTATAAAAAAAATTCGCTAATGTTCAAAAACTTGACTCTTGAGTGTTACATTGATTTTTATATATCTTTACAGGTATGCTGTATTCTCTATTAACAAATTTTTATTTAAAAAAAAATCGCTACTAGAGAGGTATCGATGGTAGGATTTTTCAAAAAATTTTGATATATATTTAGACACAAGCTAACTCACGGTCGATGGTAGGATTATTTTGAAGATTTGATTTCTTGGGTAATTAGTTCTGTTCTATCTATCTAAAATATTTTCAGCATTGCCGCTTATATCGGAAAGTAGCAACAACTTTGATATTTTTTAATGAGACACCCTATATATTGTTGCATTTTTCAGTACACTATTGTTTTCCAATTATTTTTGTATGACACTTCCCATACCTATCTCCAGCGGTTTTTGAGAAATTGTTTTCCTTATTTTTTGTACAAAACATAGCTTTAATTAAATGTTTATTACTGCAGTATTTGAATTCTTAAGAGAGCTGAAATTTTGGATATAGTTTACCCATGTCCTGTGTATTACTAAGGTCTAAGGGAATTTATTTTCCATTATACAAGATCGTTCAAAATTTATGATTTTACCAATAGATACAAAGAGGTGAAAAGTTTTTTTTTAATGGAACACCCTGTATATTATTAAATATCCTGAAAGACAATTAAAGTTTCTTTCAAATGATGTATCATGTCCCTATAACTAAATAGTCAGGTTTTCGAAATAAAAGCAGATTTCTATAAATATCGGATTATTTTGTCATATTTTGTATGTATTATAGTATGAAATGTCATGGAGCATTATGAAAATTTATTTCACAATTAGTGCATCAATAATAAACCGTTTGCAAGTTCTTAACCAAAATTTTGGTTTGAAAGGGACCAAAATGAAAGGCAATGACCATTCAAAGGAAGTTTTGATGAAATTGTTTATTCTTCATTGTAAATGTGATCAACTTATAGCAAGAGACATGCAGAAGGTTCGATGAAATGTATCCTGATTTACAACCAATGAAACTTTAGCACTAAAACTAATAACAGCAACTTCATTTTAATAGCTTTATCATTATTACCAGATATTTCAGTTGATGGTGTTAATTAAGCAGCTAATAAAAAATGATTAGTCTATACATTAAAGTAATTATTATCTAAATTTATGGCTGGCCTTAACATCTAATTTGATATTGTGACAAATGAAAATGACATTACAATACAACTAATAGTGCATTTACAGCTGACACTTATTACATTATATTTATGTCAGACAGACATAATCACTAAGGAATTTCTGTCCGAGAGATAATATATTTCAATATCCAGCATTAAGGTCGACACATTTCTGCCACTAGATGTAAACACCGATTATTTTCATGTTTTAACTCGCATGACATATATCGCCGTAGTTGTAAACACACCATTACAACGGAATGCAGAATGACAGCTGAGCATCAGATTCTGATCAAAGCAACGAACTCACACGAGTGTGGTCTACTGCGATGTCAGATAGAATAAATTATAATTCTAGTGATGAACTAAAGATCATGAGAAATTGGTAAATCGAAATTTGCAGGTATAAATAGAGTTACGGATTACTGATAAAATTAACTTTCATAAAATTTTTTTATTCATTATCAAAAGTTATGAACATTTGAAATGTTTAACTACATGAAATTTCTAAAGGTCAGACAACGCCGGCAAAAAACAACTTCATCTTCAAATAATAATTATTGTTATATTTTTATCTATGGTTTATTTAAATAGCAGATCAGCAGACACACACACAGGCTACGTCGTCTGGCTTTGTTAAACACTGTCAATATTTCATTACAAAATTTGAAGTGATATTGAGGATTATTTATTTTTAGTTTCGAATAACTTTGTTTTTCTTTGATCAAAGGGCCTGAAAATTGGTAGACAGACACGTCTATCTATGTTCTTTTAACTTGTTTATTTTCGTTTTAATCTCTTAAACACTTTCAAAGATATTACGTTTAATTTTTGATGTTTCTTTCAGAAAAATTGTGTGTTAAGATCTGATGAACGAACTCATCCAAGCCATTAACAAAATAAAGATAATCTCCAAATTTGATCCAAATCAGTGAAGTATTTTTTTAGTTATCGGTTGGATACATACATATATATATATATATATATATATATATATATATATATATATATATATATATATATATATATATATATAAACATTCAAACGGATATTAGATATGGGTTTTAGAGGCCCTAATGCACGCTCATTTGAAGAAATTTTCCGAAAGTCTTACCATCGATACTTCTCTATTAGTGAATTTTCTTAATGAAAATTCACTAAAACAGTAAACCTATGGAGCAGTTATTGTGCTTACTATTGAGTACTAATGATACATTATTTTTTTGGTAGCTTAAATTGTAACCAAGGTAGCAACAAACTTTTTTTTCAAATGGAAACATCTTTATGTTCTTTTTTTCTTTTTTTTTCTTTTTTTTTTGAATCTACATACCAATTATTCTGCATACAGTGTCACCAAATTTTAGTGGGATTGAGTAATACAAATCTCGAGAAAAAACAATTTGCTTTTTATTATTGCTAGCATAAAAATAATCAAAAATTATCACAAGACGTCAACAAAAATTTTCAAAATGTCTTCCATTGTTTTGAGAATATAGATATAATCTTTTTAAAGACACTCATGTAACATTTGCAAATGTTTCATGACTCACTGCTCTAGCTGCACCAAGAAGGCGCGCCCTCAGTTCATCTAAATTATTTGGCCCCTCTTTGTCCACTTGATTCTAGTGACGTCATAAGAAAAAAGCGCATTGGTTTAAATCAGGTGATCGAGTTGGCCGCTCTATTGCTCCTCGACGCCCGATCCTTCTGCCCGGGGAAGCGTAATTAAGAAATTCAGACTTTGAGGTCAAAATGGAGAAGTGCTCTATCTTCCTGGAGCATCCTGATATCGCCATATAGTACGGTCAAATAAGCATCCAACCTCGGAATGAAAGATAATAAGTTAAAAATTTGCACACATCTTCCTTTTGACATTATCAACACTCCGTCAAAAGTCTCATATAATGTCGTGTACACGTCTTTAGATATTCAAGATCAAAAGTTGCGAAAATCAGTTTCTTACAAATATCTCGTTTTCTATATGTCAAATCGTTTTTGAAGTTATTATATATTGTAGAGCATAAAATTCTCTACAACCTATGTGTTAATTTTTTTTTTAATCACCAACCGTTTTTGAGATATTGCTTGGAAAGTGAGAAACAGGAGTGTGTGTCCGTATATTGGTCAAGGCAATGACAAATACATCGTCATATGCGTCGTACGGTATCATTAATATACCTAAAAAACAATCCAGAAAACATGCTGAAGTTCTGATCTTCGAAACAGCCATTGTCGAATCTGAGCAGCCAAAGACCGCAGTGATTGTTGGAGAAGATATAGGTATTTTAGTTATTTTAATAGGACGAACAAAGTCGTGTGATTTATAGATTATAGAAAGGAATATTTTTCAATAAAATTGGTAAGGGAAATGTGGAGACATGGATATACTCTTCAAAAAGCTTTGATAAATATCCCCCGTTGTAGATAACATATTTTATTTTTGCATGCTATCAGTGGATGTGACACAACTTCTACGCTATTTAGAAAGGCTAACCTACAATTTTTTTTAATGTTTGAACAAAATTACCATTTGTACCAACTATCTCAACTGTTTCAAGAAGATAACTGTCCTCCAAACACATTATTTGAAATCAGAATTAGAATTCTTTTAGCAGGCTATAATGCTTCAAAATCAGAAAACAATATAGACGACTTTAGGTACAAACAATTTTTCAAATCAACAAGGCTCAATAAACCAGTTCAGTTATCATCTCTACTTTGTACCACCTACAATTGCTGCAGTTCGACAACATATTTAGCGGGTATACTACCAGGTTCAAACTTTGTTAGGAAAAAATGTAGAACCTGAAGAATGGAGATGTGTTTTACAAGAGACTCTGGAGCCGTTGACTACATTATTGCCATCAGCACCTGAAAAGCTATTGAGTATCATCCCCTGTAATTATTGTAAGAGTGGCTGTGGTGCGAGCTGTGGATGTAGAAAAGTAGGATTGCAATGCTCTTCAGTTTGTGGCCATTGTAACGGACAAGCATGTCTCTGCTTCATCATCTCTGAATGATTTAGATGAACAGAGTGAATTCGTACATAACATCCTTGAGGTCATTGAGCCAAATATATCATACAACGAAGATGGCGATTACAATCTGGCAATTGCATTTGAACAACCAGAAGATGAAAACGAAGACGAGCAAGAGTAACATTTAGTGAACATACAAATAAATGTATTATTTTCTATTTTATTATACAAACCAAAAACGTTTTCTGCTTATAATAAGTAAACAACTAATAATAATGTAATTTAAAACATTTGATCTGAGCACCTCACTGTTTATATAAATATTTTCTTACAGATGTCTTATGAGTAAGATTTATAAATGTCATTAACAAATAGATAAATAATTAAAATTTATTAACAATTATGATATTCGTCCTTGATAATTAACATTTTAAGTCGTATGACGTATATGACAGTGTATTTGACATTGCATTGACCTATCAGGGTTCCCACTCATCTGGAAAACAGGGCAAATCGGTAAAAGTCAGGGAATTTGTAGAAGGAAAAATTTTGTCAGGGAAATTAGGGGAAAATTTAGCAAAATTGTGAAAATTGACTAAGAATCAGGGAATTTTTGTCTGTGTCAGGGAAAAATTATTTCTTTCTGTTTTATGATAAATAATTAAAAGACAATGATAAGGAGAACGCAAATCACCACAACACATTTAAAAAAACTTGACGATCGTTTCACTAACCAAGTTAGCGTCATCAGAGGATGAATAATTCTAAATATCTTATATCTGCAACTCTATTTATATTCTTCTGCAGGCAGTCGGTCACTAACGATTTAGGGAGGTTTAACAAGACCAAAATTAACATATTTCGTTTGGCGTAAATATCTGTATTCTTTTATTATCTATCGGACGGGCTTCTACCAGTATTTATTTCACAAATCAATCTATCAGGAGACTGCTCATATGCGGCAGAGCGAGATTCATACATTTTTTATTATTACTATATTTAGCAATATATATATATATATATATATATATATATATATATATATATATATATATATATATATATATATATATATATATATATATATATATATATATATATATATATATATATATATATATATATATATATATATATATATATATATATATATATACTTTTGAAGGCATTTAGCTGTCCTGGTTTTCTAACATTTTTTATTAATTTTAGATTCTCATTAAGGTGGTTATTATTATGCCAGATATGTCAGGGGAAGGAACATCTATCTATAGTACCGTATCTTAATTGTGCTAAATGTTCTTTAAATCTAATTCCAATAGATCTTTTTGTTTGTCCAATGTATTTAAGATCACAATCTTTACAATTTATTTCATAAATTCACGACGTTTCGGCATTATTTTCCTTGTCCTTTGGGTTACCTTGCAAGTTTTTTAAAGTATTTTTTGTCGAAAATGTTAGTTGCAAATTGGATTTTGAAAAATGCTATGTGGACCCCTCGTGATTTGAGGTTCAATTGGTAAGCAAAGCTTTTTTCGGCTTTCATCTAAAAGTCGTTGATTCCGCTAAGGTTTTCTTTGTTTTTTGTTTGTTAATTAGTTTCTACACTAGGCAAGCAGTGTATTCGTTACATTCGTCCACGTATATGGTATTTCTAGGTGCACATTTGTATAAGTAGCGTTTTCGTTTATTTGTAAGGAAGGTTGTGTTTGTTTTACAAATGTAATTATGGAGAAGTGTGTTTTCCGCCATGAGGCGAAGACCTACTGTATTCTCTAGTAGTATATAACACATTTTGGGGGTAGATTGTAGAATATCAAAGTCAGGGAAATAGATTTTGGCATGTCAGGGAAATTGATATGCTGTTTTTAGTGGGAACCCTGCGTATATATGGATCTAGACTCCCACTCTTTGCCCAATATCTGGTGATAAACAAAAGGCTTTAATACATATGTTGTAGAGAATTTATTGCCCTACAAATTTCTTAATAACTTTAAAAATTATTTGACGCATTGGAAACAGTATATTAATTTAAAAAAACTGATATTTGTGACCTTTGACCTTGTATGTCTCAAAACGTGTACACGAGATTATAAGAGAGGGAGTGTTGAGAATGTCAAGAGGAAAGTCTGTGCAAATTTTCAGGTTATTGTCTTTCATTCGAAGATTCAGCCTTCTTTTGCCTTATTTGACTGGTCTAATAGCAGTTTTATAATTCTGGCAAGACACTATCTCTTAGTGAATTTAGATATTTTTCTGGAGACATATTTTCTTCAATAAAAAATGGTTCCATTAACTCATCGTCGATGAAAGACAGGCCAGGCCGACAAAAAGCTTAACGGAAATCGATGCTGCACTAAACGTTCTTATTGACCGCAGAATCAGTAATTAATTAGAAATTTAGATAAGATAACTGGTTTTATAAATATATCAGAATTTTTATCATCCAACCCCACTAAAATTTGATGACCCTGTATTCAAGATAATTCATATATTCACAAAAAAAAATATAAAATATGTTTCTATTTGAAGTGGGTTGTCACCAAGTGACAATTTAAGCTGACAAAAAATTTCTAAGTCACGCAAATATGTCCAAAAGGTAGTGCAACCACTTGTATTTAAAACATTTGTTTGATTATTTTTTCAAGTTATTGCCATTATTCCCAATATAAGTCTAATCCTGTATATTGTATATTGTAACTGGTTTTTGATACGTTATATATAATAAAACCGTTACCATTCAATAAATACTGATACAATACTTCTTTGTCTTTCAGCCTGAAGTTGCTCAAGTTGCATGTAAAGCAGCATGTGAACACATAGCGAATTCCATGTTTGAAATGCTAATGAATGATGAGATCAAACAGATATCAATGGGTGCTTTGAATCAAGTAAACTTAGATCTCTTACAGTGCGAACGTAAGTATTGTGTTTACTAGATTTACTGCTAAACTATTTATTATTTCTGTATTTTAGAGTTTGCAGCATCAGAACCCGTTAAAGATTTACAAGAGGACATCCTTTTATCATATTTCACAAAGCTCAGGGAAATACTAGACCTGTTTACGTCTTGGGATTGGCCAACATATTTTCATGATTATGGAAAGGAAACCAGTAAATACAAGAATGTTACTCCTGATAAAGCAATGGTCATATTAGAGAAGTAAGTAGTATGTGTTTTTATATTTTTATATACTTTTTTTCCTGCTATTTGTCAAACAAAAGGCATTTTGTTAGCATGAATAAAATTTGCTGAACTAAACTCCAAGTCATGTCAGACAGCTCCACAACTGCGTCATTGGTCCGTTGTCGATCTTCCAGGATGATTTTGCGAATCTTTCTAGATTTTCGACTGACATTTCACCTTGTTTGAAATTCAAACACTTGAGTTTTTCCAATAGCATCATTCCCAATAGCATCATTCCCACTAAAAACCGCATATCAATTTCCCTGACTTTTCACTGATTCCCCTTACATGCCAAAACCTATTTCCCTGTCTTTGATCTTCTACAATCTACCCCCAAAATGTGTAACACAGTACTACAGAATACAGTAGGTCGTTGCCTCGTAGCGGAAAACACGCTTCCTCATTTTAAATACCAAGCGACCAATTACTGCAAAATAAAAAAAAGCAGCTGTGTTTTTGCGGAAAAAAATCATTTAAATAAAGGTTCAGAATTGCACAAAAATCAAACACATTATTTTTATAAAATAAAGAAATTAATGAGGTTTTGTAAAAAAAAAACGTTGAAAGATCAAAAATTTTCTTTGAATGTGAGCTTTGCTTTGAAAGTTTCAATTGTTTATCCCAAAACGGAAACAAATAATTTTTCTCTGACAGGGACAAAAATTCAGTGGCTCTCAGTCAATTTTCACAATTTTTACCTGACTTCCCTGATAAAAATTTTTCTTCTACAAATTCCCTGACTTTTCCGGTTTTCCCTGTTTTCTATATGAGTAGGCACACTGTTGTAGGCCTTTTTTTTAATATTTTAAGAGTTTCTGTGCCAGTTTTTCCAAGCAAGAAGCAAAATTTTAAAGCCGTGCGGTGTTCACGAGAATCAGCCATTGCAAAAACGACAAGCACACAAAACAACTCTAACTTAAAAATCACACAAGCCAAACGGAACCTTCTTTTGTGACGACGCTTGGCCTACTGACTTGGGAATGGTAAATACTCTCCTAGTGGCAGAATGGTACTACAAAAGCTCCCCCACCACAACATCAGTTCAGTTTCTTTTGGGTACCCCCTCGTACTTAGTTAACTAACAAATGTTCTTGATTAAGCTCAGAAAACAGTTTGTTCGACATTGGTGGTGACAGCAGTGCCATCTTGGAAATTGTAAGAAGTAGAGAAACGGTTAGATGGGAAGGGTTTTAGGAAATTTTGTTGATAGTTTATTGCCACTTGTTTAGATTAGATTAGATTTTATTGTGAGTGGGCTATTTCAGTCCCTCCACCGCGACCTAGTTCTATTGTGGCTCACGTCTAATTATTTAGATTTCACCCATCAATTCCAACTCCCTGGGGGAGTCGATCTTTTCTCGAGGGTGAGAGTTTGTTTGGCAGGTGTACTGCCATCTGAGTAAAGTCGCTTGCCCGTTTCGAAGCTCAAAGAGCGATAATCTCTCTCTGAGTTCGTCTGGACCCGACATCCGTCAGTGTTTGCCTCGAGGCGGTATCATTAAGTCCCGCTCTCGAGCAGCATCTAATCTCCAGTTGTAATCCACCCCTAGAGATCTCAGCTCCCCTCAGGCTCTTCCAAACCTGACACCTAACAGTGTTAAGCCCCAAGGCAACATCCCATCGAGTCCTGCTCCCGAGTATCACCCCAGCGAGGCCGTCCGTCCATTTCATAGCACACAGTATGGGCTCCAAACTCCGGGTGTTTACCACTCATCAAAGATCAGAGCCTCCGGGACGTCTGGACACACGACAGACGCCAGGGCTCAATCCAGGGTGGTATCATCTGGAACCCTGCTCCCGTGTAACAACCAAGCGAGGCCAGTTGTCAGTCTCTGAGGCCACAGTGGGGGCGCCAAACTCCGGGTACATATCACTCCCCAGAGATGTCTGCCTCACCTGCACCAGACCCCCGCCAGTGTTTCATTGACTCGAGGCGGTATCATGAAGTTCCGCCCTCGAGCAGCATCCAGGCAGGGTCGTTAGCCTGTATCAATGCTCACAGAGTAGGTCCAAGTCTCCAGGTGTAATCCACCCCTAGAGACCCCAGCCATCTCCGGGTTCATCCAAGTCCAACACCTGCCAGCGTTAGCTTAAATTTCACCCAACAAATCGAGCGTCCGACAGGAGACGACACCTGCGAGATGAAACTTTGTTTGACAGATGTACTGCCATCTGAGCGAAATCGCTTGCCCGTCTCAAAGCTCAAAGAGAGATAACCTCTATCCGAGTTCGTCTGGACTAGACATCCGTCAGTGTTTGACTCGGTGCAGTATCATGAAGTCCTGCATCCGAGCAGCATCCAAGTGAGGTCGTTTGTCCGTTTCGAAGCTCACAGAAGAGGTCTCAATTCTTAGTTTTATTCCTTTCTAAAGATCTCAGCTCTCCTCCGGGTTCGTCTAGACCCAACACCCACCAGTGCTAGACTCGAGGCGACATCCCACCGAGCCCCGCTCCCGAGCATCGCACAAGCGAGGCCGTCCGTCCATTCCGAAGCACACAGTGGGGGCCCCAAACTCCGGGTGTTTACCACTCATCAGAGTTGTCAACCCCCTCCGGGTCGTCTAGACACACGACACCCGCCAGCACTCAACCCAAGGCGGCACCCATCCGGAACCCCGCTCCCAAGTGACAACCCAGCACGAGCAACCATCCATTTCTAAGCCCAGAGTGGAGGCCTCAAAATCTGGGTGTACTTCACTCCCCAGAGATATCTGCCTCCCTCCAGGCCCACATGGACAAGACCCCCACCAGTGTTTGATTCCAATTAGTCGCCTTTTACGACAGGCAGGAGTTACCTTGGGCCTATTCTTTTAGTTAGTCCCTGGGCCCACAGGGGACACTTGTTATATGTTCAACGATAAGGTGATAAATAAACGTTATCAAGAGTGATTTTCTCTTATCGTCAGCCCTATATCAAATTTAAGTTTTTCTCAGCAGATAAAACTAACAAATCAACTCCTTATCCTATTATGGTATAATATCTTATCAAGCACACGTCTAACTCTAAAGTCACTTCAGTCACCAAGTCCCACATCAGAAAGGAGATAAATCCTACCCAAGAAGAAGTCTGCATTTCTCAAGTAAAACATGTAGGAAATGGTGCCATATTGATTGGGTGTAAGAATGATGAAAGTACAGTCAAATTGAAAAACGCAGCAGAAGAGAAATTATCAGATGCCTAGGAAATAAAGCAGGTAACTAGTATCAGGCGTAGGTTTCGAGTAGTCGGAATATCTGAGAAACTCTGGTGGTGTGCTAGATCAACATATCAAGACACAAAACTGTGACATTTTTGAGGAGTCAAGTGTTTGCTCAGTATTTCAGGTCAAACCACTTAAGCAGAGAGCTGATATTTATCAGGCTATCATTCAGACAGACACTGTTGCTTACCATATAGCAATTACATGTGGCAGGTTAATTGTGGGTTATGATTCGTGTGTAGTTTATGATGCGAAAGATCTTTTGAGATGCTTTAATGTAATGGATATAATCATGTTGCAAAGTCTTGTTCTAGCGAGTTAACATATGTATGTGCAGGTGACCATGCAAATTGGTGATTGGTCTTCGAGTCTTCTTAAGTGTATTAATTGTTCTAAAATGAGGGTGACAACAAGGAGTGATGTTGATGTGTGTCATGCTGTATGGGAAAACTCAGAAAAGACATATTCCCACAGTGGTAGAAGTTAGGCTCTCCTCTGAGGCTGAACATTCTGATTCTGCTTTCTACAGTAGCGGCTCGTGCCTTAACGCATTGGGGCTGCGCAAGGAAAAAAGTTCGGGACGCAGCAAGTGCGTTATGGTAGTAAACTTTTATTAAATGCTTCAAATTTAAATAACTCAAGTTTCTACGAACTTAGAAAGTTGAATTTTTATGTATAGTAGGGTCTTACCCAGGGCAACACAACATTTCATCAAAATAGCTTTGTAATTTTCGGAGAAAAAATTTTTTTCAAAAGAAAACTCAAAATTTCAATAAGTCAATTTTCTAAAAATGTAAAAAGTTGAATTTTAGTGTGTAGTAAGGTCTTTTACAAGCAACATATCCACCAAATTTCATTTAAATACTTTTGTAATTTTCGGAGAAAAAGATTTTTTTTGAAACAAAACTCAACATTTTCCCGGAAAACGTTATCCGATTTTCCTGACTAACGAACTCATCCAAGCCATTAATAAAATAAAGGCACTTGCCGAGTTTCATCGAAATCAATTGCTTATGTTATCGGTTGAATACATACATATATATATATATATATATATATATATATATATATATATATATATATATATATATATATATATATATATATATATATATATATATATATATATATATATATATATATATATATATATATATATATATATATATATGAACATATAAAAATTGAAACTGACCCCGGATATGGGTTCTAGGGGTCCTAGTTCGCGCTCATTTGAAAAAACTTTTGCAAAGTCTCTCCATTGATACCTCTTTATTAGTGGATTTTTTTAAATAAAAATTCACTAAAAATGAAGGGCTCTCCTATTTTTTTGCCGAAATTGTATTATAAAGAAACCTATTTACTAAACTTAATAATTATTAACTACTTACCAAGTTTTCCTCTAGTTAGTTATGCATTATAGTAGTTAAAAAGTCCCATAAAAAGTTAACCTTTAAATTTAAAATATCCACTGAATTAATCACAATTATTTTGTCCACTTATTAAGCAACCCGAAGTAGTAACCATAATAATAATTGTCTTGTTAGAACATGTAAACAACAACGAAATGATCTAATCAAAAATCAATCCGACGCGAAGACGAAAATTACTAGGTAGTAGGTACACACGCTCTGCCAAAAGTCCACTACAAACTGGAAGTGTGTAATTTTATAGCGCACAACAGATTGCTTATTCGGTCGTTTTCGACGAAGATCATCAAGATTCGGCGATCATTTCGCACTGAAGTATCGCATTTCCTGAGAGCGCCGAAAAATACACACCGCCGCTAGACTGCTTTATATGGATATGGAGGTAGTATATAACGTCTGCAACGATTAACACTATACTTATTCTGATTCTGTATTAATGGCTGCCGACTCTCTGCGATCCTCGATATACTAATTTTGTTTGTTGAATGCAGGAGGAAAAAAGTAAATATTAATTTATCAAAATATAGCATAGCAAAAATATTATTTTTTCCAAGGCAGGCGGCAGTGCGAGCGCACTGGCGCACTTATTGAAGAGCCGCCACTGGCTTTCTATATGCTACCAAAACGTGAGGGGACTTAACACCAAAACTCAGGAAATTTATAATACTTCTATAGTGACAATGCAATATAATATAATTGCTTTGATTGAGACTTGGCTTAGCAGTTTTATCTTAGATTCGGAATTGTTCTTTGAAGATTTTCTTGTTTTTCGTGCTGATCAAGATTTACAATCTTCTAATCTTTCGAGGGGTGGTGGTGTTTTGCTTGCAATTCGCTTACCATTTGAAGTAGAACTTGTTGAGATTTTCTCTCTTTGTATTCGTATCAACTCTATATGGACTGTAGATATTCTTGTTGTAAGAACTGTTTTATTGTTTCAAGTAATCTTTATTGTAGTGCTGTACATTCACCCATAATCTCTCGAAATCTTCGATGAATTGTTTAAACTGTTGCCACTTTTTTCTTACATTTGCCTAGAGAAGTAACTGATTCTTGGTGATTTCAACATACCATCATACGTTAGACAAGTTCATTCGGATCTGAGCTGCCGGGTTACTGAATGACATTTTTTGGCAATGGTGGACTTGGAGCAGTTTAACTTTGTTTACAATTGCAATGAAAGACTCCTTGATTTGGTACTGTCTAACGTGAATTGCACTGTTTCCATTGCTGATTAACCTGTTTTGACTGTGAAATCCTAGGATCCATGTCTCCACATTAGCTTCAGTATTCCTTGATCTAGACCAAACACCTTTCCGCTGAATTCTGTAGCTAGATATAATTTTAAAGAAGCGAATTTTCATGGATTGTATCATGCTTTTCGGGTAGCTGATTGTACTACTGTACATCTTGTATCAATGTGGATTCAGCTTGCGAGCGTTTTTATAATGTTATCTATTCTCGGTTCCACAGATTTATTCCTCTGAAAATGTCATGCTCGACAAGATACCCTCCATACTTCAACAAGGCAATTATATCTGATATAAAACTCAAGCATAAGGCATTTCGATTATGTAAGGCTAATGGTGATGTTGAGACACGAGACATATTTTTTTACCTCAGGACAAAAATTAAGAAAGACATGAAGCAGGCAAAAGAAAATTATTTAAGGGATATATTCAACAATATTAAATGGAATCTAAGACCTTCTGGTGATATATACATTCTAAACAGGGAAGTACAGCTGTTCCACCCTGCATGCATCTTGATTCAATCCAACTGACTGATCCCCAGCCCACCGTTGATAGTTTTGCAGATTACTTTTCTAGAACTTACCAATCAAATGTATTCTCTTATTCAGCAGATGCGTCCAGAATGGAAGGTCTACTGTCTAATTCTGTTCCCTGACATGCCTGAAATTTCCACTGAAGCAATTTCACTAGCCATTCCAAAGATCAAGGGAAATGTGACTGCTGGTCCAGATAATATTCCAGCTTTTGTATTAAAAGATTATTCCCCCGTGCTTGTAACACTACTAACCTTAATTTTTACTCTTATTACTCGGCAGGCATTTTTCCTAGCCTTTGGAAGTTATCATGTTATGTGTCTGTTCAAGGATGAGGAGCAAGCTAATATAGAAAACTATAGACACATAATGATTTTTCAAAAGTGTTTGAACTGGTCTCACTTCCTCATATTCAGTCTCACATTATCTCTGAAAATCAATATGGGTTTAGTTAAACAGGCTGATGTGGTATATCTTGATTTCAGCAAGGCAATATACCACATGGCGTTCTTCTACATAGCTTTCATGCTATGTATTTTCTGACCATCTTATTAAGCTGTTCGCTTATTTTTCTGACAGAGTGGCTTTTGTACAATGCCATGGTTTTAAATCAAATAACTTTTGCATCAGTTCTGGCGTGCCACAGCGTTCAGTTCTTGGGCCCGTATTTTTCAACATTTTTATTAATGACATTGTGCACTTGCTTGATGTTCCATGTCTTCTCTACCCTGATGACTTCATTAATAATGACATTGTGCAGTTGCTTGATGTCCCATGTCTTCTCTACCCTGATGACTTCAGGATTTACTCATCTATTGATTCTATAGAGGACTGTATTTGTTTGCAAACTAATCTTGGTTATATCTTTGATTGGTGTTCTTATAATTGTTTAAACCTCAATGTAGATAAGTGCTGTGTTGTTTCTTACAGCCGCCGGCATTCTATTGTTGAGTTTGATTATTCTCTATAAGATACTCTTTTGAAAAGGAAACCTGTCTTCAGAGACCTCGGTGTCCCATTCGATAGCAAACTTAGTTTTAATATGCATATTGAGAGTTCGGTAGCAGCATCACAACGAATTTTAGGATTTGTAATAAGACTCAGAGATTTTGTTGACACACAAGCACGAGAGGTGCTTTTTGATCTCTGGTCAGAAGTAGACTCGAGTATGCATCAATTGTGTCGCCTAACTATTACATGCATGTCTAAGAAGGTGCAGCGAAGATTTTAAAATACCTTATGTTTAAACAGAGAGGCATCCTAGCGTTAGCTATCCCCATGGTGTCTTGTTGTCCATGACAGGTTATTGCCTGCTCGCTGCCAGACGTAGCTAGTACATGCTTCTCTTTCTTCATAAGCTGCTAAATAAGTTTGATAATTCTCCTGCGCTTCTCTCTGCTTTGTCGCTCCATGTTTCTACGTTGAGTAGCCGTGGGGTTGGCTTGTTTTGGATCGGTCGACCTCACACTAATTTGCTGCACTTCTCCCATGTGTAAGGTATATAATCTATTGAGTATTCATGTGGACATTTTCAAGTACCTTTAAGGACATTAAAGCAATGTGTTACCAGCATTTGATGTCCGCCTAGCAAGTTTATGATCATTTTTTTAATTATATATTGTTTTTTTTTTCTTTTGTATACCATCCTATAATTGGATTTTCTGTAGGATGGTTGTAAATAAATAAATAAATATCTAATTAGTGAGTATATCCAAGAAGTTAACGAGTGTAGTTGTTAGTTTGAGTTTTATATTTAGCATTAAAGAAGCTAAAGTAGCATGGTGTCGTAATAAATTTTTCCCCGTTTCAGATTAAGAGAAGGCGACAAGAAAAATATGTTTACTGTTCTAAAGAAAAGCGAACGTGATAAGAAAAAGCTTTTAGAAACTGTATTAAAGCAGCTGAAGCAACTGTCACAAATACCACCAAAATAAAAAAGCAATTTTATTATTATTTTTTTAATTTTTTGTATTAAAGAGGAGACCACAGTTAAAATTAAAGTTGTCATAAGTGCATGTCCCTAATAACATTTTCAAATTTTTTTTTAAGTAACTATCAGATGTACTAGATGTTCTATTCTTAGGCCTTATCGTAAACTTGCAAACTGGCTTTCTTCATTCTAAATTATATTGTAAATATGTTATTTGTTTTATATTGTATTGTTAGGAAGTAACTAAATTGTAATATATTAATTATTTACTTTTTAAATATACCACTGAATTGTGAACGTTTTTTTTTTAATTTGCCTTAAAAGTCGTAATTTTAAGTTAAGGCATATATTCCAAGGAAGAAAGGAAATAGCAGGTTCGGTGGTCCAGGGGTAAAAACATGTGTCTCTAGACCCAAGGGTCCCGGATTCAATTTCCTGTGGAAACGTCAAATAGCATCAAGTGAGATTGTACCATTGTGTTTAGACAAGTTGAATGTCTGTACAATCGGCCCTTCGGGGGTGGCATTAAGGCATCTGTCGCAAAATGCGATGCTGGGCACGTTATATATCTACCCTCCATACAGGAAGGAAGGGATTCGGCAAAATTTCCAGGGTAGCAACGTGAAACTGCTGTAACATTTTACACGTTTCTGTCTATTGTTATATTTCAATCATAGCTATTATTGTTACCTAGTGACGTCATTGCCTCTGTCCATCGACGCAGTTTCTACTTTGTGCTCGATACAGAAAATGCCTGACATCTTAGTTAACTTGGACTTAATAACAAATGCGACTTGTCTTTGAGGACTATATATATATATATATATATATATATATATATATATATATATATATATATATATATATATATATATGTATATATGTATATATGTATATATGTATATATGTATGTATATATATATATATATATATATATATATATATATATATATATATATATATATATATATATATATATATATATATATACCAGCACAAGTTTGATAAATTTCCATTTTTTTTTTCCAATGTATTAACATCTGAAGTGCACAAGTAAGGAAATGATGATGCAGGTGAAGTTATTCGTTCCATTCAGGTATGGTAACATTTTCATTTAACATATGTAGAATCAGTTTAACCTGTTTATTATTATTACTAATGAAGAACACCTTTCCACCAGGGGCCAGTGTTTAGTTGTAGTTTCATGTATAAAAAGTTTCACCAGCTCTGAATGGTTGAATCATAGTACAAGTCTCGCCAGCTCTAAATGGCCAAATCAACTCAAACAAAGCTCCAGCTTGCTAGTAGAAGTTCGACCAGCTCTAAATAGTTGTATAATACTGCAGATTAAACTCTAGCTGCATCCCATCAATAGCAAAAAGCGATGTTAAGTAAAATTTGCTTAACTTGTGATTTTCTTCATTTTTCAATATTTAAAGTAGTAAATATTAAATTCTGACAACTTGCAATTAAATATCATTTTATTTCAAGTTCTATATTCATTAACATTTTTAACTTTTGATAATTGATTTTCATAATAAACATAAACCAAATCTCTTTTTAATGTTCAGTGTCAATGCACATACAAATCTCAACAGCGAAAACCCACTCCCTGTTTAATGTATATTTCAAGCCCCCACATAAAATTGCTAAATTTGACAGTTCTCATAAGCAAAAAGGCTTTATTAGTAATTTAAAGGTTGGGTACCTGTGTTTTTACTCCAGCTGTCACTGCTTGGTTGAGATTTGATTATTCACAAATCTCATGCTTGACAATGAACCTGTACTTGTGTTTGCCTCCTGAAATTTCAATTGTAGTTTGTAGACAAAAACACATCAATCTTATACCTAACAACAAATTGTTCATATCCAAGCAGTTCTGGTTACTATGGGAAGAATCAGATATGTAGCTTCTCTGATTACACTTTTAATTCTGTTTTTTACACTGAAAAGTTCACTAACTCGCGTTTATCAATGGCCTTGACCTAGTTATACTTCATCCGACTATTAATTTTCACAATTTATCTGGAATAATAATCTTTTCGGGGAACTGATGCCGTTGTAGCATCCCTTAATTTTGATGTCTGAATTACAACGTCGTTTTGAACACTTTTCACATAATCGTTCACTTAAACATTAGTTGTACTGGCTTCTAGGCTTCAATACTACATTTGCGTATAATTTACTTTAATTTGTTTATTTTTTTTTTCATATTTAGGGCGATTAACGCCTTATAGCGCCCACCTTCTTTCAAAGCTAAACACAAGAGCTAGTTTGTCAACTATTTTCATCTAATAACTCCAAATTTTATTTCCAAAGCATTCTATTTACGTTTGATTCCTGGTTTTTTTAACTGTCAAATATTGCTACGCGTGAAGGCCGGTCTGATTTTGATATATTGTGACGTTCATGTCAAATTTATAAATATTTAACAAATTTCAACTTTATATGCAAAATTTTAAGTCTTTAGCTTATTACATCATTAAACTATGACTCTTGTCAAACAATCTAACTCTTGATGAGTGGTAAGCTATTAATTACATATTTATTTCAGTTGGATTAATTTTAATCTGACTGTTTTTAAAAACTTCAATCCACTGATTTTAAATGCCTGAAATTACATACAACATTAATTTAACTTGTTTTTAGTAGTGGTTTTATAGCTATCACCCCTTTTATATCTTTGTGTGATAGATTTATCTCACATCAAAATTTTGTTTACCTTCAACCATCACAAAAAAAAAATCTATTAAAAAACTTTGTTGTATTGTGAACTGTTTTAGTATGTCGTATATTGTTAAATAGCCAACTCGGAATGCGTCTGATTCTGACACAACAATTGATCTGATATTTTTTAATTTTATCCATAGCGGAACTTGCTGTGTGATTGATAATTATCGCTCAATATTTCTAAATTTTGGTTTGCAGTTACCACAGTGTGAGCGCCAGCTTCTGGAAAAGCTGTATACAATTTTTTCGGAGAATTAGAGTGGGAAGACTGGTCAGATTTGTATAATATACCTCATATAAATGTGGCGTTAAATTATTTTTTTTACATATTTTTCCACCATTTTGAAGTTAATTTCCCCAAACATTACCGAAAAATGAGAGGTGACCTTTCCAAAAATTGCGTAATTGATGAAGTAAGGATATCTAGCATAAGTCTTAAGAATAGATATACGAATTAAAAGGCTCATATCCAGAATTAAATTTATCTTATAAAAGAGTGAAACAAAATCACGACAGTCTCATAAAATCAAGCAAAAAACAATATTTTCAAAATATGTGAAATCAAGATTGTGTCTGAACTATCCGGCAAATGTGGGAAAAGAGGCAGTGAAGTTCATAGGCAGCGGCGTAATCGTGTGGTGACTTCTGCTGATGTGGTTGCTAATCTATTCGACTCTATGTTGAACAGACTTCAAAGCAGATAGTTTGTCAGATATGGAACCACAAGATTAACCATACTCAAGTCACGAAGAACATTACGCCTCTGCCAAATCCATTTTATCTTGTTGTTTTATTGTTTCTGACATTTCGGATGTGGGTCTCACAAATAAGTGTAGCTTCGTTTTCACGCAGTTAAATGAATGGTTTTCTGCTAACAGACTGTTTTTGAATTGTGGTAAGACTTCTGCTATTAGGTTTCACAACTACCAAAAGCACTGTAACATAATACATTTTTTAGATAATAACAGCTTAGTGTCCTTAACAGCCACAGGTGAGATTATAAGTTTCTGGGTATTTTTCAGGACGACTCTTTGAGCTGGCATGCATAAAAAATTCCTGTTGTTAAACAGTAAATATTTGTTAAAAAAGTTGTGTGCAGCAAGTTACTTGTGGTAGCGAGTTTTATTTTATAGAATCTTGATGCATATATAGTCACACCTTTACAAAAGCACACATTTATTCCGATATATTTGAAAACATTAATAAAAGACGCCTTAATAAGGTTTGTCTATAACAACAAAAAAGTCTGGCCACAGCAAGAGCATTATGGCAGCGAATTTTCATAAACATATTTAAATACTAAAATAGTAAATATATGTCCAAATAGTGATTAAAATTTTTAAAAGTTTTTGAGACCATTTCAGTTCCAACCTTATTTATCTGTCAGTTTATTATTAATAACTGGACAATTTAATTTGTTATCAATGAATATTAGAAAAATGTGCAGATTGAGAAATGTTATATGTCAGGAGAACTGCGCACTGAGTTTATAAAGAATTAAAGTACTACTATAGGTATTCCAAAAACAGTGAATTCACGAAAATGCAACCAGTATAAGAAAATAAGTGTACAATCATGTGGCGAACATTCTGCTACTCATAATAAAAAGTCTGGACGTGACAAAGTGCGCTATGGAAGTGAGTGTTCATACAAATGATATAAAATTTTTGTTATATATATATTTATATATAAATATATATATATATATATATATATATATATATATATATATATATATATATATATATATATATATATATATATATATATATATATATATATATATATATATATATATATATATATATATATATATATATATATATATATATATATATATATATATATATATATATATATATATATATATATATATACATATTATTATTATTTTATGGCAGTGAAATATTTTTATAACCTTTCGCCCTCGATAATAAATTTTGAAAAATAAATTTGCCGCTAATAAAGGCATTAAAAAATAAAGTAAGACAGATTTTTTGAAAATATTTGGCAATAAAAGAAGAAAATAGAAAGTTAATGAAAATCTGGTTTTTCTGTTTTAATGACAACATTGAATAAAACATATCATTGCATTTTTTTACAATAACAGAACTGCCTGTCTATCTACATAGTTTCTTTGAGTGTGGACATTGTAATTCAGGCTTACAACTATTTATATCTTCTTCAAAAACAACGATTTATCCATAACTATGTTTATTTATATCTAACTCAACAATTTTTTTAACACAAATTACTTTAATGGCATGACCACGTATTCAATCTCCAATGATTTTTTCTTTACTGCCTATATACATTTATATAAAAAAGAATGTTTATTTGTATCTAATAACTCAACATATTTTTTTACACAAATAACTTTATTATTTAAATATATAAATAGTGCGTATTGCCCCGCGCGCATATAAATTGGCATTTTTATTTCAATTTCGCTTATATGTCATGTTTTGCAATTGAATATGAAGCAAAGATCAATATTAGGCTTCAGCCAGTCGGCCAGACAAATACTGAAAAAAGCGGTATTATCAGTCGAATCGCCCCTCTACTGTAGTGTCGACTTTACGATGTTTCGGCCCAACGAACTGTCGGCCGAACGATACGCCACGGTGCGCTGGTTGGCAGACTTAATTCGCTTTCATATCAGTTCAGGAACGTAAAGAGTTATATGGAAAAGGATCAGTTGTTTGTGCTATACCACACCATAGGTCGACCCTCTGTTGCATTACGGCCTAATATTCTGGGGGCTATCAGTGCATACAAAAAGTATATTTGTAGCTCAAAAAAGGGTACTATGATGCTTAGAAGGAGTTCCATCACGTCAGTCATTCAAAGATATTTTTCAGCAAAATAAAGTACTTACATTATTTTCGATTATTATAAAGGAACTTTCTTTGCATTTTTTTTTAAATAGGGATGGAGGTTTTGTATTAAATAAGGTCATATTATATGATGTACATATGAGACAAAAAAACATTCACGTGCCATTTGCTAAATTCAAAGTGACATACAATTCTCCCAATTACCTGGTACCTACTGGCACCCATAGTTTTCAATGGACTGCCAGAGAGAGTTAGATCATGTAGCAGCCTATCCGTTTTTTAAAAAGAACTTAAGAATGTTTTATTGGATAAAAATTTTTATAGTTTAGACGAACTTATGTCTGGACAACATATGTAGTGATATGTTTGTTTTTTAAATGCTGTACAGCTTGGCTGATTTTTGGTGTGTTTATACTTATGTTTACTTTATTTATAAATTCTTTATATATTGTTCATTAGTTTTGTAATTGTGTTTATTTTGACTAGTCGTATACAATATTAATATTATTATCATCATCATCATCACCATCATCATCGTCGTCAAAGGGCTGAGCTCAGATGACTATTGGAATCACTCGGACACTATCTGCCATCCACTGTCTCTTTACTTGTATCTCGAGGTCTCTGTACCTAAAAATCTTCTCATTGTACTTTATCTCTAGATTATTAGTACTTGGAATAATCAGCGTCACCTGGTTGCAGGACTTATCCACTATTATTATATCTGGCCTGTTGTGGGCAACTTGGTCGTGAGCACGGTCCAATCCCAGTACAACCTGTATCCTTAGTTTTCTAGAACAGGTTCAGGAGTGTATCTATAGTAGCTCACCTTACTAAGATTTAAAAGTCCCAGAACCAGTTCTTGATGAAGTATTTTAGAAACTGCATCATGCCTCTCTTGATACTCTGTTGCAGGCAACCCTTGACATCCCCTGGTGACGTACTGGATAGTATCTGAAGACTGATACCCAAATTTACATTTGTCATCTTGGACTGAATTATCTCCAACTATATACTTCAGGTAGTTTCTTGGTGGGATCACCTGATCTTGTATGGCGAACAAAAACCCCTCTGTCTCTGGAAACATCTGTCCGAACATCAACCATTAGCTCGACGCCAACTTGTCGACATGTGCCTGTGAGGTCTCATTCAGCTGTCGTCCATGGACAGGCTTCTGCATCCAAGATTGCAGCTTGTCCTGATCAGTCTGATAGTGACTTTGTATTTCACTTTTTTTAATCGTAGCTGTGTTGAATCATCTCCCTCGCATATGGCATGGTGTAGTTCAGAAGTAACCGCCCGCTGATGGAAATATATACATAGGTTCAATATCTGCTGGTCTAACTGTTTACCAATGCTTTTTGGATTCTGTTAGGAGTGTTCGCACCTTCCATTGTAAATTTTCGATGTTCGTTTTGCTCCAGTGTACAATCCCAAATGAATAGCTAAGTGCAGAAAATGCAAATGTATTAAGAGCCTTAGTCAGGTTCCTGCTGTTGAGATGTGCTCGCAGCACCTGCTTTACTCATTTTGTAAACTCAGTTGTCAGATCGTTCTTCTTTACTGTGTGGTTGATTTTTCTCCCTTGTTGTATTCCCAGGTATTTATAACGCTCTTCTACATCCATCGAGGCAATTTGCTGGCCATTCTGCATTTCATATACATTTGGTTGTATCCTCCCTCTGATTACACATAAGGTGCAACATTTGTCAAGCCCAAACTGTATGTCAATATCTCTGGAAAACCCTTCCACGATTTTAAGGAGTTGTTCCAGGTGGTTCATCATTCATATACAACAGATGATTTAGCCTCATTTGTTCCCTGCCATTGCTTTTTATACCGAAGCCATATATGGTAGAGTTCAGGTGGTTTGATAGTGGATTCAATGCGAGGCATTAATATTATTATTATTAGAGTAAAATATTGTATAAGAAAGATACATTTGTTTATTTGAAAACACAAATAAAGCGTTTTAAAGTACTTTAAAGTGTTTGGTTCTCTTGACAATTTATTAGCGATTTGTGTAAATATCTCCGTAAATAACAAAGCAACCAAATTTGGTACCCGTATTTGTATTATAAAGAGTGAGCTCTGTACCAAAATGTAGTTCTCTAGCTTTAAAGACAACGAAGTTATGGGCAGTTAAAGAAACAAATTTTGGAGTTTTCCTCAAAACGTCAAACTCGCAATTTTAAACGTCAAAATTGGCAATGTTTCGGCAAAGAATGTGAAACAAATATCGATTGTGAAAAGAAAATGTTGCAAGAAGAGTGTTCTGCAAACCCTTAAGTTTCAGATTCAACCGTCATTGCCCTTCATTTTACTAAAATATTTACAAAAATATCCATTTGAAATAGATCCTTTATTTGATGCTTTGGCTGTCAGTTTAGTTAAGTTGGTGCCTTTTTGGATATTTATTTGTAGGTTTAGCGAAGTTTATGGTTTAACGGTCTATAATTTTTTTTAGCTAATTTTCGTAGAACAAATTTGTTAATGCATTTTTGTATTTTTTATCGAAATATGATACATTTATAAGAAAAAAATCTGGACGCAGTAAGTGCGTTTTGGTAGCGAATTTTCGGTAAATTTGCAGATTAGCTCCCGAACGCCTTTCACTAAACTGTTTTCAGAAACCTGCCTAGCCCCCCCCCTATCCACAAAACCCAAGAAAAATTTTTGTCCACACCCCCCAAGGAAGTTACGGGACCAGGAGTGAATAAGGATGCTGAGCAGGGTAGGTAGTAAAAAGGAAATATGAGCAGAAAATGCGAATAAAACGGGCTTGAAAGTTGTCTTTTTCACATATTGAAGCCATATCCCCCTTAAACCCTGCCTACCCCGCACATAACCCCTATTCCCCCAAAATATTTCTTGTTTACACAAGTTACGGGACCAGGAGTGAGTAGGAGTGTATAATTTTTTTTAGCTAATTTTCGTAGAACAAATTCGTTAATGCATTTTTGAATTTTTTATCGAAATATGATGCGTTTGTAAGAAAAAGATCTAGATGCAGTAAGTGCGTTTTGGTAGCGAATTTTCGGTAAATTTGCAGTTTAGCTCCCGAATGCTTTTCAAAACACTGTTTTCAGAAACCTGCCTAGTGCCCCCCCCTGGATCCACAAACCCCAAGAAAATTTTCTTGTTCACACTCCCGAAGGAAGTTGCGGGACCAGGAGTGAGTAGGGGCGCATCATTTTCTTAGCTAAATTTCGTAGAACAAATTCGTTATTGCAATTTTGCATTTTTTGTCGAAATATGATGCGTTTGTAAGAAAAAAACTGGACGCAGTAAGTGCGTTTTGGTAGCGAATTTTCGGTAAATTTGCGGTTTAGCTCCCGAACGTTTTTCAAAAAACTGTTTTTAGAAACCTGCCTAACCCCCTCCCCCGGATCCACAAACCCCAATAATTTTTTTTGTTCACACCCCCTAAGGAAGTTACGGGACCAGGAGTGAGTAATGGTGCTGAGCGGGGTAGGTAGTAAAAAGGAAATCTGAGCATAAAATTCGAATAAAGCGGGCTTGAAAGCTGTCTTTTTCACATCTTGATGCCATATCCCCCTTAAACCCTGCCTACCCCGCACAGCACCCCTATTCACTCCCAGTCCCATAACTTCCTTGGGGGGTGTGAACAAGAAATTTTTCTTGTGGTTTGTGCATCCAGGTGGGGTCCTAGTAATCTTTCTGAAAACAATTAGTTGAAAAGCGTTCGGGAGCTAATCTGCAAATTTACCGAATTTTCATTAAATCCTTCAAATTTCAATAACTCCATTTGCTATTAACGTAAGCTTTGTTGGTTAGAAATCCAACATTTAAGTTTATTTTCGAAAATTTTTTGTATATGTTCAAATCATAAGTAATTTTTATAAAATATAGTACATTGTTTCTACTACATAGGCTATACTGGTAATCAGATTGATGCCTGCTCGCATTTGCTATTAAAAACATTTTTATATAAATTCACTTCCATAACACATTTGCTGCATCTAGACTTTTCAAAAATGTTTATATATTTTCAAACAATAAAGCTATTTCGATGAAATATGGTACATTGTTTCTACTATTGAGGCAACCAAGTTTGATGCCTGCTTTCATCAAAGAAAGACATTTGCTATTGAAAATATTTTAAAGAAAATTCGCTACCATAACGCACTTGCTGCGTCCAGGGATTTTTTACACTTTAACAGCCTTTCAAAAATCATCATGTTTACAAAATCGTTACTGATACAAGTTGTCAACTTGTTTGGAAAACCGGGAGGCCAGGGATTTCAGTGATATTAAATACTGGCCAGGACAGTCAGGGAAATCTAGCAAAATGTTGCCAGATGTCAGCGGAATTTTATGCTGTTCAGCAATACATTGGTTTTTACTTAACTGATTGTAAAATTAAGAAACTTTAGTCACTTCTAAAACAAATAGGATGACATTAATTTTTTTCTAAGCATTTTAGGCATGCCGATTCTAAACAGGTGCCCACTGGAAAACGCGTCTTTTTTATTCACATTAAGAATAGAATAAACTCAGAAATCTTTAAAGGTATCGGTAAGAAATAAAAATAACCTGGCGAAGAACCATTATCTACATTACAACGAGTTTCCCTGAGTTGTAAAAGATTGTACTTAACAAGTTTTTTGACATAGTTAAGTTGGCCCTTAAAATAATATCCAATTGAACTAAATAAGTAAAAATCCTCTGAAAATAATAAGGCCACGCTGCTGTATCAGGAGATTAAAGTAGATTATAAACTATATCAATGATACTGTTGAGATATTGTTATGACTGACAGTGGATTTTTATGGTTCCTATGAACATCCATAGATGCAATTAATTAATATCATATTAATCCCCCACGCACGAATGTAGAATCACACACGCGGGTTGGATGTTCGAAAAAGCCATATTCTGATTCTATAAGTCGAGACGAGAATTTTTAGTGCCGCACTTTATACTTTGACCTAAAATTCAAAATGTTCAGTTGCGCATGTGCAAACCGCCATATTTGCATACGTCATTTCTGAATAATTAAAAGGTCGGACAGTCTCATTTTAATAGGTGAGACTAATGTCATTTCGAGTTTAAAATGTTTCTTATACTTAAATCCAGATCCGCCATCTTGAATTATATATCACCTCAACTTAAATCTCTCGTGACGCTGGCAACACCTCATACTTGCCTCTATCTTGAAAATTTAAAAGTTAGGTTTGCCCATGCGTCATTCTCTACAAAATCAAAATGTTGGACCTTTTCATATTCTGGCGCAACCAACTTTTGTATTCTAGGTATTAAGACGTGAAGATGGCTCGATGAAGCTGAAACGCGTAGGGTTTGTGTAATAAAAAATATCTCTGGAAGTATATGCCTTTAATTTAACCTCTAAGTATACCTGTTTTATGTCCATTACAAAACCTATATGTCATAAAACATTTTGCTGAACTACTAAGCAACTATCCGATTTTCAAAAAACAAAAAAGCACATATGTTAAAGGAATAGGGATTGTTATGGGTAATGTGAATGACGAGGTGATGTCGTTTGAGATTCTCGAGGTTTGTGTTAGCCCTGCTGCGCGATTTCACTGTAAATATGCCAGGTTACAATCTGCTATAGTGTGATAGTTTGGACAGATTGTGGTGGTGTTTGTGTGTATATGAGGGAATTATCCTTTTCTGATTATGCAGTTTCTCAGCTCGACATTGGATAACCTCATTATCCTGGGTGACTTCAACATGCCGAACATCAAGTGGACAGCTTACGATTACAGCAATACTCCGCATGCTGATTTTCTTGAGATGCTTCTGAAGAATAACTTTTCTCGGCTCATATTGGAACATAATCGCTTCAGGTCTGGGCAGGGCCCCTCGCCGCTTGATCTGGTGTTGTCTACTAATGAAAACATGATATCGTCTATCGAATATCAGGCTCCTATAGGCACTTCTGACTACGTATCTATCATCGCTAATGTACAGGTTGTGCGGGATCGTCGCGATTCCTGTTCATATTATACGTCGGTCAGGCTTGACTGTGCTTGCCTGCGTGAGGCTCTGGCTTCTTATAACTGGGATATGTTGAGCAGCCTGAGCGTTAATGAGTAGATGGGCAGTGGGAACAATTTAGTTCAACTTTTCAGAATTACATACAATTATATTCACATCCATATACATATCGCCGAAATAACAATGAGCCTTGGTTGACCCAGCACATCTTATCACAAGTTCGTTTCAAACGAAGATTATAGGAAGGATTCAGGCATAGTGGAACCAGCAGTGACTTTCAGGCATATCGTGTCTTCTCAAATAAATTTGGGCACGATATTAGATCAGCCAAGAAATCATATAAATGTATTTGTTGCAGAATCCAAAAGGTCTTTATTCTTATATTAGAAAAAAGCCATCCTTCTGTGTATCTACTGATCTTGTCAGAACGCCCGCCGGATTCATAGCTGATAACACAAGGACTACATAGCTAGTGTATTTCCTGAACACTTCTCTGGCATCTAGGCTAGCACCAACACCGTAAATGCACCACCACCTTTAGATCATCGTATGCAAGACCTTTTGTCAGACATCATGATCACCCCAGCTCTTGTGGAGGCCGAATAGAAAAACCTGAAGGCTGCGTCTTCACCCGGAGCTGACCGCATCTCGCCTAGAATTCTGAAAACTTTGCACCACAGCTTTCTTATCCAATTTCAATCATATTTAGAACATGACTTCTACTGAGTGATGTGCCTGACGAATGGCTATGTGCCTCCGTTACTCCTGTATATAAGGGTGGAGACAAGTGAATTCTAACAATTATACAGACATATCAGTCTCACCTGTGTGATGTGCAGAGTTATGGAACACATTGTGGCCAAATACTTGCTCCTCTTCCTCATCCAACACGGAATCATACCTGCCACATAGCATTGCTTTACCCCGGGTAGATATCTGTCATCACGAATCTGCTGCCGCCATCATCATGTGGACTCGACTACTTGACTCTAAGCTTCCTGCTAATATTCTCTATCTGGACTTCAGTAAGGCTTTCGACAGAGTACCGCACCACTTACTGCTACACAAACTCGAACACAATGGAATACGTCGCCGACTGCTTGGGTGGATGAAGGAATTTCTGACTGGTCACAGATTCTCTGTTTGGGTGGGGGAGAGTCATTCTGGGCGGATTCATGTTGCTGGTGGAGTGCCTCAGGGTTCGGTCCTAGGACCGATCCGGTTTTTGATTTACACTGCAGATATACTTGGTTCACTCTGCAATACTCATAGGCCTATGCTGACGACTGTAAACTCTTTGGGTGTCCGACCTCATCGGCCGACTTGAACGGGATCTAGATACATTCATGCCCTGGGCAAGAATTTGACAAATCCCTCTGATTGCTGCTAAGAGCAAGTTGTTGCATGTTGGTCGCAACATCCCTTGGCATGTTTACAGCGACAAAGAAAGCTAACAGTTACTTACACATGTTCAATAAGTCATTTCCTCATCCATGACCTGAGTTCGCTAGGCAGCTTTACGTTATGGTTATCCGCCCGCATTTGGAATACGGGATACCTGCTTGGTCTCCAGCTTTGGTTAGAGACAAGGATATCTTAGAACGATCTCAATGCGCTGCAACACGATGGCCGCAGCAGATTAGGCATCTCATCTACCAGCAAATGCTTTCTCACCTGGAGCTGCCGTCCCTTTCTGCAAGACGCAGGAGTTCCGATCTTGTGTATATGTATAAAATAACGCATGGCTATGTCATGGACCTTGTTCTGCATTTGTGACCCTGGACAGTGATTTTTCGAGGACACCGGTTCAAGCTATAAGAAAGGAACCGTTCCGTACCTCCTATAGGCAGAGCTTCTTTGCCAATAGGTCTTTTGATGATTGGAACAATTTACCGGAGGACATTGCGGGTATAGGAAGCTTCAAGAATCGGCTAGATACTTGCCTGTGACTGGTGTGGGGAAACTGAGTGCTGTATGTTTTTTCTTTGACATAGTCAGTTACACTGTACAAACGCTTTATGTTGCAATATAGGCTCTGCCTTGGTAAATTATTTGAATAAACAAATAAAATAAATAACAGAGAAGTTATTATTATTATTATTTCGTTTAACGTCGGGTCTATTTCCGCGAATATGGCGGTTTTTTTCTCATGACGGAGGTTAATGTTTTTTTACGCAGGCCGGTGGCTGGCGCTTCCGCGATCTGACACCAACCGGCACTGTGGTGACTCCCCTTCCCTCCAGGTCGGGAATACCAACTAAACACCCCCTTAACATCTAGAGACGTGGCGGAAACCACTCGATGTTTAATAGTAAAGTGTCAGCTTCCTCAATCAACCTACTATTTCTTCCATTTTTCTGAAGCGATCTCACTCACAAATAATCCAGACTATCAGGTTGTGAACAGATACCTGTGCATCAAATTTGATGTCGATTCCTTAATTACAAAACAACTTAATATGTCACCTCTACAAAATCAACCCCTACTAGGCTGCATGCAAAATATGAAGCTGACCTTGATTTGACCTTGAAAGTCACCGCCAAGATCAAATCCAAGGTCACCATCAGATAGCCAGGAAAAAATCCTTGCCGGAACTTTTTCTCCGCGACTTGAACTTTCAGAGTTATTCTGCTATTCTGTTACTGTTGTGACAGCACACAAGTGCTAAATTAAGGACATCACCACAACTAATTTTATGGTGAAATGTGAATTTCTCAATGAAAAATTAAAGGAGGAATTAAACTCTACGTACACTTAATAATCTAATGTAATATTCTTTCAAAACTAAATTCATATTCACCCCCGAGCATTCAACCGCTGCTTCAAATTTATCACAAAATATTAAATGAGCGACGAAATTGAACGTTTTCTAGTACACAAACCCTGAAATGTTATATTAGTCGAACTTCAACGAAAAAATATCAATTTTCAAATCGCCCCTTATTTATCCCTTACCCCTAGAGCGGTTTTACCCAAAAGCAACGCGAACCGTTCGTTGCTCAGGTGCTAACTGTATACTAAAGTTGAAGACGATATCTTAATTCGTTAAAAAGTTATTATGCCTACTAGCAGACAAACGTACAGACCGACACGCAAAAAACAATCGTTCCGAAATAATGTTTTTTATGTGTTTTGAGACTTTTTACGCCATTTTAGTAAAAGAAAATGTTCGAAATTTCTATCACCGATATTCCACCACTCACATTCAGCCCCTACATCAATTTCATTACAAATTTTAGTTCCAGAATCAAGTTTTCTATATGTTTTTGACTTTTTACGCTGTTTTAGCGAAAAATTTCTTAATTTCTGTCACCTACATTCCACCCCCACACATTCTACCCCTAATTTAATTTCAGCACAGAATACCGGTTGTTTGATGAAATTGGCATTTTTCTAATTAACAAACCCTAAAACGTTATATTACTCGAGTTTCAACGAAAAATGTAAATTTTCACCAAATCACCCCCATTCATCAAATACAATGCCACTACCCCGATTCATGTTAATTTTACAATATCTATGTACTGAAGAAGTGCAATGTGATTTGAACATACGACCAATGTTCTGATGGTGTTACTATCAGTGACGACAGTGGCATGGTGGATACAATTATTTTACAAATTATGTAACACCCCAACCGGCGGGGAGCGTGGGACGGGGGCAGGTGTTTATTCGGAAGGACCGAGGGTACGTCATAATATTTCCCTCGGAGCCCATGCAACGGTCTTTCAGGTCGAAATGTACGCCATCCTGCACTGTGTGCGGGAGAACAAGAGGAGGGGCTACATGAACAAGCGGATCCTCATAGCCACAGACAGCCAGGCAGCCCTTAAGGCCCTAAGTATCCCTCGGGTAAATTCCTGACTGGTGAGTGAGTGCCGAGACGAGACGAGCTACCTGGCTGGGTAGAATGAGGTCACCCTCATCTGGGTTCCGGGTCACTCGGGGGTCAAAGGCAATGAAGAATCTGACAGTCTCGCAAAGGGAGGGTCAACAGAACCATTTATGGGCGTGACAAACAGCACGGCCAGCGGAGCCATTAAGTCCTGGGTCAGAAACGAACACAAGGTGCACTGGGCAGACTGTCCAGGGCTCAGGCATGGGAAGTCAGTAATTGACGAACCCAGTTCAAAGAGCGCTGTGGAGCTGCTAAATCTTAGCAGAGGACAGCTCAGAAACATAACAGGTTTCTTGACAGGACACATGGCCGTCAAGAAACACCTGCATAAAATGGGGCGGTTCGAGGGGGACCTCGCATGGAGACTCTGCGGCGAGGGGGAGGAATCAGCCCAGCACATATTGTGCGAGCGTAAAGCTCTGGACCGCAAAAAACAACTGATCTACGGTCAGTCTAGACCGGAGACAGAGCAATATAATACTTCACCAGCAATATAAAACTTCACCCTACCCCTGCAGACTAGTTCAAGGCACAGTGATTTTGGAATGGTTGGAGTAAAAATACTAAGGGCATGCACAATATGCTAAAGGCTGCAGTGTTTTCGGGGCGGCGAAGTCGCGGACGATCCCTGAGGGAAAAAAACACACGTAGTTACTGCTAGTAATTAAAGTAGTTGTCCAGTATGGGGAATATATTTTCTTATATGATGGTGTTGGAATCTGATTCGTGCCGTGATAGCGAGTTAGAGTATATTTCAGAACTTATTAGCTCCCTTGAATAAAATTAATGAATAGTGAATTATTTTCTTACATAACTACATTCACGTTTAAATATATAAACATATCTGCGTTATATCGCTTAATATACATTTGTTTCAAAAGTCCAGGAACGAATTTATATTTCAGAACCACTTGAATAAAAAAATTAAATATGTTACAAGAGGGCTATTGAGGATGTTTGATTCAATGATGGCATCGGCTATATTGCCACGTTTACCATTTTTCAGATAATGAAGGTAAGTTTACAATTTAAAATGCTAAACATCCAAAATTAGATATACTTTATTATTGGATGTTGAAATATTACAACACAGCGTTTTACTTTAGAAGCACCGGAACAGTAATCAATTTCAAAAACCGCTATATAAAAAATTACAATTTGCTACACAAGATTTATTGAAATTGCCCGATTCAATGATGGAATCGGCAATGTTACCAAGTTTACCGTTTTTTGCAGATAATGTAAGTAAATTTGCTTTGTTTACTGCAATTCCCACCTTATTTTTATTGCAATGAATTCGGCGCTCTGCTGTCGCTGAAGCCTCTAAATATCAGGTCACCATATTTTATTAGGATTTTAAAATACAACACAGCATTTTCGAAATTTTTTCTGTAAACTTGGCAAGACTTCTGATGACATAATTGGATCGAGCACCCTCAATACTCCTACTGTAGTGAAGTTTTTTTTTATTTTCATCTAGCGGTTTCTGAAATACGAGGCTGTTCCGAGACTTGAACAAACCGAAATCAGGTCTAACAGAATTATAAAGAGGACGACATTAATGGTTTCTTAAACGTTCCTTGACAGATGTTCTTACCTATAAACCTTTTCCCAGATCAGAAGATGAGGAAATTAAAATTAACAATGGTGCCGGATTCCAATCTCATACATAACTGGACAAGTGCTCAAAAAACTTCAGAAAATGCTTGCCTACTAACCATCTTATTAACTACTTAACTAACTATATTAAAATATGAGAAACAATATCCCGATGTGAAATCCTATAGGCCCATCAGTCTGCTACCAATCTTAGGAAAAGTCTTTAAAAAACTTCTGTCAAAAAGGCTGTTAAAAGACATTGGCATTTTAATAATTCTACCAAACTATCGATTAGTGTTTAGGAAACACCGCTCAACGACACACCAAATAGTGAACGAAATTCAAAAGCCTTAAAAGGGAAGAAGTTTTGCACTGCAGCTTTCTTAGACTCGTCACAAGGATTCGACAAAGTGTTGCATACTGGTCTACTTTACAAACTTCTAGTGCTATTACCTCAACCATGTTGACACTGGGATCATACTTGTAGGATGTTTTTTTTTTCTGTGAAATGCCGTAATATGTAATATACAGTGTACCATATAAATTTGGGAGCTCCAGAAGACAGTGTTTTAGGTCCTCTTTTCCACCTATTACTCATGATATTGCTAAAACGGCTAGCACTTTATCCACATTCGCTGATGTTGCCGCTTTATTGTCCATACACGAAATCCTAAATATTGCCTCAAAACATTTACAAGTTCCCCCTAAGTTTACTCGAAGACTGGTTCAAAAAGTGGCATATTAATTTTCCTATTAAACAGATACAAAATACATGGACTTACACTTGGACCAAAAGCTTTCATAGAGAAAACATATACAAGCAAAGCGAACCCATCTGAGTATGAAACTTTTGGAAATGAACTGGCTTTTGGAAGAAAATCGAAGCTATCTTTAAAAAACAAAGTTTTTGTATACAAATCATTCCTCAAACTGACAAGACATATGAGATATATATCTATGGGGTTTCACCAAACGATCTAACATCAAATTATGCAAAGATTCTTGTCTAAAGTCTTGTGGCGCATAGTCAATGCACCATATAGTATGTTTCCAATTACACAATCCACATGGATCCTGGTATTACATTTGTAACCGATGAAGTAAGTAGATATACAGATAGCTATTATAACAAAATTCTAGTACAAGCTAATAAACTAGTAGAGTGACTGTTCTAAGATCTACAAGATAGACTGCGAAAAGAATCCTGGCCCCAAGACCTGAAGATAGCCCAGTAAACACATGTTCGTTAATTAAACGTTTAAGAGGAAACTGCTACCTTACGTTTAATTTTGGTAAAAATGTCGCCCGAATAAACATATAATTAAACCAATATAAAAACGTTTTTTATACATGTGTTTTAACGTTTAAATATACGCTTTTCTTATATGTTTATTAACAAGGATTTTACAACGTTAATTTAACCATCATCTGTAATGGAGAATATCCGTTTATAATTACTGTTTATCAACGGGAATTTGTAACGTTAAACTACTTGCCGTTAATAACGTAAAATATACATTTTTTATACATGTTTATTAACAACGGTTTTGCAACGTTGATTTAACCATCATCTGTCATGATGAATATACGTTTATAATTAATGTTTATCAACAGGAATCTTTCACGTTACACTGCTTTTATTAACGACGTATAATAAACGTTTGAATTACAACTAATACATACCTACAAAATGGTAGTTTTTCAACCCAGCTGACATCAGAAGATGAGTACGATTAATTTTTTGACGATGGCAACTTATAGGACAAACGATCATTAGGTGTAGAAGTGTCAAACTGGACTCCATTGCAGTGTAGACACTTACTTTAAGTGTTCATTGCTCATCAAAACTTCAAAACTTGCTACTCTGCTAAATTTTATAAACCTACCATTGACAAATTATTATTTATGTTTATAATTTTAAATGGGCTTTATAAGAATGGATTATATCACAAGTTAAATGTCGAATAAAAATAACTTTATTTAAAAAACAAAAATATATTTCAAAAAACTTACATTTCATTATCAAAAAACGAAAACAATTAATACCACATTCTAAAAATATAACAAGCTTCTTCAATCATAGCGTCTTAATCATGAAATAAAAAATATATTTCCTAAATTTTTTGTCAACTTCTCAACCAAAAAAAGTATTGCTCCATTAGCTTTTCGCTCTGGACATTCTCGAAGTAGCTAATTTCAACCAATCCTTAACAGCACAAAAGATTGCTCTGTCGCTTCTTTCAGGTTGAGGAAAATTTAGCTTTGCAGCATCTAAAATTATAAACTAATAAATAAAAATAAATAGGTCATGAAATTGTGATTACCATACTACGCTGCCATTAGTCTCGTGGGTTCGAATGAATATATATATATATATATATATATATATATATATATATATATATATATATATATATATATATATATATATACAGGGTCGCTGATAAGTCTGGAAACGGTCGATTATCCGGGAAAATATACAAGGTGTCGAAAAAAGTTTTATACAAAAGTTTTTGGGTTCTTCAATGTCTACTAGGCGGTGATAATTTCATTTATACAGGGTTGGTCATACAGGCGTGGCACACCAATATTATTTTTTTTTTAATGGAACACCCTATATATTATTCGATATTTCAATCCTTCTCTTAATTTTGAGCAACATTTATCAGAAGCATGATGTACATAAACTCAATCGTTTCCGGGTAAAAAAATAAATAAAAATAAACGCTATTGTTTTTAAAATCTATTGGATGAAGAACAAAAATAAATGAAAAGTAGAATATCTCTTGAAAACAATCTGTGAGTGTGAAAAGAACCGGTTGCGATGTTTTTAACATTGTTTGAAATCCTATTTTATAAGATGTTCAAAGTGTTCTCCATTGACCTCCTGACAATAATGAATTCGCTTAACAAAACATTGCACTGCATTTACAAGAGCGTTTTGAGGAATGTTATTAATTTCATGCACAATCCTTGCTTGCAACTCTTCAATATTCTGCGGTCTATTTTGGTAAATTAAATTTTTTACATGACCCCACAAAAAAAAGTCAAGCGGCGTCATGTCGGGAGACCTAGCTGGCCATTCAATAGTTCCCCTGCGCCCTATCCATCTGCCAGGAAAGGTTTGATTCAGATATTCCCGTACCTCAATTCCAAAATGAGGGGGTGCCCCATCCTGCTGAAACCATATTTCTTCCGCTGGTAGATTTGGGTCGTTATTGTTCGGAAATAATCGACTAACGTCTGGAACAATTGATTCTTGCAAAAGTGTCAAATATCGAGCAGAGTTCAAATTACCGTGTATAAAATAAGGTCCTATGATATGTCCACCAATAATAGCACACCAAACATTTACTTTTTGCGGTCTTTGGGTGTGAATTTGTTCCATCCAATGTGGGTTTTCGTCTGACCAGTACCTACAGTTGTGTCGGTTGACTTGTCCATTCAAACAAAATGTAGATTCGTCGGAAAACAAAATGTGGTTGGCAAAGTTAAAATTTTGGCGTAACTTCTCCATAATAAGTTCACAGAACTCGATTCTGCGATCAAAATCGTCTTCACTCAGTTCTTGCAATAAATGAATTTTATATGGACGGAACTTTTCCCGCTTCGTAATCTTTTGAATTGAATATCGACTCATATTGTGATTTAAAGCCAATTGCTGTGCCGAAGTTTTCGGATTTTCCACCACATCCAATATTACATTCAAAGAATTTTCTTCATTTGTAACGGTTACTGGCCTTCCAGTTCTAGGTTTATCCTTGATACCGCCAGTTTCGTGAAAACGATGCAAAGTTTTCGAAACTGTGGATTTGGAGATCGATTCCCGCTCAGGATGCAACTCATTGAACATAATCACCACTTGAGCAAAACTTCGTGTTCTATCACCGTACCCTATCATCATTAAAATTTCGATACGTTCGGTTTCACTTAAACTTGCCATTTTGCACAAAAACTGTTGACACTAAATTACTAATGTTTCAAAACTGTTGACACTGAATGAATGTTTGACATTCGTTGTCCTGGAAACATTTTAAAACAAAAGAATAATACTGCGTTTCTTATGGGCATCTTATCTTATCTTGGGATTCCAAACAATGTTAAAAACATCGCAACCGGTTCTTTTCACACTCACAGATTGTTTTCAAGAGATATTCTACTTTTCATTTATTTTTGTTCTTCATCCAATAGATTTTAAAAACAGTAGCGTTTATTTTTATTTATTTTTTTACCCGGAAACGATTGAGTTTAGGTACATTATGCTTCTCATAAATGTTGCTCAAAATTAAGAGAAGGATTGAAATATCGAATAATATATAGGGTGTTCCATTAAAAAAAAATTAATATTGGTGTGCCACGCCTGTATGACCAACCCTGTATAAATAAAATTATCACCGCCTAGTAGACATTGAAGAACCCAAAAACTTTTGTATAAAACTTTTTTCGACACCTTGTATATTTTCCCGGATAATCGACCGTTTCCAGACTTATCAGCGACCCTGTATATATAGGTGAACATGTATCGTGCAAATTAAATTAAACTGGGGAAAATTAACAAATACATCAGAATTTATAAATGCTAAACTCACAGCTAACCATTATTACTCCCATTCGCAAGTTTGATTCACGAACAATCAAAATACAGGAAATAAAAGGTGTATTCTTAAACGTTAAATATACGTCTAATGTCTCAATAAAATTAAACTTGAAAATATGAGAAATCAACCAACATGGCCGATTTTAAACACGCCGACTAAATTCATAAGCCCCAATTATTTATTCTACCTAATAACGCTATATAGCAATCAAAATACAAGAAATGTGATTAACTTCGACAACTTTTGAAGACAATTATTACATATTGTGATACAACTTACCTTGACCTAACATCAAGATATAAAACATGACACTTTGAGCTGCACTAATTGTACCTATTTCCAAAACTTTTTAGGGAAATCGCTACAGGATGATAATCATCCTCTGTAAATGTGTATAAAACAATTATAAATTATAGAACAGACCACCATTCACCTTAACATACAAGTGTCACGTACTGAATATAATATTTAATAACATCTAATTCTAAACACCATGTTTACACACTGCACGCCATCACATCACCTGTTCTGTTTCAGTTTCTATTTCCATTCGTTGTTCGTTCTCGTTGAGCATGCGCACAAACACTTACTAATTTACAAGGACATAAGTAGAATATTAAATCTGTTTTATGTATTACACAGTGGAATGCAAAAGACAAAATAGCTCCTTTTAAAACATACCCGCATTGTCGAATACCTCTCAGATTGATTATGTGAAAAAAAAAGTAAAAAGCCAGGAAAAAATGTAACCTATACCTATAGGTACATAATATAAAATATATCACATAAAATATCTCACGCTTAAAAAATATCTAGTAATATACGTATATTTTATGTATAAATCCCTACTTCATGTATGTTTTTTATAGGCGAACCTTGTTGAAACTACGTCTAAATATTATGTTTAAAAACACTTAATTAATAACGTCTTTTACAACGATAAATTGTTAAGTATTTTGCTTTTTTTAACAAAAATTAGAAAAATAGTGGTTTTAAATATATCGTTTATATCACATAAAATATCTCTCGCTTAAAAAATGTCCGGTAATATACGTATATTTTATGTATGAATCCCTTACTTCATGCATGTGTTTGATAGGCGAACTGTGATGAAACAACCTTTAAATATTATGTTTTAAAACACTTAATTAATAACGTCTTTTACAATGACAAATTGTTTCGTTCCTTTTTTTTACAAAAATTAGGAAAACAGTTGTTTTAAATATAACGTTAATATCACATAAATATCTCTCACTTATAAAATGTCTGATGTATGCATCCAAACTTCATGTAGGTTTTTGGTAGGCGAACTGTGTTGAAACAACGTTTAAATATTATACTCTTCATCAATTAGATTTTCACAATGAGAAAAATTTTATGCTTTTTTTCACAAAAATTAGGTAAATACCTGTTTTACATATAACGTTTATACCACACAAAATATCATTCGCTTATAAAATGTTTAATAAAATACATATATTCAACGTATTAATCTCAACTAATCGTAGTTTTTTGATAGGCGAAATGTGTTGAAATAACGTTTAAATATTTTGTCTAAAAACTCTTCATAATTAACGTCTTTACAACGAAGAAATGGTAACGTTGCCTTTTTAGCCTGGAATTCAACGTTAATTTTTATAACTGATAACGTTTTTTCAACGGTCTTTACGTAAAATAGACGTTTATTAAACGCACGTGTGTTTATTGGGAGGTATGTAAACTGGCGAATACGAAGTAGTGTCAACGATGGTTGACTTTCCCTTAGTTTTTCCTACAGTTTTCTTTGGCTTTTGTAACTAGGTATTGATTTTTGTTCAATTTAATTTTTTACTTTAGTGCACTTACATGATTTTTCATTAAAAAAATTATTCGGTTTTATTTGTTTATTTCTTAATTTTCTTACTTCATAATATAAGTAAATTTGCTTAATACATACTTACTCCAAAAAAGTAGACTGAAAATATTATTACAATTATTTTTTTATTGTGATGATGTAGTTGTTAGTAATTACAACAATTTGCCAAATGCGGCGAAATAAGTTTGTTATTATGACAGTATTACTGTCTGTGAGCACAGGAGTTTTTGCCGCACTGGGTAAATGCTCTAGTTACTAACAGTAACACCATCCGAAAAGGTTTTTTCCGCACTGTACAGCTTCTGTAATCACCGCCAATAACATATTGATAAGTAATCTTGTACGCAGATACATACTCTAGTACCCTCAGTTTATGCTCTGCCACTGGACCAAAGCTGGCCTGACACAAAAGACCATGATATGCTATATATGAAAGGCCGTTTTTCCCCCTCAGGGCTCGTCCGCGGCCTTGCCACTCCGATGGCACTGCAACCTTTGGTTGATTGTGCATACCCTTAGTCTTACTCCACCTATGCCAAAATCACTGTGCCTTGAAATAGTCTGCACAGCGATTGGTAGGGTGAAGTTTTATATTGCTCTGTATCTGGTCTAGACTGACCGTAGATCAGTTGTCTTTTGCGGTCCAGAGCTTTACACTCGCACAAAATGTGCTGGGCTGATTCCTCCCCCTCGCCGCAGAGTTTGCATGCGAAGTCCCCCTCGAACCGCCCCGTTTTATGCAGGTGTTTCTTGACGGCCATGTGTCGCGTCAAGAGACCTGTTGTGTTTCTGAGCTGTCATCTGCTAAGATTTACCAGCTCCACAGCTCTCTTTGAACTGGGTTCGTCAATTATTGACTTCCCATGTGTGAGCCCTGGACAGTCTGCCCAGTACACCTTGTGTTGGTTTCTGACCCATGACTTAGTGGCTCCCCTGGCAGTGCTCTTTGTCACGCGCAGAGCCGGTTCTGGTCCCATAAATGGTTCTGCTGACCCTCCAGATCCAGCAACACCTCCATGGCGGCTGTTGGGGTTGAAGACATGGCCCCTGTGATGCCTAGGCAAGCCATCCTTTGGATCTTGCCTAGTTTTTGTTTGGCACTGGATTGTGTCACCTTAGGCCACCAGACCAGTGCCGCGTATGTTAACGATGGTCTGACCACCCTTGTGTAGAGCCAGTGGGCCATACAAGGTCTTAGTCCCCACGTTTTTCCATATATCCGCCTAGTGACGGCTAAGGTCATGACTGCCTTACGCAGTATTTTTTCAATGTAACCATTCCAGGTTAGCTTAGAGTCCAATACGACCCCAAGATATTTTACCTCCCTGGCCATTGGAATGCTCCTACCGTATAGAGTGAGAGTTCTGTGGCTGTCGCACTTCCTCGTCCTCGTAAACGGCACGACGATAACTTTCTCGGGGCTCACCCCGGGCCCTTAACCAACCGTCCACTCTTCCACCACTCTCAATGCAGTCTACGTGCGCTCCCACACTGACTGTGTGACCTCTCCTCGGACTATGATGACAATGTCGTCCGCATAGCCCTGTACCACATACCCCCTTCCCGAGAGCCTCCCCAGCAGGTCGTCCACGATTAAGCACCAGAGCAAGGGAGACAGAATGCTCCCCTGCGGACACCCCGCCACGACCCCCGGCAGCAGAGTCCGTCCCCCGAGTGGGGTGAACACCGCCCTGTCCCTGAGCATGGAACTGATCCACCTGCAGCAAGTCTTCTCTATTCCACGCTCCCGGACAGCTGCCAGAACCGATCCGAACGAGGTGTTGCTGAAGGCCCCCTCTATGTCTAGGAAGACCCCCAGCGCCACCTCCCTGTTCTCCAGCGTATTCTCCAGTTTCATCACCAGTTGGTGCAGTGCTGTTTCTGTTGAGAATCCTGCTCTGTATGCATATTGTCCGCAGTGTAGGGGATATGCTTCCAGTACACCGCCCCTAATGTGCCGGTCGAGCACTTTTTCCACTGTTTTTGCAAGAAGGACATGATACTTACTAACCTCAGGGACTTTGCCTCGTCTGTTGGACGCCCAGGTTTAGGAATGAATACCACCCTGGCCAGTCTCCATGCCCTCGGAATGTACCACAGAGCCAGGCTGGCCCTCATAATGAGGGTAAGCGCCGGCGCCAGTATATCTATACCCTGTTGGTGCATGATGGGCATTATTCTATCAAATGCCGGGGATTTGTATGGCTTAAAGCTGTTAATGGCCTATCTGATTTTTCTCCAGGTAACCACCTCTTTAGCGACTGTCCAGTCTACTCTAGATGCCCGCCTATAAGGCGCCTCTATTTCTTAGTGTTCCCAGTCTGGAGGTGATTGGTTTATTATGTTAAAGCCGGAAAATGCGTCTGGAGTAAAATTGCCATAGTTTCCTCCCCCGAGCTTGTAAAGCCTCCCGTGGATGTTCTAAGGGAGCCTATGTTGGTCTGAGTGCCCTTGGACAGGATCTTGTGTAGTCGATCACTCTCGGACGTGTCTTCCACTAGGAAAGGCCATAGCCATGGCAACCGTGAGCAGCGACTTCACCTAGGGAGGAGCGCTGGCTCCCCAACTGTGGGCAGCGTTTGTAGTGGAAATTCTCACAACAAAATTCTTCATTCCAGTAATAACCATTTTAATGGAGTTAAGCATAATCAAAATAGGTAATAATAAAAACACAAAAAGTTATATATAACATATCTGTTTATTCATTTACATAATTAAAATGTAAAATAATTATTTAGCCGTGTTTTAAATGAAATTTTAACCAATTATGATTACTTTAAGACATATTTTTAGTTCTTTATTCCCAGAAAATATTTCACAGCGGTCTTCCCTCAAACATAGGTGAGGATCGCATATCATCATCCCTTGTGTCACATGCTGCTAGCTGCTTGATTTGATTCTGAAAATGAAAACAGAAATATAAATTGAAAAATTGCCTTACAACAAAAACATGTAGGTGATATTATTTTTATTGTAGCGTGTGGCAGAAATGGTTATCAGAACACATTTTTTTTGCACACGAACTAACCGGTTATCTTCCAAATATGCCAACTTATAATTGATTGTAAAGGGTAGATTTGAATTTCGTTATTGAAAATTCACTGTTTGTCTGATAGAACTCTTAATAATCGAATCGGTATTCACGAAAATGCACAGGTACTGTGTCTGTGATGGAGAAACATACTCATTTTTTACGACGACACATTGTTGAAGAGTGCCGTCTAATAACTCCACAAATTCTCCAGAATGTCAGAGCTCGTTTTGAACAAAATTTGTACTTTTGTGTGGAAGCTGGTGGTCAACAATTTGAACACTTACTTAACTGAATAAATATTTTTGAACGTTTGGTTTTGTTTTTTAGTTTTTTTTAACGAAAAGTTGACTAATTAGTGCATTTCTTATCACAATGAATGAAATACGTTCTTGCAACTCCAACTGTGAATCAATTTCAGACGAGTTGATAAAACTTCCAAAAAAGTTTGTGTGCTGAATTCAGAAAAGAAAGAGCTTTCAAATGATGTAACACTCGACCCATGTTCCCTATTTAAAATATAAGGGTTGTTATCACCACCCTTAAGGGGTTGATGTGACAAAGTTGAGTTTTATGTCAAAACATGTCCCCCTCAATATTAAAATTGACGCGTTTCAGCGTTTCTTAAAAAAAATTATCTGGACGCAAATCGGTCTGTTTCGTTTTCAATGCGCCACCCTATATATATATATATATATATATATATATATATATATATATATATATATATATATATATATATATATATATATATATATATATATATATATATATATATATATATATATATATATACAGGGTGTTACTTAATGATAGGGCGTAATTTCAAGGGCGCATTCCTGAACCAATTTCAAGTAGAAAAGTTCATATAAACATGTGTCCTGAAGAGTCTGGTTTTCCAGATACAGGGTGTCAAAGTTTAAAAAAAAAATTGGTTTTTTATTAATATCTTAATGATTCTTTTGCCCATTTTGTTGAAATCTGGCAGGGTTATTCACTGTAATAAGGCGCTAAGTTGGCACTAACTAAAAGATAATTATAAATTCCAGTGGCGTCTCGAGGGGCAGTCTCACGAATAATATTGACAAAAAAAATGTACGCTACTGAGTTTTTTTTTTAATTTTAATTTTTTTCAGATTAAGCACCTAGAAATACAACTTTTTTGCCTCTTATTATCTTTTCGTATATTACTTCCTTTTCGAGGAAAAAAATAAAAACGACTTCATTGCATGTCGAAAAATTGTTAAAATAAAATCAAGTTAATTGTGATCGTTCAGAATATTTATTTCTAAGCCATTTTTTAAAATCTAACAAACGAAAAGTAATAACTATTTACAAAAAATGTTGGAAATGACTACCTCCCGCTTCTATGCAGGCTTGTGCTCTCCTTCTCATCGAGCGACGAACTCTTTCGAAAATTCCATTAGTGTTACGTATGGTTTCACATCCGTCAACAATTCTATTCCTTAGTTGTTCTTCTGTCTCGATTGGTGTAACATAAACTAATGCTTTTAGGTGCCCCCACAAATAAAAATCTAGGCTGTTTAAATCAGGCGATCTAGGTGGCCAGAATTGTGGTCCTCCACGACCTATCCACCGATTTTGGTAAGCTCCATTCAAATACTCACGAGCCAATATGCTAAAGTGGGCAGGAGCACCATCATGCATGAACCAATGTTGTTGACGTAAATATATAGGGACATCTTCAAGAAGCAGTGGCAAATCAGTTTGTAGAAAATGACTGTAAGATTGTCCGTTAAGACGTTGTGGTAAAAAAAATGGTCCAATCAAATAGTCATCTAGGATACCGATCCAAACGTTGACAGAAAATTGTTCCTGAAACTGTGTCTCTGTAATAGCATGAGGATTTTCTTGGGCCCAGTTATGATTATTTCGAAAATTAATTATTGCATTTCTGGAAAAATGGGATTCGTCTGTAAACATAATGATGGAATCAAAGTGAGGATTTTCTGAAAGTCTTTGATGATACCATCTACAAAATTGCGTACGCGGTTCAAAATCTCTTGGCAGAAGTGCCTGAACTCTTTGTGCGTGATAAGGATACAACAGGGATTCTCTTAAAATTTCCCATACCGTTTTATAGCAAATATTTAATTCCCTACCTATTTTTCGGGTACTAGTTGCAGGATTCTCTTCGACCGCATGTAGGACAGCCTCCTCAACTGCTGGAGTTCGAATTGTAAGAGGTCTTCCGTCAGAGGTATTATGTTTAAAACTGCCAGATTCAGTCAGACGACGATGAATGTTTATGAATATTTGTCTACCTGGAAGGACACGATCAGGATACCTTTCTTGATAGAGCCGCCGGGCCTCCGCCGAATTACCATTGGCAAGACCATAAAGGAAATGCATTTGTGTCATCTCCAAATTAGAATAGTTATTTACCATTTTTTAATAGCACAATTAACCTTTTGACCAGAGGGAAAATAATAACAAACTGTCACAGAAAGTCAAAAACATTATGCTCATAATGTCAAAACAACGTTTCCTAGCAACGCTCACAATTAACTTGATTTCATTTTAACAATTATTCGACATGCAATGAAGTCGTTTTCATTTTTTTCCTCGAAAAGGAAGTAATATACGAAAAAATATTAAGAGGCAAAAAAGGTTTATTTTTAGGTGCTTAATCTGAAAAAAATTAAAATTAAAAAAATTCAGTAGCGTACATTTTTTTTTAGTCAATATTATTCGTGAGACTGCCTCTCGAGACGCCACTTGAATTTATAATTATCTTTTAGTTAGTGCCAACTTAGCGCCTTACTACAGTGAATAACCCTGCCAGATTTCAACAAAATGGGCAAAAGGATCATTAAGATATTAATAAAAAACCAATTTTTTTTTAAACTTTGACACCCTGTATCTTGAAAACCAGACTCTTCAGGACACATGTTTATATGAACTTTTCTACTTGAATTTTGTTCAGGAACGCGCCCTTGAAATTACGCCCTATCATTAAGTAACACCCTGTATATATATATATAGTGTGTGTGTGTGTGTGTGTGTGTGTGTGTGTGTGTGTGTGTGTGTGTGTGTGTGTGTGTGTGTGTGTGTGTGTGTGTGTGTGTGTGTGTGTGTGTGTGTGTGTGTGTGTGTGTGTGTGTGTGTGTGTGTGTGTGTGTGTATGTGGGTATCCAACCGATAACTCAAAAAATTATTGACCAATCAAATCCAAATTTGGAAATCCCCTTCGTCTTGTTAATAGGTCGGATGAGTTCGTTAGACAGTTTTGACACTCAATACTAAACTAAAACTTTCCAAGCACGTAGATATCATATAAGTGGTCCTATCTACCAAATTTTCACTCAAGCGGTTCAGTAAATCTTGAGTTATAACTACATAAAAAATGAATAATCTACGATATGACCTGAAATGACATTAGACAAGGCCAGACAGATAAATTAGGGTTGCGCTGCCATTGCAAACAAAATCTCCAAATCAAGCTTTAAACAGACAGGCTACGACAGTATGTCACAATAAACAATCAACGCGGTTGCCATTTGCGACAACTTTTATCTGAATCTGAAGATAGAAAAATGTTAATAAATAAAAATTTCAAAGAAAGTGATTCAATTCGTTTAAAAGCAATCTAGAAATACGTTTTATTATGTATAAATATTAAGATTCCTATTTTCAAGGTATTCAAAAGCCCTCCCCTAGTTTAATCTGACAACACCACTATTTGTCATTTGTTAACTGACAGGAGTCATGAGAGAAACAGGCACGTTCTAAGCATAACCTCGAAACTAACAGACGTCATTAACAAAGAAGAAGATGAAGATAACCTCGAAATCGACTCCGCGAATACCTTAGAATTCTACAATATAAAATCGCGAACTATAATCGAAGGTTAATACTACGAAGGCGTAGAACGGCCACTAGATGAAAATATTTATAATATCGACTTTAAACATGAAATTATACTAATTTCGAGTTTAAACACGAAATTAGCTATAATTTACAGTTTAAACTCGAAATTATACTAATTTCGAGTTTAAACACGAAATTAGCTATAATTTCGACTTTAAACATGAAATTATACTAATTTCGAGTTTAAACACGAAATTATACTAATTTCGTGTTTAAAGTCGAAATTATAAATGGACGGTGCCTGCTGTGTCGATTAGTTAGGTTATGTAAATAGTTTTGTTAATATATTACTTAAATACAAGGTCTTTCAATTCTCGAGATGTTTAAAATAATGAAAGAGCTAATAGGGTTTTAAATTACACTTTTAAAACTTGTATCTTGTTTAGCATCAAACTATAATAAAGACACCTAAGACGAAAACTGCGTACCTTCGCTAAATCCTCCCGAAGAAAGCGAATGAACGTGAAAGTAATGATAATAACCGAGTTATTATCAATAATAGCCGTTCTGACATTATCCTTATTTGACATATTTTTGTACCGTAAACTCTTGAAAAAAATAAGATTTAAAATTTATTTTTGATTACAATTATTTTGATTTTTTCTTAATTTAATATAACTTCGGATTTATGGTTCTTGCACCATTTGGAACAAGTTTTGTTAAAATAATCTTTTTTATTGGTGTGTTTAGTTTCTTTAACGTCGGCCTATTTCCGCGACTATGGCCAGTCATCGACGCCAGGGAGCACTTTCACCTCACTATCCAGGAAGTTTTGCCGAACCCCTGCCTTTCTGTAAGGAGGGTAGGGATATTTAACGTGCCCAACATCGCATGGACACGGGACCGACGGCTTTACGTCCCCTCCGAAGGGCGGAACGTGCAGACCTTCAACTTGCTCAAATATAATGCCAGAACCTCGATTGATGTTAATGTTGCAGTTTGTACTGAAAAAGTGAAAGGAGAAACCTGGGATCGAACCCAGTACCCTTCGGTTCAGAGGCACACGTTCTTACCCCTGAACCACCGAGGCTCTATTTTTTATTTTTGTATTAAAAAATATCCATTGCATTTTTACCGTACAATTTTGCATCATCTCAGATAACATTCTGAAATGGGAAATGAATTTTGATCTTAACGAGGCTTAGATACTCTTTTAGTGAATTTTCTTAAAAAAAATTCACTAATGAGGAGATCTCGACTTTTGAATTTTGAAAAAATTTCTTCAAATGAGCGCTATTTAGGACCCCCGGAACCCAAATCCGAGGTCAGTTTCAGACTTTATATGTTTATATATATATATATATATATATATATATATATATATATATATATATATATATATATATATATATATATATATATATATATTTATGTGTCACACCTATAACTTAAAAAATAATAGACCGATTTTAATAAAATTTGGCACATACCTTCCTTTCGCAAGTCGCTTGGATAAGTTCGTTAGCCAGGAAAATCCGCCGAGGTTTTCCCGGAAAATTTTGTGTTTTCTTTCAAAAAAAATCGAAAAAAATTGATATCTCCAAAATTAACAAAGTAAGGGCAACCAAATTTCATACGAGGGTTTATATCATTAGAGACAAGTCACCTACCAAAATTTAGCTCCGTAGGTTGAATGACAAAAAAGTTACAGGCATTCAAAGAAAAATAAATTTGGGTTCTCCTCAAAACGTCAAAATCGCGATTTTAAACGTCAAAATTGGTGAGTACCTTCCTTTTGCAAGTGGCTTGGATATGTTCGTTATCCAGGAAAATCCGACGAGGTTTTCCCGGAAAATTTTGTGTTTTCTTTCGAAAAAAAATTATATCTCCAAAATTAACAAAGTAAGGGCAACCAAATTTTATACGCGGGTTTATATCATTATAAGCAAGTTTCCTACCAAAATTTAGCTCTGTAGGTCAAAAGACAAAAAAGTTATAGGCATTTAAACAAAAATAAATTGGGGTTTTTCACAAAACGTCAAAGTTGCGATTTAAACGTCAAAATTGGCAACATTTAGGAAAAGAACTTGAATCTAATACGGGCTATGGAAATAAAATGTCTCAAGAAGAATGTTTTACAAACCCTGAAGCCTTAGTTTCAACCGTCATTGTCCTTCATTTTAATAAAATGTTTCCAGAAAATTCATTTCAAATAGATCCTTTCTCTGATGCGTGGCAGTAGCTTTAGCTATAGAGTTTATCGTTAATAGTATATAATTTTTGTAGAATTTTCGTAAAAAAAATCAATAATGCTCAATATATCTGTTATTATACCAGATATGAAAAAAAATTGTATATATTAATTATAGGGTGTCTTGAGCTACATCTTAAAAAATTATTTCTACAATTACAGGCTGGCCCATAAGTCGTTGGTGATACAAATTTTCTTTTTTTTTTTTAATCAAACACGCCTTATGTTATTGCATTTTTGCATTTTCCATCGAAATATAATTCATGTTTGTAAGAACAAAAATTCTGGACGCAGTAAGTGCGTTATGGTAGCGAATTTTGATCAAATGCTTAATATTTGAATAGCTCAATTTGCTATTAACCTATAAGGTTGACCAAAAAACGAGTTTTTTCGGGAACACTTTAAGTTTACTTTCGGAAATTTTTGTACATTTTCAAACAATAAAGTTATTTTGATGAAACATGGCACATTGTTTTTACTATATGGATTTTACTGGTAACCAAATTTGATGCCTGCTTTCTTAAAAAAAACACACATTATTGCTATTAAAAAATAGTTTTATGAAAATTCACTACTATAACGCACTTGCTGCGTCCCGAGATTTTATTATTTAAGTAAGTTAAAATCGTAGAAGAACAAAGGAATTTGTCTGTTTTTGTATGTATGTGTGTGTAGGTATTTATCATTTATGTATCATCATAACTTAAAAAGTATTTGACCGATTTTATTTAAAGTTAACATGTGTGTTTCTTTTGTAAATAGCTTACATGAGTCTGTTAGCCAGGTTAACCAATTTTCCTGGAAAATGTTAGATTTTGTTTATGTGTGTGTGTGTGTATTGTTTCTTTAACGTCGGCCTATTTCCGCGACTATGGCCAATCACCGACGCCAGGGAGCAGATTCACCTCACTATCCTGGAAATTTTGCCGAACCCCTGTCTTTCTGTACGGAGGGTAGGGATCTTTAACGTGCCCAACCTCACATGGACACGAGACCGACGGCTTTACACCCCCTCCGAAGGGCGAAACGTGCAGACATTCAACTTGCTCAAATACAATGCCAGAACCTCGGTTGATGTTAATTTTACAGTTTGTACTGAAAAAGTGAAAGGAGTACCCTGGGATCGAACCCAGTACCCTTCGGTTCAGAGGCACACGTTCTTAGCCCTGAACCACCGAGGTTCAGTGATTTTGTTTATGAAGATGCTCTTATCTTTGGTAATAAGTAAGCTATTTTGAGGAAATTATTTTTTTCGCCAAAACCCGGCTTACTTCACCAGGCGCCAACTGCTGAGTTCTATCTGCTGACTACCGATACATTTCAGCTGTTAAAGACTGATGAATGCACTGTTGACTTCAAGCACTATTTTGTGTGGTTTATCTGTCATTTCGCTTTGACAAATCGGCAACAGTTGAGTTCCAGCAGAAATACTTCTGGACTGGCGAACGCATTCGTTGACACAATTATTCAACCCTTATGTGCAGAAAAGCTATCCTCATGTACTATAGTTACTTGGAGAGTTTAAGTACGGTAACTGCTTCTGGAAGACTAAATATATACGAACTTGAAACTGTGAAACATCCATAATAGATATAGATGTAGATTATTGTTTTTTCTATTGGTTTAATACAACATGTACTCGAGCTTTTTGTTTTGACTTGTTAAAATAACTAGTTATTAATTTACAAGGAATAACTTAGTCATTGTTTACATAATAAATAATGCGAAATTATTCAATAATAGAACTTCCCATTCTATTGAGTATAGAGTGCATTATAAAATATAAAACATTTTAAAATTCGAAATGCAATACATACTTATAACTTTAAGGTAGATACATGTTAGCTAAGGTTACCGGCAGCATTCAACTTTCGCGCTGAACTAGGAACCAATCAAATCTAGTTATAAACTTTCCTATGCACTACTAAGTGGGATTCGTGAATATGCACATAACGGTTGAATAATTGTGTCAACGAATGCCTCACCAGTCCAGGAGTATTTCTGCTGGAACTCAACCGTTGACGATTTGTCAAAGCGGAATGACAGACAAACCTCACAAAATAGTGCTTGAAGTCAACTGTGCATTCATCAGTCTTTAACCGCTGAAATGTATCGGTAGTCAGCAGATAGAACTCAGCAGTTGGCGCCTGGTGAACTAAGCTAACATACGATTGCCGGATTTTAGCACAAAATTTAATTTTCTCCAAATAGCTTACTTATTACCGAAGATAAAGGCATTTTCATAAAGAAAATCTAACATTTTTCAGGACAAATTGGTCAAGCTGGCTAACAAACTCATTCAAGCTATTTACAAAAGAAACACACATGTCAACTTTAAATAAAATCGATCAAACACTTTTTAAGTTATGATGATACATAAATGATAAGTACCTACACACACATACAAAAACAGTTCTTCTACGATTTTAACTTACTTAAATAATAAAAGATTATCGCAAAGCCTCGTTAAGATCAAAATTCATTTTCCATTTCAGAATGTGAAGTCATCTGAAATGATGCAAAATTGTACAGTAAAAATGCAATCGATATTTTTTAATAAAAACATAAAAAATAGAGCCTTGGTGGTTCGGGAGTAAGAACGTGTGCCTCTGAACCGAAGGGTACTGGGTTCGATCCCAGTGTTCTCTTTTCACTTTTTTAGTACAAACTGTAACATTATCATCAACCGAGGTTCTGACGTTGTATTTGAGCAAGTTGAATGTCTGCACGTTAGGCACTTCGGAGGGGGCGTAAAGCCGTCGGTACCGTGTTCATGCGATGTTGGGCACGTGAAAGATCCCTACCCTCCTTACAGAAAGGCAGGGGTTCGGTAAAATTTCCAGGATAGTGAAGTGAAACTGCTCCCTACTGGCGTCGGTGATTGGACATAGTCGCGTAAATATTTACCAAAACTTGTTCCAAATGGTCCAAGAACCATAAATCCGAAGTTATATTAAATTAAGAAAAAATCAAAATAATTGTAATCAAAAATAAATTTGAAATCTTATTTTTTTACGGTACAAAAATATGTCAAATAATGATAATGTCAGAACGTCTATCTGTGATAATGACTCGGTTATTATCATCATTTTCCGTTCATTCGCTTTCTTTGGGAAGATTTAGCGAAGGTACGCAGTTTTCGTCTTAGGTGTCTTTATTATAGTTTAATGCTAAACAAGATACAATTTTTAAAAGTGTAATTTAAAACTCTATTAGTACTTCCATTATTTTAAACATCTCGAGAATAGAAAAGCCTTGTATTTAAGTAATATATCAACAAAACTATTTACATAACCTAACTAATCGACACAGCAGGCAACACCCATTTATAATTTCGACTTTAAACACGAAATTAGTATAATTTCGTGTTTAAACTGGAAATTATACTAATTTCGTGTTCAAACTCGAAATTAGTATAATTTCATGTTTAAAGTCGAAATTATAGCTAATTTCGTGTTTAAACTCGAAATTAGTATAATTTCATGTTTAAAGTCGAAATTATAAATATTTTCATCTAGTGGCCGTTCTACGCCTTCGTATAATACAAACAGGAGTAGGTAAATAATAATCCAACTTTTAATTTTAACCTAACATTAACAAATGCCTTCGGCCGTAGACTGTAGTATAATATTATGATTTTAACATCCAATCAAACAAATAAGAAAGCGGTGTGCATCAGATTCAGGTTGTTAATCAATGCATATAGGTAATGTATCACTAAACAGTAATAGTAAATATGTGCTGAAAAGAGTTTAGGTGCAGCAAGTGCGTTATGCTAGCGAATTTTCGTAAAAATATTTCAAATGGTGATTACTCAATTTTCCAGCAGACTAGAATCTTCAGGTTTAATAAGGCAGCTTGTGCACTAAATTTTAAAAAAAATAACTACAAATTTGTTTAAAAAAATATTGTTTGTTGTTTTGTTTGCAGAAACTGTTTCGATTGCGTTGACTAAAACGGATCATCCAAGCGATTAATAAGGAAAAATACCTGCCATGTGTTTAATTTGGCAGGTACATTCCTTTTGTAAATAAAAATTAAATTTTCCGTAAATTTACAAAATTTCGTGCAAACAGCCCCCAAGAAAGTTACGGGACCAGGACTTAATAGGGGCGCTGTGAGGGGAAGAAGATAAAAAGGAAATGTGAGCGGAAAGTGTGAAAAACCAGCTTAGTTGGACCTCTATACCTAAGCTGGCTTTATCCTATTTTGCAGCTACACTTTCTTAAAATCCTGTTTACTCCGCGCAGGTCCCGCAGCTTTCTTGGGGGTTGGTCTCAAGAAAATTTTCCTGTTTAAATTATTATTTTTTATGCATTGAGGGTGGTTGTAGACATGGAGGAGAACCCTCGGGATGAAGCAGCGAACCAAGATTTTCAAATTATGTTTAAATTGTTACCTGATTTCATTTGTTTAAAATATTTTTCCAAAAATGAATTTAAGGTTGCCTTGTTTGTCAGTCTCACATAGAAAGCTACAATATTTTATCATTAAAAAAAGTTCGAAAGGCAGCAAGTGCGTTATGGTAGTGTATTTTCATTAAATGCTTCAATTTTGAATAACTCAATTTTCTATAAACTTAGAAAGTTTATTTTCGGTTTGTAGTAAGGTCTTTCTTAAGGCAATATATCCATCAAATTTCATTAAAATAGCTTTATATTTATAATTTGGTAGGTACATTCCCCTTGTAAATAATTTTTTTTTTTTAACTTTTGTAACTTTAATGAAATGTGTAACACAACTTTTTAAAGGGACTTGCAGTACTTAATATATGTACCAAATTTTAATTTTCTATCTCCATAGAAAACAGACATTTCCTCAAGTAATTGATTACTGTGACTTCTAAAACCGATCTCCAAGGTTCACTCAAATTTAAAGAATTAGTTTTAATAATCTACGTTACTAATAGTCGTACAATTCTTATGAAAATTCACTACTATAATGCACTTACTGCGTCCCGAACTTTTTTTAATCTGGGACAAGCAATCTATTATGTGGACTGGACATATTGTATCATATAATGAAATCTAAAGGCAGCAAGCTCGTTACAGTAGCGAATTTTCATAAACATCTTTTAAAGCACGAGAACTCTCGACAGTTTTTTATTTGACACATATGTTGCCTTTATATGAATTTTATTACATATAGCAAATTGAGTTATCTAGATTGAAAGAAAATGGTTAATTAACGCCTGGTGTGGTATAAAATCGGGAATAAAGTTATTGGTCCGCATTACTTTGAAGGACATTTAAATAATGGAGAAATGTACACTATTTTTTTAAGAAACCTATTAAGTACCTCAATTATTAAACCAAAACATCAATACCCAGACATGTGGTTTCAACAGGGTGGAGCTCCACCCCATTATGCAATACAGGCCCGTAAGAATCTGAATGTAATATTTGAATACAGGTATATTGGTCAAGTAGGTCTGGTCAACTGGCCTGCTAGCTCCCCGGATTTGACCCCCTTGATCATTTCCTATGTGGGTTTTATAAAGGACAAAGTGCTGGCGATTGTATCTACAACTTTAGTCGAGAAGAGCCCGGTTGTTCAGTGATAAGGACATGTACCTCTGAACCTGAGACCTTATAGGGACGACTTCCAGCGTGACTCGGAGAGTAGACAAATTGAGGTTTCAAAATGGAACTACAACAATCCAACCTATCCCTATCCACCGCTCTAAGGAGTCGGCAGATTCAGGCCTTAAAATTTCATTTCCTTAACAACTTCACAATGGCTCCAAATCAGCAGCCGAAACATCGCGTTTCAACAAGTTCTGGACGCGGTTGAACCCGAGAACCATACAGGGGTCCTAGTTCGATTCCATTTGAAGAAATGATTTCAAAATTCGCGATCTACTCATTGGCGAATTTTTCTTACGAAATTGCGATGAAAAATTTTAAATATATAACGAATGTTTTTACTTACCAAAAGCAGCCTGCAAATAGCTGTCGCTGACCGCATTGTAGCATGCGAGTCAGAATTTTCCACATTTCTTTTACCAGCATTCCAGTCCTTGGAAAATGTTAATTGCCCCTGGCAATCATTTACAAAAATCCACAAAACTACAAGTATTAGCGCTGCTACAGTAAAGGATTGAAATGGTAGCCTAAAATCAAAAATATAACATAAATTCAGAATTTATAACTTACTTTCAGAGGCTAAACAGTTACTTTTTGCTGTAGTCCATAATCAATAACTTATAATTTTTACTATGTAAAATATTTTTAAGGTAGGTATTATTTTAGTCTGAAGCTCAGTGATGTTCTAAGGTGTTGTTGAGAGGATTGCCGCTTTTATAGGGATTTTTATTCGATATACATATCCCTGGAGATAATACTGCTAATACAGTTCTTTGAAGTATTTACATTCTCTATGTTTATGCATGAATCTTTTCACTTGCTTTATATCCTCCGTGGATGTTTTTGTCATAGGCTTTGAAACATGCACACAGTAAGATTTCCTTAAGACTATAAGAATATGTTTGTGCGAATATATATCCACAAAACGCTTTTGCTTTTGTTATAACCGCACACATAAAACAGGTAAATCAAAGAATGAATTCTGTTGGAAAATACCTATAAGCTATGCTAAAAGCGTTACACTTGACCTTCAATTGAAAATAACATTCTTTGTAAGAAAAAGTCTGGACGCGGCAAGTGGGTTATGGTAGCGAATTTTCATAAAAATGATCTACATATTTACGAAAATTATATATATATATATATATATATATATATATATATATATATATATATATATATATATATATAGAGAGAGAGAGAGAGAGAGAGAGAGGGGAGAGAGAGAGGGGGGGTGTTTCACGAGTAATGGGACGGTCTCTTACGTCTAAACAGCACAGATTTAAAATATTTTTTGAAGTAACGTTATGTAGATCAGAGGCGGCTCCTCAATAAGTGCGCCCGTGCGCGCGCACTGCCGCCTGCCGTGTGAAAAAAAATATTTTTGGTATGCTATATTTTAATAAATTTTTATTTGATTTTTTATCTCCTGCATTCCTGCATTCAACAAACAAAATTAGTATATCGAGGATCGAGGATCGCAGAGTCGGCAGCCATTAATACAGCATCAGAATAAGTATAGTCTTAATGGTTGGTTGCAGACGTCATCATTATATACATCCATATCCAAATATCCATATATACATCAGTTGCCGGCGGTGTGTATTTTTCGGCGCTCTTGAGGAAATGCGATACTTCAGTGCGAAATGATCGAGTATCATCGTCGAAAACGACCGAATAGGCAATCTGGTGTGCGCTCTCAAATTCCACACTTTGCAGTGGAATTTTGGTAGAGCGTGTCTGTGTCTAGCATGTGTTTAGTAATTTTCGTGTAGTGCTGCGCGTCAGATTGATTTTAATTAGATCATTTCGTTGTTGTTTACATGTTCTAACAAAACAATTATTGTTATTATGAAGGCTACTAGTTCGGGTTGCTTAATAAGTGGACAAAATAATTATGATACCGTGATTAATTCAGTGGATATTTTAAATTGAAAGTAATTCAGTGGATATTTTAAATTGAAAGGTTAAGTTTTTAAGGGACTTTTTAACTACTATAACTTATAACTTACTAGAGGAAAACTTGGTAAGTATAGTTAATAATTATTAAGTTTAGTTAGTGTAGTAAGTAGGTTTTTTTATAATACATTTTCGGGGAAAAAATAGAAGAGTCCTTCATTTTTAGTGAATTTTTATTTTAAAAAAATCACTAACAGAAGGTATCGATGGAGAAACTTTGCAAAAACTTTCCAATTGAGCGCGAACTATGACCCCTAGAACCCATATTCGGGGTCAGTTTCAAGTTATATATATATATATATATATATATATATATATATATATATATATATATATATATATATATATATATATATATATATATATATATATATATATATATATATATATATATATATATATATATATATATATTTGTGTGTGTGTGTGTGTGTGTGTGTGTGTGTGTGTGTGTGTGTGTGTGTGTATCCAACCGACAAATTAAAAAAATAAGCAACTGATTTCAATGAAACTCGGCAAGTGCCTTTCTTTTATTAATGGCTTGGATGAGTTCGTTAGTCAGGAAAATCGGATAAGGTTTTCCGGGAAAAATTTGAGTTTTGTTTCAAAAAAAATCTTTTTCTCCGAAAATTACAGATATATTTTAATAAAATTTTGTGAATATGTTGCCTTGTAAAAGACCTTACTACACACTAAAATTCAGCTTTCTACATTTTTATATAACTGAGTTATTCAAATTTTGAATTTTCTTTAAAAAAAATTCTCCGAAAATTACAAAGTTATTTTGATGAAATTTTGTGGATATGTTGCCCTGGGTAAGACCCTACTATATACACCAAAATTCAACTTTCTAAGTTCGTAGAAACTTGAATTATTCAAATTTGAAGCATTCAATAAAAATTAACTACCATAACGCACTTGCTGCATCCAGAACTTTTTTTTCTTGCGCACCCCCAATGCATTAAGGCACGAGCCGCTACTGATGTAGGTCAATAGTAACATTTTAGAACTATCTTTTAGTAACCAGGTTTTCCAAAAAAGAATGGCACATCAAAGTAATGTTTTTTCTTATGGAACCGCCTGTATATATTTGGCGGCAGTTTTGAATTTTGCGCAAAAAATAAGACCCACTTCTATAAGCGTTCCATAATGCCTATCTATTACGGTTTTTAGGATAGTTTAATTGTTCAATGTTTGTGAAGGTTTGAAAAATATATTTACGTACAACAAAAAATGTAGAAAAATTCTTTTGTAACCTAAAATATTAGGATCATTGCTCTATATCACGTAATGCATTTGACAGTTTTGAATAGTTTTCAATATATCCTGGTATTTTAGGGGTACATTTAACTCCAATTATCTTGGTTATTTTAAACATAACACCCTATATTTTATTTATTCTCATGTTGCCATTTTTATTCTCTTGAAAACCACTATAGCATTGTATATACCTAAATGTTAATATTTTGTGTGAAGTAAAATTGTGCCAAACTAATTTATTAGATCTCTTTTTTATTAAAACTAATATACCATTTATGTATCATCCTCGTAACAGTTTTTTCAAAGGAGCTTGGTTCATTATAAGAATAAATAAGAGGATGTAATAAGTATAAACTCACAAAAGTCTGGACGCAGCAACTGCATTATGGAAGTGAATTTTCATAAAAATGTTTTTAATAGCAAATATGTCTCTCTAATGCAAGCAGGCATCAATCTGGTTACCGGTATAACTTATATAGTAGAAACCATGTACCTACCATATTTTATCAAAATAACTAATTGTTTGAAAGTGCACAAAAAATTGCCAAAAATAAACTAAAAATGTTTCCTAGCCAACTAATCTTAGGTTAATAGCAAATTGAGTTATTGAAATTTGAAGCATTTAATGAAAATTCGCTACCAAAACGCACTTACTGCGTCTCGATTTTTTTTCTTACAAACATGCGTCATATTTCTTAAAAAATGCAAAAATGCAATAATATAAGGGTGTTCCAGAAAAAAATTCTAGGTGTCACCAACGAGTTTTGGTCCAGCCTGTGATTGTTAAAATAATTTTATAAGATGCAGCTCATGACACCCTATAATTAACGTATACAATTTTTTCTCGTATTTTGTATACTAACAATTATATTGAGCTTTACCGTAGAAATGCATCCCGTGTATATATCTAAACAGATAAAAAAAGACGCAGCAAGTGCGTTATGGTAGTGAATTTTCATAGAAATGATCTGGCACAAAATATTTTATTATAACTTTTTTTCTTGTAACATAGAAATCTAAATTTTGGTGTATAGTTTACTTTTTATATCGTAAACCTACCTACCAAATTTGGTTATCATAGATTTTTTATTTTTTAAGATAAAATTTTTTTTCAAATGAAAACTTTAAATTTCCCAGAAAACCTCGTTAGATTTTTCTGATTAACGAACTTATCAAAGCCATTTACAAAAGGAAGGTACATGCCAAATTTTATTAAAATCGGCCCATAATTCTTTGAGATAAAAAAATTTTTCGAATGAAAACTCAAAATTTTTCCGGAAAACCTTATCCGATTTTCCTGACTAACAAACTTGTCAAGGCCATTTACAAAAGGAAGGTACATGGCAAATTTTATTAAAATCGGCTTATTACTTTCTGAGATAAGAATTCTTTTCGAATGAAAACTCAAATTTTTCCCGGAAAACCTCGTCCGATTTTCCTGACTAACGAACTTATCCAAGCTATTTACAAAAGAAACGTACATGCCAAATTTTATCAAAATCGGCCCATTATTTTTTGAGTTATCGGTGTGATATATATATATATATATATATATATATATATATATATATATATATATATATATATATATATATATATATATATATATATATATATATATATATATATATATATATATATATATATATATATATATAAACATATAAAAATTGAAACTGACCCCGGATATGGGTTCTAGGGGTCCTAGTTCGCGCTCATTTGCAAAAATTTTTTCAAAATTCAAAAGTCGGAATCTCCCCATTAGTGAATTTTTTCTACGAAAATTTACTAAAATGAAAACTCGAATATGGATTCTAGGGGGCCTAGTTTGCACTTATTTGAAGAAATATTTTTAAAATCAAAAGTCGCCGTCTCCTCAAGAACTTTGTCTACGAAAATTATCTGAAAATTATAGACCGTTAAACCATAAACTTAACTAAAACTACTGCCAAAGCATCAGAGAAAGGGTCTGTTTGAAATGAATTTTCTGGAAATATTTTAGTAAAATGAAGGAAAATTATGGTTGAAGTTAAGGAACACACTTCTTGACACATTTTCTTTACATAATCCGTATTTGTTTAAAGTTCTTTGCCTAAATATTGCCAATTTTGACGATTCAAATCGCGACTTTGACGTTTTGAGGAAAACCCCAATTTTATTTAAATGCCTATAACTTCTTTATCTTTAAACTTACAGACCTTAATTTTGGTACATGGTTCACGCTTTATATTACAAACACAATTACCAAATTTGACTGCCCTTACTTTGTTGTTTCCGGAAATTTTAAGGTACTCACCAAATTTCATCAAAATCGGTCCATTATTTTTTGAGTTATCGGTGTGATACATACATACATACATACATACATATATATATATATATATATATATATATATATATATATATATATATATATATATATATATATATATATACATTTATATATATATATATATATATATATATATATATATATATATATATATATATATATACATTTATATATATAAATTCAAACTGACCCTGGATATTAATTCTAGGGGCCTAGTTAATTCAAAAGTCGATCTCCTCATTAGTGAAATTTTTTAAAGAAAATTAATTAAAAACGAGATAATAATATCAAACCTTAGGAACATTATTAAAGATAGGTTTGGAACATCAGAATACAGTAACTTTACTAAAGCACGTGTCCGACATGATGTCCACCTAGTTGAATGCAACGCCTCATTCGCTGCTCAAAAGATCTTCTAACATTATACATGTTTGGTTTAATATCGTATCATCTTCAGTTGTTGTAGGGGTAGTGCATACAATATTTTTGATATAACTTCACATAAAGAGAGGGTTAAGTCTGGGGATCTGAGAGGCCTCTCCCCATCCATTTATTTGAAAATTTTGTATCTAGATAATTTCTCACAATGCCTGTAAATTGAGCCGGCGCGCCATCTAATTGAAGCGACATTCTTACGCGGATGTTGAGAGGCAAATGATCGAGAGACAGCCAAAAATCACCATTAATATGTAAGGCTAGATGTATTTTGACCGTAATTAACACCGCAGACCGGTTTCGTTCGAATTAGAGCTCATCGGTATACTAATTACAGCCTAAATACACCTACAAGAAAATGCGGCTATGGTATCCAGCCTCCTAAAACATTGTGAGATGTACGACTGGGTCGCCTTCTCGGTGCGGAACCAGGTAGTATGTTGCCACGACAGCTCCAAATAACACAAAATGTTATAAAATAGAGGCTGTCCACAACCAGCTAACAATTTTATAAATTGTGGCCTGGGCCATTTCTTCCCTAATATAGGGACAATGTATGTAAGGCTATATGCATTCTCACCATAATTAGAACTGCAGACCGGGTCGCTTTAATTTAGAGCTCATCAGTACGGTATAATGATTACAGCGAGAACACACCTATAGAGTCGTACGGCTATGGTAACCAGCCTCCTAGAACATTGTGAGATGTACGACAGGGTCGCCATCTCGGTGCGAAACCGGATAGTATGTTGCCACGATAGCACCAAATAACACAGAATGTTATGAAATAGAGGCTGTGTACAACCAACTAACAATTTTATAAAATGTGGCCTGGCTCATTTCTTCCCTAATATAGGGCCAATGTATGTAAAGCTAGATGCATTCTCACTATAATTAGAACCACAGACCGGTTTCGCTCTAATTTAGAGCTCGTCAATACGGTATACTAATTACAGTGAGAACACACCTATAAAGTAATACGGCTATGGTAACCAGCCTCCTAGAACATTGTAAATGTACGACAGGGTCGCCATCTCGGTGCGGAACCAGGTGGTATGTTGTGACAACAGCTCCAAATAACACAAAATGTTATAAAATAGAGACTGTATAAAACCAACTAACAATTTTATAAGATGTCAGCCCTACATCTAGCCCTACATACATTGTCCCTATATCAGGGAAGAAATGGGACAGAGCTTGGCATACAGATCCGAAAGGCTATTGTTTGAGAAACAGGCACAAAAGCTCGTAATAATAGTTTTCAATTGGTAATTGGTTAAGTATCTAACTTGGTACATTAGGACGTTATATTTTATTAACGATGCAAAGGATAAAAATAAAACTCTAAATAAGTTATTTTTGTTTATTTTGGAAATCCTGTCGCGACTTTCCAGGGGGTGGCAACCCACACTTTGGGAACCACTGTTGTATAATAAAGGGACAGATTCAAGAAGCGTACAATGCAAAACAGACTTAATCTCCTTGGGATTAAGACCTTTTCCTAGAATCACCCTTCTAAAGTAGTATCAAGATTAATTATTTAGAGAAAAACTCATTCAAAGCTTATAATTTAATGTGCAGGTTAAAATTGAATAATTTTAAACAAAGATTTTGTAGAAGTTTTTCCTGGTGTTATTTACTTTGATTTTGTTAATTTGTCTAGAAACTGTAATTGACCAAGTTGAAATATTTAAAACGTTTAATTAAAATGGATACTTACTTTTTTTTTTGGTTGATTTTTACTCAAACCTCATATTTACTAGACCCTTAATGCAAAATTTTGGCACGTTTTCCAAATAACGGTATTAGTTCGACATCTAGGTATTCACAACAACTTACTTAACTCACTAAGTGAAGATTGAAACCTGTGATGAGCACTGATATGTACACTTGGAGAACCCAAATCACCACAACACATATTTTTAAAGACCTGACGATCGTTTCACTAACAAGGTTAGTGTCACCAGAGGATGAAAAAATTCTGATAATTATGTATCCTTATACTAGCAATGTCACTGCAAAAAAATTATTCTGAACTGTGTTCGATTCGGTTGCCAAAAAACAGTCTGAAAGGGTAAAAAGAATATAACTAAACTAATGCAGTTTCAAAAAGATTGTCTCACATGATTCGGTGGCTATTTATAACCAGCTAATTTGCCTTAAAGAAAATTTGTCTCAAACTTCGTGCTTCCCATTCAATACCAAAATTGAGTCAAATATCAAGAGCCAAAATATCGTAAACTCAAGCTCAAAACTTAAAACACTAAGAATTATAACTTAATTGAAATTCAAAACTTAAAACTGTTATAATAAAATAAACAAAACGTTATAAAATTGGAGACGATTTGAATAACGGACTTTTTTCAACTTACCATCGTTTAAGGTGAGGTTTGTTTCAAAACTAAATCCAGTCACAATTTCATTTACTTAGGCTGCGAAACTCATTTACTACTTAAAAAAATAATTACTATAAATATTAAGAGATTTGAAACAGCAGACCTTAAATTTGTAACGACGTTATCGTTCTTGTTGGTGCCGGCCGAATGATGTGCTATTACCGTTTTTATCGCAGATTGACTACGTCACCACTGCAAGAATTTTAAAATACTTCATTTTGATTGGCTGCTCCTGTGGAAGATTTAAGAGCTTACTCGCCTTCTAATGACTTTGTTACCCGGAATTTGTAAAAAACTGTATAAACATAAAGATATTAGTGATATACAATATTCTCTTTGTTGGCAGTAAACTGCATGTTATTTCTCAAACTGTAACAGTTGAATCGTTCTGTGATTTTCTTTAAAAAAAACTCCCAGAAATGCTTCCTTTATTATAAACTACGTTGTACAGAAATATATTTGACTGGTTTTTTTTATACTTTAAGGACTTTTAGTGTTTTTCTTATGTGATATTTCATTTCACAAATAAATAAGTTCTTTGTATTGAAATACGTCGTAGCTAAATACTCTTGTCGGGTAGTAATATTCATATCATATAAACCTCTTACAAGGAGTCAAAGTGGTGTCTACCACGTAGCGAAGTTTTATAATTCTGTATGACGATATTTTCTGTATGACGATATTTGTCTCAATACGGCTTGCCTGTTTCCAATAAAAAAAGTAGCATTTCAAAAAATGCAAACAGTTGGCAAAGCATTTGCTTAAGTTATCAAAAAAATGTGAGCTGACCCAAAAGTCGAGCGTAACACCTTTTAAACTAAAATTTTTATTCCGCTCGCAGGATGGTTTTTTAAATACCCGGCATCGTCACTTCTGTTTTCTAGCAAGTGATTTTTAGTTATCATGCCTAAGGCGTTATTCAAACAACAGTAATTGTCTTCAAATAACTATGAAAATGACTTCGTTCTTAAACTCTTCAAATAAACACGCATCAGATCATTAAAATAATCGCCTGGTTAGAGCTGCATTTAACACTACTATGCGGTCAACTCGCGAATACAGGACACTTTGAGCAGAATAATTAAAAGTTACTTGATACGAAACGCAAACAAATCAACAGATCGCTTCATACTGTCGTATTTGGTATTTGACATAGGAACAGTTTTACCTAACAGACAGTTCTGTTAGGCCAGGTCAGGTCACTCCCTGACCTATCTTGTATAAGGAGTGACTGCAAAAAGAAACTTATGGGTTTGCCACGGCCGACTGATTGGTCCAGCCAATTATAACAGGCAGTGAACATCAAAAACTAAGAATCTCCTCTTTTTCTAGGGCAATTAAAAACATCGACGGCTAGGTAAATTACAAAAGTACGTAAGAACAAAATTATTGAGATGTATTTTTGTTTCCAATTTCTCATAATAATACTGTTAGATTTAAACAGATTTTGGACGGCTTCCCAACATTGAATGCAACATTGTGTTTCGACAATCAAAAATAACTCGACATACACCCATATTTTTTTATCAAAACAATATTTTATTTTTAGAAAACCCAAAGTTTCAGGCGTGCAATTGCTGCATTATTGCTTCTTTCTACATTGCTTAAGGATTATGATAAATATTCTATTAAGAATAGTCTTATTACACGTTTATAAATGATTAATTTAGGTTTATTTTTTTAACGAAGTCACTCGCTACTTTAGTTGCCCACGGTTGTCAATTATGATGAAGATGATATGTTTTAGGAAACTTTTACCATAAAACCTGCATTATATATATATATATATATATATATATATATATATATATATATATATATATATATATATATATATATATATGTGTGTGTGTGTGTGTGTGTGTGTGTGTGTGTGTGTGTGTGTGGGTGATTTACTTTTGGCAACAATTAGGTTTTAATTTCTTATTTAGTTATATCATTAGTTTGTAACGTATGGCAACAGCGCTCACGAATCACTTAGGGTGGTAAAGATGAAAGCTTAGCATGGGGAGAAGGGGAACAGCGCCCAAAGACGAAGGTATTATCTGTTGGCCTCAATAACGATAGCAAATGTATTGTTATTGTTGAAGTTCCTTTGTATATAAATGTAATAATCGTTTAATCATAGTAGAGTACACAAATAGGTGAATATAGTTTGTGTTAAACTTGAAACCACCCAGTGTTTATATAAGCCAACGCTATATATATATATATATATATATATATATATATATATATATATATATATATATATATATATATATATATATATATATGTATATGTATATATATTTGATAGATAGTGAAGGGATCTCGGAAACTATAAGAGTTCGTTAAATTAAATAAGAATTGCAGAATTTGGAGCTGAGTTCAAATCAGTTTTTATATTTAGAAAATTCCGAGTAGTTCCGGAGATAATAAAGAAACCCCAAATTTTTCTCATATCTCCGTTACTTGTGGTGCGTTTTTGAAATTCTAAACGAAGTTTTACACAAATCAATGCGATGAATCGGGTGGTGGTATTAGTTTTGTCGATTTCCGTCACATTTCCGAAGGACGATAGTCAACTTTTTTTCTTATGACCGCCATATTGGATTTTTCAATCAGCGGATAGAGTATTTTTTTCTGAATACTTTGGTATATCACATGTCACACTTCATGTGAAAAATTGCATGAAAAGGCAAATTTGTATTATGGCCCTAAAATCAAGTATCCATGATATCCCAATCTTATGTCGTTATAACCGCATTGGTTGTGACATTTTATAACGATTCCAGGAATGTAGCATATATCACACGATAAGGTTAACTGGAAGAAAAAGCTACCTATTAGAAAACAAGAATATGGTTACCATCATAACAAGCAACAACATCATCTTTATTTATTACTTTTAACATTTGAGGTAGTATTTTTGCAACAATGTATTTTTCTAATGAAGAAAAGCGTAATATCATTGAGTCGTACATAAAATGTGATAAAAATGTTACACACGCTCACGCATATTACTTTGAAAAGTATTTTTAACGCCGCCAAACAGCCGTAAACACTTTTAAGAGATTGTACGATAATTTGGGTATGTACGGAAGTTTTACCAAGCCAAAACAAGGAAACGGAATAATAAATGAAGCTGCAGAGGTCAACGTTTTGGCCCTGATAAGTCAAAATTCAAAAATTTCAACTCGAGAAATTGCCGAAGAAGCCAGTGTTTCCCAGCGCACCGTGGTAGGTAAGGGTTTTAAGAAAACACAAATTTCACCGTTACAAACTATAGGCCTCTCAAACTCTACATTTAGGCGACGAAGAAAAGTGTGTAAAATTTTGCACATGGTTTAAAAACAAATGCCAAAAAGATGCACAATTTCCGTATAAAGTTTTCTGGACCGCTGAAACACGCTTCACCAATTGTGGTGTGTTTAATAGACACAACGAACACCTTTCGCAACAGAAAATCCCCGTTACGTAAAGCAAAGAAGGCCACGAGTTAAATTTGGGTTTAATGTTTGGTGTGGTGTAATTGGATCAAAAGTTCTTGGTCCCTTAATCTTTGAAGATAATTTAAATGGCGATTTGTGTCTGCAATTTCTTCGAAACAGCCTAGAAGATATGTTAGATAGTTTAAACCTGGAGACAAGACAATATTTGAAGTGTATAAACCATACGTCAACGTTAACCAAACTGAATATATATACCAGGTATAAAACATACTACCCGAACCAACAATCGTGAAATGTCGGCCTCAATTATGGAAAATGACAGACGACATGAAATTAAAAATTTGCCAAGTGATTGTTATTTAACTGGGGGATTCAATCAATTATTAAAATACAGTATATTTGTAGCTTGATGAACGGCCCCAAATACAGTTTTAGCACAGAATAGATATATTACGCTGTCGCATATTTAGTAGAAATTTCAACAAAATCAAGTCAAGTCTCTAAAAATCACTCTAAAATAGTTTCTTTTATCTTTAAACTTAAACATAAGACGGCATATAAAACCGAAACAATCCTTGAATGCGTTTCAATGGCAATTCTACTAATTCTGCAACTAATTGTTACGTATACTTTTCATATACTACCCCGGGCATGAGGCCTGTGCCAAGTATCATGTAGACAAAACGTTAGTTGACGTATTAGCAGATAGCGCATTGGGAGCGTGCTGGAATCCAGCTCGATGAATGTATGTTTTTATGTTTTATTTTGACATTTGGAGAAACAATAGTGCACAGATTTCATACCTTTTGAACAAGATCTCATTTTTGTTTAAAACGCCTGAACAAGTTTGTCACCTTTTAGTCTGAAATTGTAATTTTCAGCAGACATTTTGTATTGTTGACATTAAAAAAACCAGTTTGATTAGGTTGACTAAAACGAAATCATACTGGCGATTAATAAGAAAAAATAACTGCTACGTTTATATGTTGGCAGATACTTTACTTTTTTAAATATGAATTTAGTTTCTTTTAAAGAAGAAAATTGAGTTTTGGGCATTTTTCTCAAAAGGTGTTAGAACACCAGATTTTTTGATAATAAAGATATATCGATGGCAACACTTTCGAAAGAATTCTTTAAATGTGCGCATACTAGGACCTCTAAAATCGATCTTTAAGATCTGTGTAAGTTTAAAGTATTAACTTTCCTAATATGCCGTATAATAATAGTGCACAACTCTTATGAAAATTCGCTACTATAACGCACTTGCTGCGTCCCAAATGTTTTTCATTATTTTGAGATCCCAATCACCCCACGGCGTGGGTCCCACATGTAAAGAAACACCCTATATATATATATATATATATATATATATATATATATATATATATATATATATTTATATATATATATATATATATATATATATATATATATATATATATATATATATATATAATTATATAATTATTATTGCTACTTTATTGGTTTAAATTTTACAGTATGTCCGTAAACAATAAGCACCCTACTTGCGCTGTATATTACGACAAAATTGAAATAAGGTTTTATCCAGAAATATTGACAATGACATTTCCAAATTTCACAAATTTAAAATTTTATTACGTCAAACCAGATTTCCTTTTCGCCTTTCTTACTTCATCTAACACTTCAAACATCGCCTTTATCTCACATAAATCTTAAACTATCCATAATTGTTTTCCTTCGGAGGGGGCGTAAAGCCGTCGGTCCCGTGTCCATGCGATGTTGGACACGTTAAATATCCCTACCCTTCTTACAGAAAGACAGGGGTTCGGCAAAATTTCCAGGAGAGTGAGATGAAACTGCTCCCTGACGTCGGTGATTGGCCATAGTCGCGGAAATAGGCCGACGTTAAAGAAACAAAACACACACACACACACACACACACACTTGTTTTCAAATCACATTTTACTCTTTTCAGTTTGTAATTTCCACGAAGTTTTCAATTTTATACACAACTAGAGAGACTTGTTTTGATATTTATAAACATAAACTTTGAAACTGATGGGTTCTAGGGGGCCTGGTTCTTGCTCATTTTAAGAAATTTTTTAAAAATTCAAAAGACGGAATCTACCTATTAGTGCATTTTTTTTTAAAGAAAATTCACTAAAAGTGCAATTTAGAATAACCGTCCATCTGCCTTTTAGATGACCATTTGTCACGATTATATAATGAAATACAATAACTATCAATGCATAGAACTAAACGCGGATTAATAAACGGAGCAGGCTCTTTAATTAAAATGATAACAGAAAATCTCGACCAAGAAGACTTAAAAGAAATCAATAACAATTTAGATGACCTTTTCCAAAATCAAGAAGATATAATTACCCAAATTGATAATCTAAATTCATTTGCTAATATAATTACACAAGGGTACAAAAAGGACAAAAAAATTATTATTCAAAATCATATTTATCAGACTTTTTCCACCATAGATAGCGAAAGAGAATTGTCCAGTAAAATTCATTTTCAAATTTACGTAGCTATTAAATTGTTTCATAATATAGAGATAATTCAAAGAACTATTTCTTTAAGTTTTAACGAAATTACTAACATAGAGCTCTTCACCACTAGCGATCTACTAAATATTATTGATCACTTCAAGCTAAGTCATGACAGAAATGAATTGATCGACTTTGACAAAAAATATGTTTTTAAAGTGGTAGAATTTACCAAATTTCATATCTTATTCGTTAAGGATACGAGTGTACGCCTTTTAAAAGTTCCTATCCTACATCCCAATTTTGGCTTTTATTTTCATGTTTATTCCATACCACAAAATTATATTCTCCTGGTACCACCCAGCTCATACTATTTAGAAACGCCCTCTTAACTTATGGACCCAAGAGAGGTGCCCCTCTATAGAAGATGTCATTATATGCAATAATCGCCCACGAGAAGAGCATTGTCAACTTAACGCTTTACAAAATTGCACTTCTGCCAAAGTAATGAACCTCTACGAAATATCAATTCAGCTGCAGAATGGACAGATCCTAATATCCACTAGCTCAGCAACCACTATTGTCGAAAATTGAGAAACATCGTTAGAACGAAAAATCTTCTAACGTAAAGAACTAGTGACATCCCTCAATTCCCGGAAAGTCAAGATCAACGTGAAAACGTATGTTGCTACCAATTTGACGCTACAACCAATATAAGTTGAAGAGTTGCAACTGATACCTCAACATCATATCCATTTTAAACCAATTCATTTGAAAGACAACAAGAAGATAAAAGAAAGCACTGTCTCAAATACAACAGCATCCGTTGCATCTCCGACCGTCTATCCAGTTTTCTCACTTAGGCATTACCATTGGTATAACCATTGTTATTAGCAATGTACTTCTTGTTTTGTTGTTTTTTGTTTCTTTAACGTCGGCCTATTTCCGCGACTATGGCCAATCACCGACGCCAGGGAGCAGTTTCACCTCACTATCCTGGAAATTTTGCCGAACCCCTGTCTTTCTGTAAGGAGGGTAGGGATCTTTAACGTGCCCAACATCGCATGGACACGGGACCGACGGCTTTACGCCCCCTCCGAAGGGCGGAACGTGCAGACATTCAACTTGCTCAAATACAATGCCAGAACCTCGGTTAATGTTAATTTTACAGTTTGTACTGAAAAAGTGAAAGGAGTACGCCGGGATCGAACCCAGTACCCTTCGGTTCAAAGGCACACGTTCTTACCTCTGAACCACCGAGGTTCCAATGTACTTCTGTTTCTTTTAAGAAGAAACATTCAGAGTATCCTATAGAAATACAACAGAAAAGCCCAAACCGAAGAAGTGTCAACACGAGGACGTGTTAAAGATTTAAGGATAAAGGAGTTACCTCCCTGTATATTTTCAACATCATATATATAATACGGCGAACCCGAAAACCATGCATCATCACGTTTAGTGACTTGTGCAAGAGTGCTGATTAAGATGTTTGCATTTATGTTAATCTCTAGAACATTATTTCAGTAAATCGATGTAACTTTACTTGTTCATTTTATAATTTTTTTTTCGGACAAACGTATTCGAAAAACATAATTATATATATATATATATATATATATATATATATATATATATATATATATATATATATATATATATATAATATAGTACTTGGTCCATTTCTTTTGCTATTTTGTATGAAGGTGCATCTTTGAAGTTGATGAGTGGTCTTATTGGGTATCCCGTTTTGTGTATTTTTATTATTCCTGTCATTGGTGGTGCTTTAGGGTTGTTGTTATAATAATATGTTGTTTTTTGGTTGAATATTGTCTTGTGTTTTTTGATGTTGTTTAATATTTGATTTTGGAATTTTTTCGTTGGGTTTTCGTTCAGTTTCTTGCATTTGTTTGTTGAGATGAAAATGTTTGTTTTTTCTATATAGTCCTGTGTTTTTATTGCTATTAGTGCGTCGCTTTTATCTGTTTTTGCCATTGTTATGTTGTTATATGTGACTTTGTTTCTTATTTGTTTGATCATTTTTTCATCATCAATCAAACCAAATTAACAAAATTTTCATAAAAATGTTTTTAATAGCAAATATGTGGTTTTTTTTCAGAAAGCAGACATTAAATTTGGTTAGCAGTATAACCTATATAGTAAAAAGAATGTGCCATGTTTCATCAAAATAACTTTATTGTTTGAAAACGTACAGAAATTTCCGAAAGTAAACTTAAAATGTAACCGAAAAAATCCGTTTCTTGGTCAACCTTATGGGTTAATATCAAATTGAGCTTTTCAAATATGAAGCATTTAATTAAAATTCGCTACCATAACGCACTTGCTGCGTCCAGAATTTCTTAACTTACAAACATGCATTATATTTCGATGGAAAATGCAAAAGCATAAGGCGTTTTCCACTAAAAAAAAAATTATTTGTATCACCAACGACTTATGGGCCACCCTGTGATGGTAGCAATAATTTTTTAAGGTGTGGCTCAAGACACCGTATAATTAATGTATACAATATTTTTTCATATCTTGTATAATAACAGATATATTGAGCTTTATTGATTTTTTACGAAAATTCTACAACAATTATATACCATTAAACGATAAATTCTATAGCTAAGGCTACTGCCAAGCATCAGAGAAAGGGTCTATTTGAAATGAATTTTCTGGAAATATTTTAGTAAAATGAAGGACGATGACGGTTGAAACTAAGACTTCAGGGTTTGTAAAACATTCTTCTTAAGACATTTTCTTTCCATAGCCCGTATTAGATTCAAGTACTTTGCCTAAATGTTGCGAATTTTGATGTTTTAAATTGTCACTTTGACGTTTTGAGGAAAATCCCAATTTATTTTTCTTTAAATGACCATAACTTTTTTGTCTTTTGACCTACAGAGCTAAATTTTGGTAGGCACCTCACCTATAATGACATAAACCAGCGTACCAAATTTGCCCTTACTTTGTTAATTCCGGAGATATAATTTTTTTAAGGAAAACCCAAAATTTTCCGGGAAAACCTGGGCCGATTTTCCTGACTAACGAACTTATCCAAGCCATTTGCAAAAGGAAGGTATTCACCAAATTTAATCAAAATCAGCCCATTATTTTTTGAGTTATCGGTGTGATACATATATATATATATATATATATATATATATATATATATATATATATATATATATATATATATATATATATATATATATATATATATAAATTGAAACTGACCCCGGATATGTGTTCTGGGGGGCCTAATTAGCGCTCATTTGAAGAAATTTTTTCAAAATTCAAAAGTCGGGATCTTCTCATTAGTGATTTTTTTTTAAGAAAATTCACTAAAAACATAAAATTTACAATAGAAAAAGAATCAAACAACACCATAAACTTCCTAGACATAACACTAATCAGAAAAGAAAACCAGATTGAATACAAAATATACAGAAAACCCACACAAACAGACATCACTATACCTAAACACTCACTACACCCACATACACACAAAATGGCCGTATACAGATACTTAATAAACAGAATGCTAAATGTACCACTTAATAACGACGAACGAGAAAGGGAGTATAACATCATAATACAAATAGCAGAAAGAAATGGATACAACAAAAAAAAACAATAGAAAAACTAGTAAAACAAATCAAAAACAAACAAATCAACAAAACCGAAAACAAAACACCAGAAACAAGCACAACATTCACTTATAGCCACCACATCAAAAAAATAACACAAACACTCAAACAATATGACTTAAAAATGAGCTACAAAACCAATAACAAAATAATAAACAAAATAAATAAAAAACAAGAACACAACCCACATGAATTAAACGGAATATACCAAATAGAATGTAACAAATGCAATAGAAAATATATAGGAATGACAAAAAAATCAATAGAAACAAGATTCATGGAACATATAACAGCATTGGATAAAATCCACATACCTAGCTACAAATCAAACGAGGCTACACACATTCACAATACAAAACACCAAAAACCAGACATCACCCAATTACAACTAAGGAAACATGTTAAAGACCACAAAAAATGGAAATCTGGGAACAATACTACATTCAACAAACAATAAAAAGGAAACAATTAATGCCAGAACAAATCCAAGTACAAACATTTAAACAAAACTTAATAAAGGCCATACAAATAGACAAATTATCAAATCACAGTGATCAGGACAGGAGACCGATACACGCGACACAGTCCGATGGTGCAACCGGTCAGAGAGCAGGAAACCGACCAATAGAGACTCACAGCGCATGCGCCACGTACAATCTCAGACGTAGACCAGACAGGAGCATTAACAGTCAGTAGCGTGCTGATGATGAACCGGGACGGTTCGAAACTGCAGTCCGCGCAAACCAATAAGAAATCACAAACGTACAGCAAACAAATAAAGTGTATATTTAAAAGTGATTACAGTGTAGTGCAATATTCCTATATATATATATATATATATATATATATATATATATATATATATATATATATATATATATATATATATATATATATATAACATGATCGAGATACCTACTCAGTTTATTACATTTGCCTGTTCTACACTGTATATTATGTTCGGATTAATTATCCTTATTGCAGGCCTCCCCTCATTAACCAGGAACATTAAGAGTATACTGTATTTGCTTTTATCAGATAAAACAAAAGGTCAATATTACAAATTCAGATTACTTTTTTCCCTTTCTTTCGACAAATATATTTGACGTGAAAGCTGCATTTGCATTTTAATTATTAAATGGAAATAATACACTTGTGTGATTTCGTAAGTCAAATCTATTTTTCTGTTTGTTTCTCTTGTAATATGAATGTATTATACCAACATACAGGCTGGTCCATTAACAATTAGGAGGGTGCTTTAAAAGTACTGACTACGATACAGTGTTTGTCACAACGACCTTAAACTATCTGTATTTTTGAAAAAGTAAAAGATACATTCACAAAATGTATGTACCTATACAAGTTTTCAATGGTGCTCAATTCTACTAAAAATTTTGTTTTCTCTCGCTTCCCGTTATACCTAAAGTAGCCACCAACATTGTTATTTTAAATGGTACAGCACTATACTTTATACATTTTTAGATTCCACTAAAAAAAGTTGGGAGGCAGCAAGTGCGTTACAGTAGCGAATTTTCATAAGTTTTATAATAATAAACCGCAAGTGGAGATCAGTATAGGTATGCAAAAATGGAATTTGTACCAACAGGAGTCGGTAGTTTGCGTGAAGTTATATATAAATTCCCAGCCATAGATTTACACGTAGGGGCAGCAGAAAGCGGGATGGATGGTCGCGATCACAATATCAGTGTACGAATTCAACATTCTAAGTAATACATTTATGGCTAGCCATAGACAGCCATTATGTATGCACGTTAGTGAAGAATCAATCATCGTGCAAGTCAGGAATGTGTTTTGCAATAACAATATAGCACTAATCTATATTTATTATTATTCAACTTAAGTATCGAGGAAACAAAATTTAAATATGTATAATTTTTTATTATGGTTATAGGTATGTACCCAAATTACAAATATTGCACATATAGGTATTAACCAAGGCCCCATATAAGTAAAACCGATCAAATTATTTTTGTCATCATCTGCAACAGTGGAAAACATTTCTGGTAAAATTAAAATGAATATAGAACGTTTGTCATTTACGAATTTTTGTTTTCAAAGTGTCAAGTAGAACTACGGAGATAATAAACAGAAAATAATAGCTGTAACAGGCCTTTTTGTGTGCCAAAACAATTTAAATACTATTTTCAAATTTGTAAGAAAATACAGGGGTACATCATCGAGATATCGAATAATAGATATAATTTTTTAATAGTTCTTAATAGTAAAAGTGCCGACGCAGAAATAAAAAACTCGGGACGCAGCAAGTGCGTTATGGTAGTGAATTTTTATTAAATGCTTCAAATTTAAATAACTCAATTTTCTATAAACTTAGAGAGTTTAATTTCAATACGTAGTAAGGTTTTTCCTAAGGCAAGATATCCACAAAATTTGATTAAAATAACTTTGTAATTTTCGGAGAAAAAAATTTTTTTCGAAAGAAAATTTAAAATTTGAGTAACTCAATTTTCTCTAAACTTAGAAAGTTGAATTTTGGTACGTAGTAAGGTTGAGGCAACATATATAGTAAATTTCATTGAAACAGCTTTGTTACTTTCGGAGAAAAAAATTTTTTCGAAAGAAAACTCAAAATTTTTCCGGAAAGCCCCGTCTGATTTTTCTGGATAACGAACTCATCCAAGCCATTAATAAAAGACAGGCACTTGCCAAGTTTCATCGAAATCGGTTAATTATTTTTTGAGTTATCATATATATATATATATATATATATATATATATATATATATATATATATATATATATATATATATATATATATATATATATATATATATATATATATATAAACATATAAAAATTAAACCTATTTACAAATGAACTTTAATAAGATATTATGCTGTGGCAGTACCTCTCTCAAGCACCCTAAAATATAATCAAAATGTGCACAGTTATATATGTTTTATTTCTTTTTCCCTTGTCTTAATACACTACATATTTTATGACAATCGATTTAATTTACTTATTTGATTTCATAAATAGTCGGTTAGTGACTTGGAATGAAGTAGACACCACATCTTCAAACATATTAAGAGAATATGAGTAAATCAACAGCAACTGGGAATGAATTCGGTCAGTCGCCCAGCCACGTGGTTAAAAAACACTGTATGATGGTTACAACTCTAGATCTAAATAAAAGGACTGTAACAGCGGCAGAAGCAGAAGTCAATGGAAGGTTGATGAATGAATCTCATGAGTCAATAAGAAAAGCATTGACTAACCAACAGCAACCACATACTTATGATTTAAACATGTTTCAAATTTGAATAGCTCAATTTTCTGTAACCCTAGAAAGCTGAATTTTGGCACATAGTTAGGTATTTCCCAAAGCAATATGTAGACCAAATTTTATCGAAATTTTCGGAAAAAAAAATTTTTTTTGAAAGAAAACTCAAAATTTTCCCGGAAAACCCCGTCTGATTTTCCTGGCCAACGAACTCATCCAAGCCATTAATAAAAGAAAGGCACTTGCCGAGTTTCATCTAAATCGGTTAATTATTTTTTGAGTTATCAGACGGATACATATATATATATATATATATATATATATATATATATATATATATATATATATATATATATATATATATATATATATATATAAGCATATAAAAATTCAAACTGACCCCGGATATGGGTTCTAGGGGTCCTAATTCGCGCTCATTTGAAAGAATTTTTGCAAATTCTCACCATCGATACCTCTCTATTAGTGAATTTTTTTAATAAAAATTCACTAAAAACGACGGCCAAAAACCTAGTATATAATAATGCACGTAAAATAAATTTTGTCACCCGTTGCAAAAGTAATAAGAATAAGAATGCATAATATGAACATCAGGATAGCTATTATGCATGATACAAATAACGAGAGATATGATATTCCGACTACCTATTTTTAGACCTGTCACGCGCATTGTGTCAAGTGGTGAGTCCAATGCAACAATAATATGCTGTAGTGCAGTGGGGTTTGACGTTTCATCACAACCTCTTAACAAATTACCTATTTTACTAATATTTAAGTGCATACAGTTAGAAGTAATAAAAATGAAAAAAGATTAAATTTAGTGCTACGATCTATATTATCTGAAAAAGACAATATAGGCGTAACTTCAACCGCATTAAAGTGACGTATAGAAACTTTTTGATTGGGAATGACTTTCTTTTAAGTGTGTAGTTGGACTTCTATAACGTTACTCACCACGTGACGTGTAGGATGGGGCGGGGCATATGCGCAATATCATATCTCTTCTCAGTCATTATATCGTGGCTATTATGTACCACGTTTTCCAAATATGTTATAGTTTTTGGCATTTCCAGTTAATGTGCCAGCATCGTAAAAACAAAAATTTTAGCAAGACCGTAGCGTATATATACACTATATAATTTGCAAAATAAAAGTGAAAAAAATGCATATGAAAATATAGCAATTAAGACGTTTTCCGATATGTATTATTTTTTGATATCTGTGGTTAATGAATAGGTACCAAAATCATAAAAACAAAAAAAATATTAATAAGGCCCTATATTGTATAATAATCCTTTGTCGTCCTTTGCAAAAGTGTAAACAAAATGTATTTGAACATGGAATAGCATTTAAAACCTTTTCCAAATATGTATGATTTTTTACATTTTCAGCTGATGTGCCAAAATAAAAAAAAATATTCGGGACGCAGTAACTGCATTATAGCAGTGACTTTTCATAAGAATTGTACACTATTAGTAAGGTATATCATTAAAACTAATTCTTTAAATTTAAATGGACCTGGGAGACCGGTTTTAGAGGTCCCAGTTTGAATAAGTTTCTATTTTCTATAGAGCTAGAAAATTATAGTTTGGCAGAGATATATGTAAGTACTGCAAGTCTATTTAAAAACATTGTGTTACAAATTTCATTAAAGTCATAAAAGTTTTCTAGAAAAAAAATTATATTTACAAAGGGAATGTACTTGCCAAATCATAAATATAGCGCAGATATTTTTCCTTTTAATTGCTTGGCTGGTTTTGTTTTAGTCAAACCAATCGAACTAGTTCTTGCAAACAAAACAACAAAAAATGTTTTTTAAAATCAACTTGTTATCCGCGAAGCTCATTATGTTTTTTTTTAATTCAGCACCCAGGCTGCGTTTACATAGGTGTTACTATGATTCAAGATTGAAGATTCTAGCTTAATAAGAAATTGAGTTATCGGATTTCACATATTTTTACAAAAACTCTCTACCATAATGTGCTTGCTGCAGTATATATATATATATATATATATATATATATATATATATATATATATATATATATATATATATATATATATATATATATATATTATGGTACATTGCTTCTACTATATGGGTTATACTGGTAACCAAATTTGATGCCTGCTTTCTTAAAAAAGCCACATATTTGCTATTTAAAACATTTTAATGAAAATTCACTACGATAACTCACTTGCTGCGTCCAGACTTTTTAATATTTGCAGTTAATGTGCCAAAATCGTAAAATTTTTGGACGCAACAAGTACGTTATGTTAGCAAATTTTTATTAAATGCTTCGAATTTGTATAACTCATTTTTCTATAAACCTAGAAAGTTAAATTTTCGTATGTGATAAGGTATATACGAGGGAAACATATCCACCGAATTTCATCAAAATAACTTTGTTATTTTTTAAGATACGATTTTTTTTTGGAAAAATCAATTTTTTTTTTAGAAAAACTGGTCCGACAAGGCTGGCTAACGAATTCATCCAAGCCATTAGTAGGTAGGGCGCCACTCTGGCCAGACATGTAGTGGGGGTAGGAGTGGGGGTACCCCCACTCCTCCCCTAGTGGGCGGAGCCCCACCCCTAGTGGGCGGGGCCCTCCCCCTCTGGGCGGAGCCCCACCCCCTTATGGGCGTGGCCACGCCCCCCAAGATGGCGTCCAAGATGGCTTCCAATGTAACCTGTAAACATTCTAAGGTCATTGACCTGTTATGTCTAGGAAACTTTGGCCAGACAGTGACGTCACACGACTTGGGCCAGACAGTCACATGCAAACATTCCAAAGCGTAAGGAAAATTATTATTTTTGAAAAAAAGCCACATGGAGCAGGTGAGTTTCGAACCCGGGACATTCAGATGGGAGGCAACGATGCTAACCACTGTGCTAAGCAGACGCTTATTAATTTACTGTTTTAGGCTGGTATATATACGACTTTTAATTAAAACAAACCATACATGTAACATACATAAAGCTTTTGTTATTAGACATAAGACATAATAATTAATATGTTTAATATTAGACAGACTATTAGATTTCGCATAGAAATTAGCCGAACGCCACAATTGTTATATGGGTAGGTTCTAAAAATAACACACAGAGGTCGTTGGCAAACAAAAGAAGGAAGTTCAGAAACAAAATAGACAACAGGTTCAAATAGGAAACCAAACTTAAATATCGTAGAGACAATAGAGGTCGCTGGCAAAACAAAGAAGGAAGCTCAGAAACAAAATGGACAACAGGTTCAACTCTTAAAAATAGGAACTTTTTTAGCCTTATGTGTGGGCGCGGCAAGTAGTTGATTTTATTTAGAAAGAGATACAGGTTCGATTCCTGATATATGCTCCTTGATATGGTAGCGTCAAACAAATACAAAGAGGTACTGAATAACTAAACAGTAAGCTTAGAAACAATGGTTGGTTACAGGTTCAATTCCTTTCTTAAGCTAACCCCACGTGTTTAGTGTCATGTTACTCGTCTAAGTAAGCAGAATTAAAAAATGGCGACTAAAATAAGATAAAAAACTTAAAACCCTTATCGCGGAAGATCCGTGAGATGTACGATAGAACCAATACATGCACGGTGTTAAGGAGGTCAAATCAAAGTGGAATATACAATAAAATGGCCACTTCCGGTCTAAACTTTAAATCCTTATATCTTTTGAACGGAAAGTGATAGAAATGAACTGACTTTAAAAATATATCGGTTCGTAACAAGCTCTACAAGAAAATGAGATAAAAAACTTTAAACCCTTATCGCGGAAGATCCGTGAGATGTACGATAGAACCAATACATGCACGGTGTTAAGGAGGCCAAACTAAATTGGAATATACAATAAAATGACCACTTCCGGTCTAAACTTTAAATCGTTATATCTTTTGAACGGAAAGTGATAGAAAGGAACCGACTTCAAAAATGTATGTTTCGTAACAAGGTCTACAAGAAACTGAGATAAAAAACTTCAAACCCTTATCGCGGAAGATCCGTGAGATGTACGATAGAACCAATACATGCACGGTGTTAAGGAGGCCAAACTAAATTGGAATATACAATAAAATGACCACTTCCGGTCTAAACTTTAAATCGTTATATCTTTTGAACGGAAAGTGATAGAAAGGAACCGACTTCAAAAATGTATGTTTCGTAACAAGGTCTACAAGAAACTGAGATAAAAAACTTCAAACCCTTATCGCGGAAGATCGGTGAGATGTACGATACAACCAATACATGCACGGTGTTAAGGAGGCCAAACCAAATTGGAATATACAATAAAATGGCCACTTCCGGTCTAAACTTTAAATCGTTATATCTTTTGAACGGAAAGTGATAGAAAGGAACCGACTTCAAAAATGTATGTTTCGTAACAAGGTCTACAAGAAACTGAGATAAAAAACTTCAAACCCTTATCTCGAAAGATCGGGAGATGTACTATAGAACCAATACATACACGCTGTTTAGCAAACCAATAAAATCAATAAAAATGTTACTTGCGGTAGACACTTCCGGTATAGCCGTTCTTAGAGCTACATACATGTGTGACACCTCAAAATCATCGTCTTGTTGAACAGAAGAAATATAATATTTAAGTAAGTCAGAACAAGCTGTGTTAACACCTAAAAACAACACACTCTCTCTTAGACTTAATGAAGTTACTTTCAGAGAAAATTTCAACCATACCAGAAAGAACAGTATTCAATAGCGTATTTAAGTGTTGACTACATCAAGTGATGCGTTCTACAGACAAATTTTAGTACACCCTCTTAGACTTATTGAAGTTGACGGCACAGGCAGCTGTCAAGCGTACCTAACAAACCAAAGTAAATATGTCTTGAAGAACAGTCTTCAATTGCCCTAAACCAACACATCTCTATCATTTCAGAGTAATCTTAGCCATGTGACCAGTTAAACTAAGTATCTTGAAGTGTAGCTTTTATGTTTATGAGATATAAAATAAGAAAACCAAAGAGTTAATTGTCTATTACAACAACAAGTAGAAGGGGTTGACTTGGTACCTACAGCCGCTACATACTTGATAAAAATGGGTGCCACTAGCATTTCAGAGTAATTTTAATCATGCAACACTCTAACTAACTGTCTTGAGATGTGGCTTTATGTGTTAATGGGTGGAAATAACAAAACTAAAGAGTTGATTGTCTATTACAACTGTCAGCTAAAGAAGCATTTAGGTAGCCGGAATACCGATATCCTAAATAGTTCAAGAGTAATCTTAGTCATACAACACTCTTAACTAACTGTCTTGAAATGTGGCTTTATGTGTCATTGGTTGAAAAATAAGAAAACTAAAGAGTTGATTGCCTATTACAACAGTCAGCTGAAGGAACATTTGGGTTATCGGAATACCGATATGCCAAATGTTCCAACCGAAGGAGCCCACTTAGAGACATCTCCAGGGGCTCGGAATACCGATGCCCTAGAAGTGTCGGAAGCAACATTTCAATTAACACCAACAACCGCTAAATACTTGTTGGACTTTAGTATGTTTGATATTAAATTCGATTTGCTACATAACCATTCATTTTTATGAAAAACTCAACAATTTTTATTTCTGCGTAAGCGAATTTAATCAGAAATATAGAACCAATCTTCAAGGAACCGAAGTAAAATGATAAGAACATTAAGAACAAACATTCCGATACCGAAGTGATCCTAAACACACCATATGATGCAAATTCTGTAAATCTCTTTAACAGAAGAAAAACAGAAGTGAAACACCGTAAGACAAATAGAACCGACGTACATAACAGATGTGTCTGAGGAGAAACGTATTCAGAACCTTATTGAGTTTACTAAGTTTTAAGTATACGAACATAACAGTCTATGTACCAACCAACCAACCAACCAACCAACTGTTTTTGAGGTGTACCCTTTATGTATGTATGTATGTAATTTAATTTTCGATAGTGTAAAATTAAATTAAAAAGTGTGATATATGAAAAAATAAGAAAACTAAACAGTTGATTGCCTATTACAACGGTCAGCTGAAGAAACATTTAGGTAGCCAGAATACCGATACCCTAAATATTTCAACCGAAGGAGTCCACTTAAAGCCATCTCCAGGGAGCCGGAATACCGGCCCCCTAGATGTGCCGGAAGCAACATCTCAAGTAACACCTAGAACTGCAACATACTTGGTAAAAACGGGTGGAGCTCAGATTGTAAACGACTTGATAGGTGGTACATATGTTTGCAAAGATTTCATTCTAAATTTAGCCTGTTGGATATCCAATCATTTCTATGAAAAGTGCAACCAACCAACTAACCAACCACCCAACCAACCAACCAACGTTGAGGGGCGTAGAGATAGCAAGCTATCTACAAGTGGACCCCTCTGAACCTATGATGTTAATAATGGATTAAGAGATTGAATTGGTACGTGTTTATATTGAAGGCTTGCATGCTACGTACAAATGTCTGAATATATGATGGTAATGATGAGTTAAGATATTTAATTGACATGTATTAAAGGCTTAGCGGTTTTCACTTGAGTCATCGTCATTCGAAAACTATTAGAACGAAAACCAGGTCCTTTACTCTGGTATATCTTACTCAGTAGGAACCAAATGTCTTCGAAAACAACATTCTTTGCTTTTCTGAAAGGCAAGTGAGCAGCCCCCTTGTCGAACCCCTCCGAGCTAAAGGTAAACCCCACTCTGTCTTCGGGATCGACATCATGGACTATATGACTCACAATATCTTTAATACGATCTCTGACCCACTTCTCTGGATCGTTCACATCGTCAGGTATATCGTGTAGTCTAAAGCATACGCTTCGTCTATCAAGTTTAAACTTCTTATTGGAGGTCACTGTATCTTCAAGTATTTGGAATGCCATTGTTTCGTGCTACACAACTGACTGTGTTGGTTAAAGGACCGAAGTTTAGCCTCGTGTTTATTAAAGACTAAAGTTTAGCAGGTACTATTTGTTTTCACCTTCACTGTTGGTTAACGACTGAACCTTAGTGGACGCTTCACGTCTTAATATTCAACAGACAACAACGACAGCTGTCATACAGCTGTCTGACATGACAGACAGCTGTCATACAGCGGTCATACAGCTGTCTAACAGCTGTCTAACAGCTGTCTAACACAGCTGTCTAACACAGCTGTCTAACACAGCTGTCTAACACAGCTGTCTAACACAGCTGTGTCATACAGCTGTCTAACAGCTGTCTAACAGCTGTCTAACACAGCTGTCTAACACAGCTGTCTAACACAGCTGTCTAACACAGCTGTCTAACACAGCTGTCTAACACAGCTGTCTAACACAGCTGTCTAATACAGCTGTCTAACACAGCTGTCTAATAGGGCAGACATATGTCTAACACATGTCTAGCAGATGGGTAACAGTCACTCTTTTGCGGAACATAAACTGAATGTTTTTAAGTCAAACAAGAAGAAAACAATTTAAAACACATCTACGATGACCATGAGGCAGCCTACATGGACTTTGAACAATTTTTAAAAATAGATGCGGCCAGGTTAGTTGATTAACCATCCAGGTCAGTCACAGCTGACGCTATAAATAAAAACGATGCTGGAAGCGAGTGACGTCACAAGAACCGGTGGTGCATGTGCCCAGGTTAGACCTCTAAGCTTTCCAGGTTAATACCGGGTTAGCTCCATGACAAGGTGGTGGACCAGTCGGGTTAGCTAAGAGTCGGGGTGGTGGAACGGTCGGGTCAGCTAGGCTCCGGTCGCCTAGCTGACCCGGTTCCACCACCCCGACTCTTAGCTAACCCGACTGGTCCACCACCTTGTCATGGAGCTAACCCGGTATTAACCTGGAAAGCTTAGAGGTCTAACCTGGGCACATGCACCACCGGTTCTTGTGACGTCACTCGCTTCCAGCATCGTTTTTATTTATAGCGTCAGCTGTGACTGACCTGGATGGTTAATCAACTAACCTGGCCGCATCTATTATTAAAAATTGTTCAAAGTCCATGTAGGCTGCCTCATGGTCATCGTAGATGTGTTTTAAATTGTTTTCTTCTTGTTTGACTTAAAAACATTCAGTTTATGTTCCGCAAAAGAGTGACTGTTACCCATCTGCTAGACATGTGTTAGACATATGTCTGCCCTATTAGACAGCTGTGTTAGACAGCTGTATTAGACAGCTGTGTTAGACAGCTGTGTTAGACAGCTGTGTTAGACAGCTGTGTTAGACAGCTGTGTTAGACAGCTGTGTTAGACAGCTGTTAGACAGCTGTTAGACAGCTGTATGACACAGCTGTGTTAGACAGCTGTGTTAGACAGCTGTGTTAGACAGCTGTGTTAGACAGCTGTGTTAGACAGCTGTGTTAGACAGCTGTTAGACAGCTGTTAGACAGCTGTATGACCGCTGTATGACAGCTGTCTGTCATGTCAGACAGCTGTATGACAGCTGTCGTTGTTGTCTGTTGAATATTAAGACGTGAAGCGTCCACTAAGGTTCAGTCGTTAACCAACAGTGAAGGTGAAAACAAATAGTACCTGCTAAACTTTAGTCTTTAATAAACACGAGGCTAAACTTCGGTCCTTTAACCAACAGTCAGTTGTGTAGCACGAAACAATGGCATTCCAAATACTTGAAGATACAGTGACCTCCAATAAGAAGTTTAAACTTGATAGACGAAGCGTATGCTTTAGACTACACGATATACCTGACGATGTGAACGATCCAGAGAAGTGGGTCAGAGATCGTATTAAAGATATTGTGAGTCATATAGTCCATGATGTCGATCCCGAAGACAGAGTGGGGTTTACCTTTAGCTCGGAGGGGTTCGACAAGGGGGCTGCTCACTTGCCTTTCAGAAAAGCAAAGAATGTTGTTTTCGAAGACATTTGGTTCCTACTGAGTAAGATATACCAGAGTAAAGGACCTGGTTTTCGTTCTAATAGTTTTCGAATGACGATGACTCAAGTGAAAACCGCTAAGCCTTTAATACATGTCAATTAAATATCTTAACTCATCATTACCATCATATATTCAGACATTTGTACGTAGCATGCAAGCCTTCAATATAAACACGTACCAATTCAATCTCTTAATCCATTATTAACATCATAGGTTCAGAGGGGTCCACTTGTAGATAGCTTGCTATCTCTACGCCCCTCAACGTTGGTTGGTTGGTTGGGTGGTTGGTTAGTTGGTTGGTTGCACTTTTCATAGAAATGATTGGATATCCAACAGGCTAAATTTAGAATGAAATCTTTGCAAACATATGTACCACCTATCAAGTCGTTTACAATCTGAGCTCCACCCGTTTTTACCAAGTATGTTGCAGTTCTAGGTGTTACTTGAGATGTTGCTTCCGGCACATCTAGGGGGCCGGTATTCCGGCTCCCTGGAGATGGCTTTAAGTGGACTCCTTCGGTTGAAATATTTAGGGTATCGGTATTCTGGCTACCTAAATGTTTCTTCAGCTGACCGTTGTAATAGGCAATCAACTCTTTAGTTTTCTTATTTTTTCATATATCACACTTTTTAATTTAATTTTACACTATCGAAAATTAAATTACATACATACATACATAAAGGGTACACCTCAAAAACAGTTGGTTGGTTGGTTGGTTGGTTGGTACATAGACTGTTATGTTCGTATACTTAAAACTTAGTAAACTCAATAAGGTTCTGAATACGTTTCTCCTCAGACACATCTGTTATGTACGTCGGTTCTATTTGTCTTACGGTGTTTCACTTCTGTTTTTCTTCTGTTAAAGAGATTTACAGAATATGCATCATATGGTGTGTTTAGGATCACTTCGGTATCGGAATGTTTGTTCTTAATGTTCTTATCATTTTACTTCGGTTCCTTGAAGATTGGTTCTATATTTCTGATTAAATTCGCTTACGCAGAAATAAAAATTGTTGAGTTTTTCATAAAAATGAATGGTTATGTAGCAAATCGAATTTAATATCAAACATACTAAAGTCCAACAAGTATTTAGCGGTTGTTGGTGTTAATTGAAATGTTGCTTCCGACACTTCTAGGGCATCGGTATTCCGAGCCCCTGGAGATGTCTCTAAGTGGGCTCCTTCGGTTGGAACATTTGGCATATCGGTATTCCGATAACCCAAATGTTCCTTCAGCTGACTGTTGTAATAGGCAATCAACTCTTTAGTTTTCTTATTTTTCAACCAATGACACATAAAGCCACATTTCAAGACAGTTAGTTAAGAGTGTTGTATGACTAAGATTACTCTTGAACTATTTAGGATATCGGTATTCCGGCTACCTAAATGCTTCTTTAGCTGACAGTTGTAATAGACAATCAACTCTTTAGTTTTGTTATTTCCACCCATTAACACATAAAGCCACATCTCAAGACAGTTAGTTAGAGTGTTGCATGATTAAAATTACTCTGAAATGCTAGTGGCACCCATTTTTATCAAGTATGTAGCGGCTGTAGGTACCAAGTCAACCCCTTCTACTTGTTGTTGTAATAGACAATTAACTCTTTGGTTTTCTTATTTTATATCTCATAAACATAAAAGCTACACTTCAAGATACTTAGTTTAACTGGTCACATGGCTAAGATTACTCTGAAATGATAGAGATGTGTTGGTTTAGGGCAATTGAAGACTGTTCTTCAAGACATATTTACTTTGGTTTGTTAGGTACGCTTGACAGCTGCCTGTGCCGTCAACTTCAATAAGTCTAAGAGGGTGTACTAAAATTTGTCTGTAGAACGCATCACTTGATGTAGTCAACACTTAAATACGCTATTGAATACTGTTCTTTCTGGTATGGTTGAAATTTTCTCTGAAAGTAACTTCATTAAGTCTAAGAGAGAGTGTGTTGTTTTTAGGTGTTAACACAGCTTGTTCTGACTTACTTAAATATTATATTTCTTCTGTTCAACAAGACGATGATTTTGAGGTGTCACACATGTATGTAGCTCTAAGAACGGCTATACCGGAAGTGTCTACCGCAAGTAACATTTTTATTGATTTTATTGGTTTGCTAAACAGCGTGTATGTATTGGTTCTATAGTACATCTCCCGATCTTCCGAGATAAGGGTTTGAAGTTTTTTATCTCAGTTTCTTGTAGACCTTGTTACGAAACATACATTTTTGAAGTCGGTTCCTTTCTATCACTTTCCGTTCAAAAGATATAACGATTTAAAGTTTAGACCGGAAGTGGCCATTTTATTGTATATTCCAATTTGGTTTGGCCTCCTTAACACCGTGCATGTATTGGTTGTATCGTACATCTCACCGATCTTCCGCGATAAGGGTTTGAAGTTTTTATCTCAGTTTCTTGTAGACCTTGTTACGAAACATACATTTTTGAAGTCGGTTCCTTTCTATCACTTTCCGTTCAAAAGATATAACGATTTAAAGTTTAGACCGGAAGTGGTCATTTTATTGTATATTCCAATTTAGTTTGGCCTCCTTAACACCGTGCATGTATTGGTTCTATCGTACATCTCACGGATCTTCCGCGATAAGGGTTTGAAGTTTTTTATCTCAGTTTCTTGTAGACCTTGTTACGAAACATACATTTTTGAAGTCGGTTCCTTTCTATCACTTTCCGTTCAAAAGATATAACGATTTAAAGTTTAGACCGGAAGTGGTCATTTTATTGTATATTCCAATTTAGTTTGGCCTCCTTAACACCGTGCATGTATTGGTTCTATCGTACATCTCACGGATCTTCCGCGATAAGGGTTTAAAGTTTTTTATCTCATTTTCTTGTAGAGCTTGTTACGAACCGATATATTTTTAAAGTCAGTTCATTTCTATCACTTTCCGTTCAAAAGATATAAGGATTTAAAGTTTAGACCGGAAGTGGCCATTTTATTGTATATTCCACTTTGATTTGACCTCCTTAACACCGTGCATGTATTGGTTCTATCGTACATCTCACGGATCTTCCGCGATAAGGGTTTTAAGTTTTTTATCTTATTTTAGTCGCCATTTTTTAATTCTGCTTACTTAGACGAGTAACATGACACTAAACACGTGGGGTTAGCTTAAGAAAGGAATTGAACCTGTAACCAACCATTGTTTCTAAGCTTACTGTTTAGTTATTCAGTACCTCTTTGTATTTGTTTGACGCTACCATATCAAGGAGCATATATCAGGAATCGAACCTGTATCTCTTTCTAAATAAAATCAACTACTTGCCGCGCCCACACATAAGGCTAAAAAAGTTCCTATTTTTAAGAGTTGAACCTGTTGTCCATTTTGTTTCTGAGCTTCCTTCTTTGTTTTGCCAGCGACCTCTATTGTCTCTACGATATTTAAGTTTGGTTTCCTATTTGAACCTGTTGTCTATTTTGTTTCTGAACTTCCTTCTTTTGTTTGCCAACGACCTCTGTGTGTTATTTTTAGAACCTACCCATATAACAATTGTGGCGTTCGGCTAATTTCTATGCGAAATCTAATAGTCTGTCTAATATTAAACATATTAATTATTATGTCTTATGTCTAATAACAAAAGCTTTATGTATGTTACATGTATGGTTTGTTTTAATTAAAAGTCGTATATATACCAGCCTAAAACAGTAAATTAATAAGCGTCTGCTTAGCACAGTGGTTAGCATCGTTGCCTCCCATCTGAATGTCCCGGGTTCGAAACTCACCTGCTCCATGTGGCTTTTTTTCAAAAATAATAATTTTCCTTACGCTTTGGAATGTTTGCATGTGACTGTCTGGCCCAAGTCGTGTGACGTCACTGTCTGGCCAAAGTTTCCTAGACATAACAGGTCAATGACCTTAGAATGTTTACAGGTTACATTGGAAGCCATCTTGGACGCCATCTTGGGGGGCGTGGCCACGCCCATAAGGGGGTGGGGCTCCGCCCAGAGGGGGGAGGGCTCCGCCCAGAGGGGGGAGGGCTCCGCCCACTAGGGGTGGGGCTCCGCCCACTAGGGGAGGAGTGGGGGTACCCCCACTCCTACCCCCACTACCTGTCTGGCCAGAGTGGCGCCCTACCTACTGCCATTAATAAAAGACAGATTCTTGCCGAGTTTCATCAAAATCGGTTGCTAATTTTTTGAGTTATCGCTCGGATACATATACATACATACATATATATATATATATATATATATATATATATATATATATATATATATATATATATATATATATATACATATAGATATATATATATATATATATATATATATATATATATATATATATATATATATATATATATATATATATATATATATATATATATATATATATATATAAATTCAAACGGACCTTGCTTTCGGGTTCTAGAGGCCCAAATTTGTGCTCATTTTAAAACATTTTTGCAAAGTCTCACCATCGATTTGGCGAATTTCTTTTAATAAAAATTCGCCAAAACGAAAAACCATTACCAAGGTCCATTGCATATAATAGTACGCCAGAATTATTTTCTGTCGCCCTTGCAACAATGAAAAAATGCATATGCACATCGAGATAGCAATAAGACGTTTTCCAAGTATGTATTATTTTTTGACATTTGCAGTTGATATGCCACAATCATTAACAAAAAATTATTACCGATGCCCTATTGTATAATAGTACACCAAGATTATTTTTTGACATTTTCAGTTGATGTGCAAATCATTAAAAAATATTATTATTACCGGTACTATTGTATAATACTACACCAAAATTATTTTTTGTCATCCTTTGCAAAAGTGAAATTTGAACATCGGGATAGCAATTAACACGTTTTCCAAACATGTAAGTAAGAATAATTAGATGCGTTCTGGTTGCAAAATGTAAACAACGCTACCACAGAACACTAACGCTACACAACAAGCGCAGTGCAAAAATAAAGCGCTTGTTAGGCTTGCAACTTACAAGCAGGTTGCTCCTGCCAAAATTTAGCAGTATATTGTCATACATGATATAATGACTTAGAAGAGATATGATATTGCGCATATGCCCCGCCCCCTCCTATGACGTCACGTGGTGAGTAACGTTATAGAAGTCCAACTACACACTTAAAACAAAGTCATTCGCAATCAAAAAGTTTCTATACGTCAGTTTAATGCGGTTGAAGTTACGTCTATATTGTCCTTTTCAGATAATAAAGATCACAGCACTAAATTTAATCGTTTTCATTTTTATTACTTCCAACTGTATGCTCTTAAATATTAGTAAAATACGTAATTTGTTAAGAGGTTGTGATGAAACGTCAAACCTCACTGCATGACAGCATATTATTGTTGCATTGGACTCACCACTTGACACCATGCGCGTGACAGGTCTAAAAATAGGTAGTCTGAATATCATATCTCTCGTTATTTGTATCATGGGTTGCGCCTGCCAAAATTTAGCAGTATATTGTCATACACTCGCCAATTACGAAAAGCGAATTTCGAAACTAATTCCTATTGATCCATATTAAATAATATTGCGATATTATTTAAAATAAACCAATAGGGATACGTTTCGCGGCGATTTCGCAATTCGCTAAAAGCTAGGTTCATACATTCGCAAATTGCGAAACTATTTCCAATTGGTCCATTTGAAATAATATTACGATATTATTTAAGATAAACCAATATGGCGATACGTTTTGCTGCGAATTTGCGACTGAAGGAGCCTAGCTTATTGGTCCATATTACGATATTATTTGAGATAAACCAATATGGAGGGACAAGGTTTATAGATTAGATAGGTTGTCTGGTAACTTTCGACCAATCAGAAAGTGGCCCGGGAGTACGTCACATGAAGTCTGAATTTAAATCTAGTGGTGCATTGAATATAAAAACCAGCTGGCATTTTTATGTGCGTCTTTACAAAGTTATGTTTTTTTATGAACTTATAACAAGATTAAACATTTAATAACAAGTTGAAATTAAGATTTTTGTCATATAGTAACAGCATGTATTGAATTTTTAGGATATTATTCGATTTCAAAGTAATGGATTCAATTAATTGGTTTATCTTGAAAAGTATTAAAAATTACATATTTATGAAATTATAAATTCATAATGTCTCAAATTGGACATGATTTTTTTGTTCTGAACTGCAATCTAGGTTTTTGGTTTCTTTTTCTTAATTGTTTTCCTTTTTTACTTGATAAGCTTCATTTAATAACATACAACTTTTACAATAAGTAAATTTTTTAAGTTTATAATATTTGGGTACGTATGTATTTGTACACATACAAAATAGTAGGTGTATAATTTTTGCAATTAATTTCCAACCGCAAAACTCCTTCATCTTTGGAGTTGTAAAATAGTACATTGAGTTAGCACAATAAGTAAATAATAATCTGTATATAATATTTAAGGAGGTATTTATTTGTATACATAAAAAAAACATAAAATAATAGGTTTATAATTTTTGCAAAGCAAAATACCATACATCTTGTTACGATTATAAAATAATAATACATTGGGCTGCTATATATAATAAGTAAATAATTTTAGCACATAATATTTAGGTAGATATTTATTTTTACACATACAAAGTCGTAGGTTTATAATTTTTACAATCAATTTCTAAGCAAAAAACTCATAGTAAAATAATACACTGGGTTAGCACAATAAGTAAATAATTTTAGTATATAATATTTACGTAGGTATCTGTACAAATAAAAATCGTAGCTTTATAATTTTTGCAATCACTTTGTAAGCAAAAAAAAAATGGTGCCATATGGTTTTTTTTTGTTGGAATTGAGGTCGATGGTGAATAAGAATTCATAATATCGAACCAATTATTTACCATCTGGAAAAAATCGCCAGGTGCGCACTTCCCCTGGGATGTAATGCTGTAGCAGTTGTGTTTGAAAACAATTGTGCTGCCAATTTAACATTTTGTCTTTGAGCTCTTTCACATTCTAAATGTAATTGGGTTAGTTTGTAACAAGCATTAATTTCTGATTTTGTATTTTCTACCAACCATTTCACAGGATTTTTATTAATAACTGTATTATCCTGCAGCAGAAAACTAGTATCAAGGAACCAGTTTCTTAATAGCTTTAGGACATGAGGAACATCAGAAAAAAAAGGTTTTTTTGTAACTGGATGCTCAACAAACAGCTTTTGTTCATTGATGCCCGTGGTTTTCCATAATCCTTGATTCCCACCACCACAATCCGAAACACAAGCAACAACGTTATACTTTACATTATGTAAAGAGGTGATGACTTTTTCATGTAACTCTTTAGTCGTTTTTTGATCAAACCCCATATATATATATATATATATATATATATATATATATATATATATATATATATATATATATATATATATATATATATATTATAGATGTTAATTGCACTTGTTGATATTAAATCCATACGTAAACATTTAATATACTTTATTATTTCACTAACTGAATAAACTATATGATACATTTAACTATAACAATTACAACAGTACATGAGTACATAACAGATAACTGACCGAGCGTAGAGGACGTGTGTTCACTGTAGCGGTTGGTAGCGAGGAGAGCGAGAGAGATCGCCTGGTGTCTCTTATATGCCGTAGTTCTTGACAGATGGCTGTAGCATAACGTAACGCAACGTTTAACTGTCAAGAGTATTTATGCAGAAACAGTAGTGTTAACGGAAACACTGCGGTCGGAACCACCGCCACACATATATATATATATATATATATATATATATATATATATATATATATATATATATATATATATATATATATATATATATATATATATATATATAGAGAGAGAGAGAGAGAGAGAGAGAGAGAGAGAGAGAGAGGGGTTGCTTCCAGTTAGCAAAAAGTCCTCGTGTTATAATCACCTATAAAAAAAGAGTAATCATAACAGCTTGTAGAAAAAAAAAACCTACCAAACGAAAATGATTATTAGACACTCATTTGCATATAAGAATGTGGCCCCATAATTTCATTATTATTTTGGTAGTACTCATACAGTGATGACACTTTAACTTCATCATAGGACAATATATGGTAGCTCTAAAACGATGATGTTTTATGTTTCCTGCAGTCTCCATAACATTTAAAACATCTTCAAGGATGCCATCAGTCAAGTTAATGTTTGCAGCCCAATGCTGCACTGTGGATGATCCAGGAAAAGGAAATTTTAGAGTGCTCCTTAAATAAATATACGCTCGCTTGCTAAAATATCTAATAATATTTTTAAGTAAGATTTAAAATATTTTAAAAAACTATCTAATTCATTGTAAAATTTATGTCATAAATAAATAAGTAAATAAAATAAATAATAAAATAATAATAATTGACACCTTACAGTAAATGCCCTAGATAATTATTCTTGTATCCAACGTGCCTTGCTGTTCCTTTTTAATAAAATTTCAATTTGATTAGAAGCTAAAAGATCTTTAAAGGCTATTTTCACTATATCTTCAAAATTAATGCCAGCTTCTTTTAGGCCCTTTTCTAGATCAGAAATATGTTGCTGCAGTAAATTTTGGTGGTTTTCATAGTAATCTATTTTTTTTCTTCAAACACAGGTTTGCAATTTGCAATTCTTCAAAGTTTATTTTTAAGATATCATACTGTTTCTTCACTAAAGGGTAGTCTTTCTGACAAGTATATGCTCAAAGTTTCCTCTCGATGCTGACTTTTATCAGCTCGTTCTGTAATGTTCAATGATGATTCTTTATTCCTGCTAATTAAACTTTTCACGATAGCTTTTCTATTTTTATGCACCATTCTCTTGGACCTTTCACTCTCATTATGTTTTTCTTGCCCGTTCAACAGATATAATTAAGGAACACCTAAAAATATAAATTTATTACTACAAGTAGGTGTAATAGGTACCCTCATAGGTCTCAGGCAAACCTCAAATAATACGTAGGTACTACATACTCTTACACAAAATAAATAAATAATCAAAACCAACAAACACAAACGTTGTACCTGATTTTTTTTGATGCGTCGGTTGTGTATTCATTATCCTAGCCCGCAACTCTTCTTCAAAATCCTCAGGTTTAAAATGCTTACTGCAAATTCTCTTATTTGCAACATACCAGACACCTTTGCGATAACATTTTCTTACCCATTCTTTTTGAATCTTAAGGCCCTTTAGGAAAAGAAAAGAAGGAGAGTGTCTCTTCACTTTTCTTTGTCGTTTTAGTAGTATTTTTGCACGTTGATACATTACAAATTGTTCCACTGGGCATCTAAAAAGATATTTAGCTTCAGTTATCTATTGGCTTCTTTTTTAAGTATGTATAATTTATTTTTTGAAGTTAAACACATATCTACCGTTATGATAAATTACCATTTTAATTCTTGATTAAATAACGTCCAATTTGTCCTCAGGTTGATTCTGTACACTTATGTTTACAACATTACAACAAAACACCTTAAAAAATAAAATACAGTCTTTAAGATAATAATTTCGATTTAACTGCTATTTCGTACAAAATAAACATTAAAATATGTCTTTAACTGATGGTTTTCGAAATTTTTTTTTAGCATACACATTAAAAGTTAACTAAACTTCTAATAAATATTATTTAAAGCACAAAGTCAAACTTAAACTTTTGGCATTAGACTTCACATGACGTATTACCCTCCTCTCGCGTTTCTCCCGTCTCCGAGTTACCAGACAACCTGTCTAATCTATAAACCTTGAGGGAGGGATAGGTTTCGCGGAGATTTTACAATTTGCGAGTGTATGAACCTAGCTTATTGCGCACACTGCACGGAACATTTATTTCATGTCTAATCTTAGGGGCGCAGGGCACATAGTAATAGCCACAGCCATAATAATTAATATGCACAATCACCATCTGACGTTTAAAAATTTGACATTGACGTTTTACATCGAGAATTCGAGAAACGAAGTCAAAAGTCAGGTTAAACACTAAATATTATATAAGTGCGAAGTTGGAAAGCAATTTTTATTGTGTAAGATTACCACTATTATTTAAAATTCTTGTATATTAATTCCTGTGATTTGCAGAATTTCTAATTAGCTTGTATGATGAATAATGCAATTAAAAGTAAACTAGTGACAAGAGCTCTAAATCATGTTCGAATGATGTCTCAACTTGGAGATCTAGGAAGCGGTGCCGGCAAAGGTGGCGGCGGAGGAGGATCCATCAGAGAGGCTGGAGGTGCGTTCGGTAAGGCTGAGGCTGCTAATGAAGAGGAATATTTCTACAAGAAACAGAGGGAGCAGTTGAATCAACTTAAGAACTCTCTTCACGATGAAATCAAGTTTCATGAAGAACAAGTGAAGAGACATCAGGAGGCTATAAATCGTCACAAGCAGAAGGTTGGCGAGATCGAAAAGAATCAATAGGTTTTATATTTTAAGAGTTGATCACATGACATACTATTGTCATGCTTTTTTTGTTATAGATTATAAGTAATAAACCAATGTATTAATACTCTTAGACCTTAGTGTTTTTTTTAATCATGTCAGTTCCAGTTTTAATACTTATCCCAAAGAATCATGTGTTTTAGCGAATCATTTTGTATTAGTAAGATTAGAACATTCAGATTAAAATATCAACATTATAAGAAAATAAATCTACATGTGAATTTAGTATGGAACAGTTTCACCAAGTAAGGGCAACAACATTGAATGAAAACATATGTCTATTTTTCCCTTACGGCTCGTCCGTGTCTTTGCCGCCTCGATAGCACCGCAGCCTTTGGCTTATTGTGAATGCCCTTTGTCTTTTCTACTCCACCCATTCCAAAATCACTGTACCTTGAACTAGTCTGCACAGCAACAGAAGTTTATTATTGCTCTGTATCCGGCCTAGGCTGTCCGTAGATCAGTTGTCTTTTGCGGTCCAGAGCTTTACACTCGCACAAGATGTGCTGGGCTGATTCCTCCCCCTCGAACTGCCCCATTTTATGCAGGTGTTTCTTGACAGCCATATGTCCCGTCAAAAGTCCTGTTATGTTCCTGAGCTGTCCTCTGCTAAGATTTAGCAGCTTCACAGCTCTCTTTGAACTGGGTTCCTGAATTACTGACTTCCCATGTCTGAACCCTGCACAGCCCGCCCAGTACACCTTATGTTCGTTTCTGACCCAGGACTTAATGGATCCTCTGGCTCTTCGTCATTCACAGCCTTTGGCCCCCGAGTGACCCGGCACCCAGATGAGGGTGACCTCATTCTGCCCAGCCATGTCGCTGGTCTCGTCCCAGCATTCACTTACCAGCCTGGAGTTTACCTGTGGGCTACCTGGCTGTCTGTGGCTATGAGGAGCCGCTTATAGGTGTAGCCCCTCCTCTTCTTCTCTCGCGTACAGTGCAAGATGGCATACGTTTCGGCCTAAAAGACTGTTGCATGAGCTCCAAGGGAAATACTGTGACTTACCCTCGGTCCTTCCTAATAAACGCCGGCCCACGCTCCCCGCCAGATCCTTCCGTGAACCAACGAGCGCGTCCTGTGGTAGGCCTAGCGTCTCCCCCAGCCATGCCTTGCGGTCGGGGTATTTCCACTGTAAACTTATTTTACCTGCAGATTCGCGGGCCCGCGAAGTGTGACCTCATTTTAAGCAGGGGCTCCTTCACGATCTCCTGAATTTTGCAGTGGCCCCTGCAGTCTGGGTTGATCTTCAGTATATAATTGCAGGTTAGTCTGACCTCCCCCATGATAACTAAGTGTAAGGGGGGCAGATCCAGCAATACCTTCATGACGGCTGTTAAGGTTGGTGTCGTGGCCCCTGTGATGCCGAGGCAAGCCATCCTTTGGATCTTGCCTAGTTTTGTTTGGCACTGGATTGTGTCACTTTAGGTCACCAGTGCTGCATATGTTAACGATGGTCTGACCACCCTTGTCTACAGCCAGTGGGCCATACTAGGTCTGAGTCCCCACGTTGTTACATATAGCCGCCTAGTGACGGCTAGGGTCATAACTGCCTTACACAGTATTTTTTCAACGTGACCATTCCAGGTTAGCTTTTGCAGAGTCCAAAACATATGTCTTAAAAATATCAACTGAACAGTTTTATAAATTTTAAAAGTAGACAAAAATGAAAGCATATGTCTTAGTAGTGTTTTCATTTTTTGTTTCCTTTTCAAATTTATTAAACTGTTTAATTGATATTTTTGTTGTTGCTACTCATCACAAACCAGAATGTCTTATCTGTTTCCAGTGGTTCTTATGTCACTAGAGCTTTTGCACCTGACCAATTGTGCCTTGATTTACCTCTTCTTTTTTTGTCCATATATAATGCATACACATAATGTTAGAAAGTTATGTCTTAAAATATGTCCAAGAAATTTGTCTCCCTGTTAATTTCTCTTGGCAAGCATCTTTATTATCTCACGTATAGCACACTTTGATTCATCTTTCTATCTGTGTCTGACTAGGTTGAAGTTTCAAAATTTGTATTCTCTTTGTATCCAGGCTTCTACATTAGAACACTCCAGGACTTGATGAATTTCTTCCTCAGGTTGTTTATTAGCAAGTAGAATATTTTCTATATTATTGCTTGCTGTGTCATTGCAATCCGCAACTCTTTGCTACATTAAGTATCATATGTAATAATACTCCCAGTGTATATGAACATGTCTGCTTGCTCAAGTTGTAGGCCGCTTAGCTTTATCTTTAATTTATCTTTATATTTGTTTGCATCATATTGATTTTTAGTTTACACCATCCAGTATACTGAGTATCCTTTAGAGTTCTTTTTCGGTTTATCCTTAGTGCTGTTTTTTTTTTTAATTTCAACAACACACCACGAGGGCTTACAGCCTAAATACTATCGTACCGTGAGTGTTGACAGGGAGGAAAGAGGCAACTTGTTAATTCTGGACTTGAAGGTTTGGAGGCTCGGAGGAGAAGGAAAAACATGTGCCGGCAAGGAATTCCACAACTTGGAAGTCCTCTGGACAAAAGAGCTGGCATAACAAGAAGTTCTATGTCTGGTGACCTGGACAGTAAAAGGGTGCATTCGCTCTGTTCCCCTGGTAGATCTGTTGGGGGCAGCAGGTGGGGAAACTATGGGGGAAAGCTCCTCTGAGCAGTGCCCGTGCAGATATCTATTAAATAGAGAGAGGTCACCAACGGCACGTCGGTGGGCAAGGGATGGCAGCCTTTGGGTGAGGGTAGGGTCACCAATGAGACATATAGCTCTTCTCTGAATGGAGTCCAGGATAGTGAGTGTAGAAGCGGCAGCTGCACCCCAGATGTGGGAGCAGTATTCGAGGTTTGGCCTTATTTGTGAAGTATATAAGGTATAGAGATTAGCTGGTGAAAAGTATTTGCGAGCCCGGAAGAGAAAACCTAATTTCTTAGCAGCCGCTTCTGCAATTGATGTGACATGTTGGTGCCAATTAAGATTTCGATCCACAGAAATGCCAACAAGAGAAAAGGACTCATTACTTTGAATAACTTGGTTGTTCATTGTGATGGGTCTAGGGCTGGTGTATCTCTTATGAGAAAGAAAGCAAGACTGAGATTTGGTGGGGTTGAATTGTACAAGATTTCTACTTCCCCAGTCTAATATTTTTTGGAGATCCAAGGAGACAGAACTATCCATGAGTCTGCGATCCTCATCTAATTGGGCTAAAGAGAGAGGCTTAGAATATTGTATATTTGAGTGGAGGGTGCTGTCGTCCGCGTAACTGTGAAGTGGGTTGGATGTGCTAGAGAGGAGGTCATTGATGTGGGGCTAAAGCTGAACCTTGAGGAACTCCTGCATGAATTGGATACAGTGTAGATGAATGACCATCCACAACAACAGAAATGCTCCGGTTGGAGAGAAAATTTGCTGTCCAGGTACAAAGTTTTGGTGGTAGGCCATAGGCCGGAAGTTTATTAAGCAGCGCTGCATTCCAGACCTGGTCGAATGCTTTGGATATGTCTAGAGCGACAATCTGGAATTCACCGTGTAGTTCCATAGACTTGTTCCAAGAATCGGTGACAAAAGAAAGGAGGTCGGCAGTCGATCTGCGCTGACGGCATCCATACTGCCTGTCGTGGATTAGACTGTATTTTTCCAGAAATGAAAGGAGAGAAATAGGCCTGTAGTTGCTAGGAAGCGCTTTGGATCCTTTCTTGGGGATGGGTTGTACTCGAGCGGTTTTCCAGTTACTAGGGAATATGCCTTTATTGTAAGATATCTGAAATAGACGAGCCAGGACAGGAGCTAGTTCTGGTGCGCATTTTTTTAGAACAATTGCTGGGATCTCATCAAGGCCAGAGGCTTTCCTGGTATTAAGAGAAGAGAGCATCTTTCGTACCTTTTTAGTTTTGAAAATGATATCCGTCATTTTATGCGCGACATTGGGGACTGTTGGTGGTTGAACATTTGGAGGTGGGTTGAGAGTAGAATTACTGGCGAACAACGGAGAAAAAAGTTCAGCCTTGCCCAGGGCGGTAGAAACAATTTCATCCCCTGAGACAAGAGGTGCGAACGTGCTTTTGCAGAAATTATTCCCAATAGATTTAGCAAGAGTCCAGAAGGGTTTGCCGCCGTTGGAGCTTAATAGGACTTTGTTTTATTAAACGAGTTTCTTGCCTCAGAAAGAATGCGGACATAGCAGTTTCTTGCGTCGTTAAATGCTTGACGGTTTTCTTGACTGGGATTCTGTAGAAGCGTTTTGTGAGCTTTGACCTTTTCAAGTCTGCCCTTGTCACAGGATTTAGAGAACCAGGGCTTTTGGGTGGCTGAAGAGGTTTTCTGTGTACGTAGAATAAATAGTTCCATGCCAGCTTGGATAATTTCGGTGACGTTTTGTGAGATATCAGAGGGGTCAGGATGAGAGAAACAGACAGGCGCCCATAGAAATGAGGAAAAGTAATCCCGCATTTCGTCCCAGTTTGCGGAGTTGTAGTGCCAAACGATACGTGGGTGTGATGACTGTGTGACCTCGGGTTGCACTGCGCAGGAAGCAGTGACCATGCCGTGATCTGAGCGGCCAAGGGGGGCGGTGACTGATATCTTATACCATTCAGGTTTTGTAGTAAGAAGGAGATCCAAGGGATTTGAGCTGTGTGTTGGGATACGAGGAAAGTAAGTAGGTTGCTGAACCATATTGGCTAAAGAATTGCTGACTGCAAAGGCCTCTGCTGCTCTCCCTTGTGGATCGGTTTTTGAAGATCCTAGCCATTCCTTATTATGGACATTGAAGTCACCAAGAATAGTGACCTCGGAGGAAGGATATTCAGAAATCAGATAGTCGGTTTTTTCAGAAAGGTAGTCAAAGAGCTGTACAAAGTTGTTATCAGAAGGTGACCGGTAAATGCAACAGATGAATTTAGTTGCAGCCCTGAGAGAGAGTTTTATCCATAGTATGTCTTTTCCTCCAGCTTCTAAATTGGGGAGTCTGGTGCAGGGTAGATTGCTACGGACGTATGCGCACACGCCTCCTTGCAATCTAAAGGAACTAGTGAGCTCATACCCCGGGAAATTAAGGTGATTAGTGGCTGTTTTGGCACTGATTTGGGTTTCGGTGAGGAAGAGGAGTTGGGGCCTGTTAGCCTGGAGGAAATGGTGGACGGAGTTCAGGTTAGAATTTAGGCCACATATATTTGAAAAGGATATGTTAAATCTTGATGTTGGCGCCCCCTGTACACCCCTCTCCCGGAGATCCGAATGGAGGGGTATTTTGCCTCCGGAATCTTTTGTACAAGGGGAGCCATCATCATTTTTGCTTATAAGGGAAACCGACTCATACACCAGAACCGGAAACGTCCGTTGGGACTTCACCGGCCCCTTGATGTATGGGGTGGTACCTCCTCGGGCGTGAAAAAATCCTTTACTATTACGTAAAGGAAATTTCCACTACCACCTGCTAGTCATCTGTGTACCTTATGCAATGCAACCATCCATTTGTTTTCATTTCTGCTGGCTTTGGACAAATATAGCCATAATTGACATCTTTGCAATAAGGTCAGATCTGGTAAGTGTGACATAAAATTGGTCAAGTTAAAAAATCATATTCCGTGGTACATTTAAAATCTTCAGTCTTAGTTTTTTTCTTGTAAGCATGTATAATTGCGCACATGATCAATTAAAAACTTCGTTTACAAATCATTGTTAACAAAAAAAGCATTTTTTTAAAGCTCTCAGTGGTTGCACTTGCCCCACAAAATGGGGACAAGTGCGTTTTATCATGTTAAAGTGTATGGTGTATATACGTTTAGTTTATTTCAGGGTAAGATCATCTTTCTTAAACAGTCTTTACAGATATACAACATATTTATTCATAAGACAGTTCTAAATTCATCAACCTCCAGTGAATTAGACAAAAAAATCAAGAATATTGGAGCAAATGAAAACAGTCATATTTGGAATGATATTTGTTAATCCCTGCCAATTGTTGGAGTTGGTAAGGCCATTACAATATACTTTTTAATTAAGTACAATTTGGAGAACCCAATTCATCACAATACAGTTTTTAGACCTGTAGATCCTTTCGAATAAAAACTAAGCAGACAGAGTAACCACTATACATAGCTACATTTTTAATATATTTAAGTTCCCTGTTTTATTTCAGGTAAACTGTATTATGAATCTATGAATCAGAAAATTCAAACTAACTGTTTTTTGTGGAAAACTATGGTGTGAGTCAACCGAAATGTAACTCACAGTAGTAGTTTCCTTTCTATGGGTGTCAAATTCTAGTGTTTCCTCTCAAAAATCAGTTATTCCCAATTTTATTAACTTCAATCTTGAAATTTCTCATAATACAAAAATAGCTGAAAAAGTGGCAAATTTTGCTAAACAAACATGGCTGGATTGGGAAATCCAATATATGTACTCATAAAATAGTATGTTAGAAATAGAAGCATATAGTTTATATAAAAAGTTAACGTTCAAGTTAGATAAATTTCAATATCAAGAATGGTACATGTTTGTAGTCATCAACGCGAAGTTAGTTAAAAAGATCAATATACATAACAATAAATTAAAGCAGCTTGTAAAATATCAAATTAAAAATGAAAAACCATGTCCTAGGAAATTTGACCTCATAGAAAACCTCTCTTCGCGGACGTTCAATAAAAAATGAGATCAGCCTTCTAAATAAAGGGCTAAAATTCGGTTTGCAGTCACAAAAGAACGGTCTATTAGATGTTATTGGTGGTATTCAAACAGCTATTAAACAATTACCCAAACTTTATTAGACAAGCATGTAAATAATCAAAAATTTAAATGAAAATAGCCCATTTAATACCAAAAACGTTAATCCAATAAATACAGTTAAATGACTGCGAGATAAAGAATGTTTTTATGTTAAAGCAGACAAAGGTATTACGGTTGTGATGTTAGACAAAAACGATTATAAAGATAGAGTATATAATGCAATAAAAACAGGTCTGTATAAAAAACTAAATAAAAACCCTGTCCCCAAAAAGATTTCCGAAGTTAAAAACAAGTTAAAGGGATGTCATAACCTTATTACAAAAGATTTAGGAAAAAAGTTACGAGCTTCAAATCCTTAAGTTCCTAAAAATATTGTCTCCCGAAAATCCAGAAAAACGGAAAATCAGTGAGACATATTGTTTCAGCTTCCTTGACATACAATGTAGCAAAATCGTTAGCAAACGAATTTAAGGGCTTTCCTATCAAACAGAAAAGTTTTGTAGCTTCAAATTCACTTGAATTTATTAATAAAGTTAAAAAGATTAAATAACTTGAAGGCATGGTTTTAATACCGTTTGATATGAAGTCTTCATTTCCCAGCATTCCCAGAAAATAAACGCTAACGTATTATTTAGACCATTTGATAAAAATGAACAACATAGAGGAAGAGGTCTGCAAAGAATATATAAATACATAAATTCAGCATTTAGTGGATTCCTCGACGAGTTCGACGGATGCCGTACCTCCCATCGGTTCCTGAACGCTCCCAGACGAGCTGGAAGCGGCAATCGCCGGGGGTTCACTGATAGATGTTAATAAATTTTGGAGCAGGTCCTTATATTTCGGCTCACGCGGACGGTTTAAAAAAAAATTGAACATCTCTGCCTGTATAAGATGCTTCTTCCATTGCCATAGTAAGATAATCGGCATCAGTGAATTCTGCCGGTCTGGCCTCGTCTCCCTCATACCTGTCTTCCAGCTCCCGATTGTACTCCGAGGGATGTGCCCGCTTGATATGCTGCATCACGCCGATATAGGACTTAAAGATGGAGGAGCACTGCGGACACAGGTTGTCATTGCTAGTAGGAGGACCCCGGTAGCGGAGTCTCCTGATATGGGTCTGCATACCTGCTTCATTGGCGAAAGACTTGCCACAAATGCAGATTACCATCGCAAGCTAATGGTTTCGCTTAGAGTAAAAGTAGTTTTGGTGGACGGAAAGGAAACTGTCCACCTTTTTAATTGAACGGGCGAAACTTCACTACCTTCGTTTAAAAGACCCACTGGAAACAGTGGGTTGCCACAGACTGTTTGCAATAAGAATAACTAAGTGGTTCGAAGTGGCGGCAATTGGGCAAACAGTTAGGTTACCAGAACTCCAGGTGAAAGGAGTCTGCTGTGAATTACCTAAAAATAGTAGAACCACTTAGCACGCCCTTGACGTTTGCCAGCTACGCCGTTGCCCGGTTCCACCACGGGGAGGTGTCAGAGGACGATTTATGGTTTCTTGTTTCACGTACTGGTCTTAAGTGTACCAGAAAAAATGCAAAGCCTCTTTACCCGAACTGCAGTTTTCACTGTCAGAACATAAAAAAGACAAGCACCGCAACACCCTGATAACACTATCCTCTCAGCACATTACTCACGAGGACCACTCATGGAACCTCCTTTCTCTATTCATTGCAGACCTTTTTATGAGCAGATTTGAAACAGACATAGCAAATGAGTGACTATTTTCCTCGAGTATGTTTCGTTATGTGGACGGTGTTTTTGCATGCAAAGTAGATTTTATTGCCAAATTAAACAGTATATTTGACTCTATTAAATTCACCCAAGAAATATAAATCAATAACAAATTACTCAGGATAGTTCATCCTCTCATGAAGCTAACTTTGTTAACGGAACGATCGTTAAGTCTTTAAAAGCTGTGTTGTCGTGATTTGCGTTTCTCCAAGTGTACTTATCAGTGCTCATCATAGGTTCCAATCTTCACTTAGTGAATAACAAATTACCTTTTCTTGATGTATTAAATCATAAAAAATACAGATACTTTAGAAGTTGACATCCACAAAAAGGAAACCACTGTGAGTTACATTTCGGTTGACTCACACCATAGTTTTCCACGAAAAACTGCTAGTTTGAATTTTCTGGTTCATAGATTAAGACAGTTTCCCTTGAATAAAGAAGATACAACAGAGAACTTGAATATATTAAATGTAGCTAAGTATAATGGTTATTCTGTCTGATTAGTGGAAAAATTAGTCAATAAATATAACACAAAGAAAATGTTAGCGGAATCTACGACTTTCAGAAACGATAAAACAGATAAAACCGTTTCCTGTTTACCATTTGAACTGCGAATCACGAGAGGTTTTAATAGCATTTTCAAGAAAGTCAATTTACAGCTAACATTTTCCCCAAAAACAATACATTAAAAAATTTAGTAGGCAACTGAAAGGATAAAGATAAAACCACAGAAATAACGGGAATCTATGAAATAGGTTGTAAGGATTGTGAACTATGAGAAGAACTATTGAAACTAGTTTAAAGAATATTTAGTGCAACTGAGATATGGCACGCTATTGATAGATCATGTATTGCTCAGCATATTTGGCATAATAATCTAAAGTTGATAAAAAATGTTAGGCAGTCGCGACAGTTAGATGCTTACGAATGTATATACAGGTGTCTTACGTCGAGTAATGTATTAGATTATTTCCGAAAATATACATTTTTGAGTGCTGAAAAGTTGTATACGGGGGTTTCCGAAGATTCTCTATTTAATGGAAATAATTTCCAAAATGGCGGACTTCCGGTTACACCGTAAATAGATATAAACATCGTTATTTCAGATAGAACACCCTGTATATTATTGCATTTTTAGAATACTCATCTAATTTTAGGTTAAAAGTTATTAGGGTATGCTCTCCATATCTTCAACTGTTTTCGAGTTATGTCAATTTATTTGAGAATTCTGTTCAAGGGGAGGCTGACTTAATGAAAGTGATTTCGTGTCGTGTTAGGATGCTGAAAATTATTTAATTTGTCAGACACGTTCCAAAACCATCAAGCTTCGACATGGTTGTGAGAAAAAAGTGTTTCATATACAGGATGTTTTGTAGGATGTATTAGAATTTGGTGTGTTTTAAACTAGAATAACTCATTTATTTAAAATAGAACACCCTGTGAATTAGCCTCTCATTGAATAGAGCAGATAATTCTCTTTTAAACTGTATTAGCATTCCTTATACCTAAAGTTGATAATTGTCGGGATATTTGCGGTTTACTAAAAAAAATATATTTTATATTCATGAAATTTCAACAAATAACAAAGAATAACAAAAAGTATTGAAAGTTAAAAATTATTATGACTAGCTAAGAAACTCATGATTGATATTGTTCAAATTGTGTACCATTCGCACTAATACATCGCTCTAAGCGTATTACAACTCGTTCACTTGTTGTACGCCGTATTTCTGCGGGATCAATATTATCCAAACAATTACAAACTCTATCTTCAAGTTCTTCCCTAGTGTTGACTGGAGTCGCATAAACATCTGATTTCAATTTACCTCATAGGTAAAAATCCAGAGCAGTGAGGTCGGGCGACCGCGGGGGCCAATTGTATGTTCCGCCGCGTCCCATCCACCTCTCTCCGAATTCATCATTTAAAAAGATCATCACCTCTGCTGAATAATGCGCAGGAGTCCCATATCTAGTTGATACCAACAAATCACATACTCAGTAAGTGGTAAATTGTCCAAGAAATCAGAGACAGTGGTTCGCAAAATCTCTAGGTATTGCACAGCTGTCAGATTATTATCGTAAATGCAGTACGGTATTTTAACATCCATCAGAAGAGCAAACAAGTTGAAGCTGAATTTTCTCTGAAAACAGCGTTCTCTTTTGACATGAGGATTGTCTTGAGCCCAGTAGTGAATATTATGTCTGTTAAATATTCCTTCATGGGACATCTTTGTTTTGTCGGTCCAAATTATGCTTTTCAGAAATAAAGGATCGTTGCGGTGTCTTTCAAGGAGAGTGCGACAAAATTCGATTCGGTGGGCTGGGTCGTTCGGTTCCAGAGCTTGTACACTTATAAATTTATAACTATGCATGTTATGCTTGGACAATATTCTCTGTATGGAGAAACGTGCTATGTTTATGTCATGTTCAGCTGAACGTATTGACGCCTTTGGATCAGCTTCGAAATAAGACAACACAGAAATTTGTGTTTCTTCGTCTTCTGTAACTGGGACTGATCTTGATGTTTGTTTAATCGTGCAACTTCCCGTTCTCAAGAAATTAGTTTCATAACGTCTGAATTTCTACGCAGTCATTGGCGAGGAGTCGGAATACCTATCATTAAACAGCCGACATGTTCTGCTGACCACTCTGTTGCACTCTCCATGAAAATAAAATAAATTCAGCAATTGTTCGTTTGAATAGCTGGCATTATCCATTATAACGTAGAATCTCTATTAATTCAGACAACAAAGACAAAATAACTCACGTTGTGAATGACAGAAATATAAAACTGACAATAAACGTGAAAATGTCAAACATCACGTAGCACTTCTTAGAATTCATACCGATTTTAGACATACTCTTAAATTTGTCTTTTTTTTTTTTTGGTAAACCGCAAATATCTTGACAATTATCAACTTTAGGTATAGGGAATGCTAATACAGTTTGATAGAAAATTACCTGCCCTATTCAATGAGAAGATAATATACAGGGTGTTCTATTTTAAATAAATGAGTTATTATAGTTTAAAGCACACCAAATTCTAATACATCCTACAAAACACCCTGTATTTGAAACAATTTTTCCTCACAATCATGTCAAAGCTTGATGGCCTTGGAACGTGTCTGACAAATTAAAGAATTTTCAGCATCCTAACACGACACGAAATCACCTTCATTAAGTCAGCCTCCCCTTGAACAGAATTCTCGAATAAATTGACATAACTCTAAAACAGTTGAAGATAAGGAGAGCATACCCTAATAACTTTAAATCTAAAATTAAATGGGTATTCTAAAAATGCAATAGTATATAGGGTGTTCTATTTGAAATAACGATGTTTATATCTATTTAGGGTGTAACCGGAAGTCCGCCATTTTGGAAATTACTTCCATTAAATAGAGCATCTTCGGAAACCCCCGTATACAAATTTTCAGCAATCAAAAATGTATATTTTCGGAAATAATCTAATACATTACTCGACGTGGGACACCCTGTATATCGTTATAAAGTTGAAAAAAATGTTTCGATAAATAGAGTAGGTGCGGTTCTGTCAATTTTTAGACCTGTTATCTTAATATTCAGTGTGTCCTTAGAAGGAACATTTGACAACAACACACAATTTTACAAAAGCAGGTATGCAATTTTAATTCTAGGGATTAAAGACTCAACAGTGGGGGCCTGTCTGTATACCTTCCTAGGGGAGGCTGTTCGCTACTGCTTGGCAACTAATATATAAATAGTAGTTCTAGTTTTTATTCGCTTAGTTTATTCATGATAAAAACTGTATTGTGATGAATTGGGTTCTCCAAATTGTACTTGTCAGTGCTCATTACAGGTCCCAAACTTCACTCATTGAATTATTTTTGTAACAAGGAAATTTAAACACTGAGTTTTTAGTAAAAAAATCACTTTGCTACAAAATTTAACCAAGACTTCTTCCACTTTTATTTTAGATACTTGGCATGCAAAAATCCAGTTTGCCACAGCTAAATCTGATAAATTCTTGGTGATTTCTCCGGTAATTTCTCTTTCTTCTTATTCTATTTGTTGAGTTATCTCGTCCGTAGTTTCCCGGACTTCTTACTTGAAGGGTCCAGGCTAAAAAGGGGGAAAGTCAAAAATCGTTAATTTTCAGGAAATCGATTTTTAATTTTAAAACCGTATAACTTATTAATTTATTAATTAGCACTGAATCTCTGAATGGATTTACTTTGTTATAGGTGTTTGGGATTAGACTGCAGAAAGTATTAATGACATTTCATTTAGAATTTTTTTTAAACGTAAAAAATATGAAGGCACTACGGATCGTAACGAACAAGAAGGGGGAATGTCATAGATTTCCACTGAAGTTTTGCAGTATTTTCAATTTTTTTTTACGAAAACCAGAAGCAAAATAGCAAAGGTTATGAAATTAAATTTTATTAAATTTCAGATTGTTTATTAATTATTGAATATACAGAATATGCTCAGACACTTTTTTTTGGGCCTCTTGTACGCTGAGGTTTTGGAAAGGTGGCCTTGTCTTTGACATTTTTGGTATGTGGTAATGTAGAAAAATATTTTCTAGCTGTTGGGTTGAGACAGAATTTCATTAAGCACTGCAGGTCGGTGAATTTGGCCAGTGTTATAGGCAGTAGTCCTGCAAATAGATAGAACATCGTTAACATCGGAAAATAATATTATGTGCATAGTTACCTTTGTATAACTGGCCTGGTAATTTAAACTCATTGTTTGCCAAAGTGTTGATACCCCTTTTTTTCTTCGGTTCAATCAAAACAGCAGTTTCCCAAATGCCATTCCAAGTTGAGCGATGGTAGACAAGTCTAGGATGTTCTTTCACGACTTTTAGTTCACGTATGGGCCGTACTTTCATTGGACACTTATGTTTGTAATGAAGTGTAGAAAAATGTGTAGTCCAGCATTTAAAAAAATCAAAAGTGACCTCCATAACATCAAAAGGATTTGGTTTAACTCTTGCAGCTCTAAAAACTTCAGCCCATTCATTTGGAAGTTCCACACGCGACTTCTGCTGTATAAGTCCAAAATCCTTATCGCATTCCATAAAGGAATGCCCTCTAATGGGGAAGCTGATCTTGCCTTCGTCAAACCTTTTCTGCACATGCACTAAGTGATAGAGGTAACGGATGACAGTATAGTTCTTATTCTGACCCCCACATGAGTCTCAAAATATCTCGAGGACTCGAACACTGCTGGGTAGAAAGTTGTAAACGAAATGATGCAACATCGAACATACTTCATCACAGCCTTTTCGTCCATTTGTTTCAGGATAAGTATAAAAAATACTTTGGCTAGTCGACAAAACATGAATATTAAAAGAGAATATAGACAACTGTCTCTTATAATAAACATCATTTGTGCTTATGTTGGGCACTGGCAAATTTTTAGCAAAATCCATGCATATTGCTTCTTTGTTTTGATTTACCCGACAAGATAATTTTGCAGCCTTTTTTCTTGAATAAAACTGTTCAGCTTTATGCTTGTGCAAAAGATTTTCCTGTCGGAGTGTACTGATTTTGACATCTAGTTGGATCTTCTCTGTGACATTACCTGACACGTTTTTCATTTTGGCTTCTAGGGACCTAATATTTGCCAAGTATTCGTCACATATACTGCACGTATCTGACCTTGGGTATCCAAATGATATGTTGAAGTCTCGTGAGAAGATGGATCTATAAGTTTCATATGACACACAATATTGTTGGTCTTCAATGGTGTTTTGGTACATATTGTACATTTTTTTGATATTTAGATCTTCCGGTAGGTAGATTTTTGACGAATCCTTTAGGCTGTAATGGCTTTGACGTCCTTTGAAAGAGCGAATATGATTGACTACTAGATCTTGAGATTCCGGTTTCAATTTGAGAGGCCTGTTTAAGTGTCTTCCTCGTTTGTCAGTTGGGGCTTTGCCAGTCATTTTTAGAGATTTCTGGAGAATTTCAAGCTTTTTCTTGGTTATACCATGTAAGGAAAGAAAAGCCTTGAAACAAACAGGCACTTCTCTTGTCTCACCATCTACAGATACTCTGACACGATAAGCAAATGAACTGTCGTGTAGCATTGCGCCGTCTTCAGCGTTACGTGGGCGTCGCTGTTGTATAGGACAGACACTAATAAGTCCACACAAATAGATATTTTGCTCGTCCACGGATTTTAATAAATTAAACTCACTTACTATCTTTTGTCTTGCGTCAGCCGGAACTTTATCAAAACACTTGAGACGTTTACATCGGCAATCGCTTCCTGTATCGTGACTTTGCAGGTTAAGTTTTTTAGAAACATCAGTTATTCTCCCGTAACGTTTTCTTTTTTTCCCCTGAACGTGGGTAATAACAAAGTCTTCACTTACACTGACACTTGGGTTCATTTTACTGTTTATTAGCACTACAATCACGACTTTTACTTTTTAATCCAACAAATTTGATAAATAAACACGAGAACCAGTAAACAATCAGGAAGAACTGAAAGAAGCAACTGCAGCCATAAGAGCGTCCAGCAAGAATAAAGGCGCATTTCTGACGTTCCTCCTTCTTAGCATGTGGCGCGCTGACTCTCCTCCTTTTTAGCCAGTACAGCATAATTTAAATTATCGATATCTGGTGACTCTTCTCTTTTTTCGCCTGTATGATGTTACCTGATGATAGTTCTGTGTGTTTAAAATCGAACGGACTGAACAGCTCAAAATGAGTAAAAATTGACGTTCCCCCTTCTTAGCCTGTACCCTTCACTTGTATTCAGTAGTATCTTCATTTTCATCAGTATTGCTGTCAGGAATGTTGTTTCGTAAAAGATTTTCATTTGGGATGGTTTTCGTTATCTTTGACCCTGTTTGTTGTTTTTTAGTCTGCTTCTTGTTTTCTTTGGATATATGCTCCTTGTTTTATCTTTCTTTTAAACGTAAAAAAAAACATCTTGTCTAGTAATTACTTCTGCTCCTAACGCTGTTCTCCGACAGTTTTCCTCAATGTGATCGTTTTTGTTTGACTCTTTTTAATCTTGCCATAGGCCATTATTTGCTCAAATGGAACATAATTTGGTTTTGCATTGCAAACTGATCGCTGAAGAATTGCTGATTCTACGATTTTAACCTGATTACTTTCACATATGCCGCCTTCAGGTTTTGGGATGTTTGATAGTTCTGGATTCCCATAATATTTATTACCAGTGCTACCGTCTTCGTGATCTTGGACACTAACTGGAATTTGAGCATCTGGTAAACAACTAGGAGCTGTATCCGCTGGTGTATAAACTAATTCATTGCAATAAATCTTTTGTAGGTCGAAGGATCGAATTTGTCTGATGGAATCACTTTATCGTTAAATGGGTAAATCCCTGCTCCTTTAAAGCCGTTTTGTATTGTTAATGATCAGTATCCAGATAGTTTTAGTTAACCTTGATAATGTCTTCTTTAGTATTTTTCCCAGGTGTTGACATTTGCCATTTGATAAGCTGAGCATCCCACCTGTATTTTAGTTACTTAAACACAGGTAAATCCAGCGGCTGTAGGAGATGGCTGGAGTGAGGTAGAAGTTTTAAAATAGTGATACTAATGTTCGTGCTACTGTCATTGTATATCAGTAATATGGGACGTTTGTCTTTGCAACCAGAGGTTAAAACTACTAAAATAATTGTTAAAAACTAAAAAAAGTATCAATATCCAGTGACTACCAAAGATTTTATATCTTTTTTTAAATAAATGGATGGCTTAAACACGGAATAAATACTACTATTTTAGATTTTTTATTTTGAAGTTTTAAAAGCAAATATCTAAAAAGCTAGTCGGTAGCTTTTAAAATTGCAGCGCTGAATAGAGCTTTTCAAAAAAGTGCCACTCGTCCTACCATCCCTATTCAAATATATGGGGATTAAATGGGTTGAATGCTACAAATTCTGTTCGGTTTCAAAACAGTGTCCGCCTTGCAAGCAAAATCGACGTGTTCTAAGGCTTTTGAAATTCTCAGTTCTCGGGAAAACCCTGGTGCAACCTTTTAAAATGTACACCTGTATACCTGGTGTTTCATTGGGAAAGATAAATACTTTTACTTTTGATAGGGGTCATAATTAGTTCATCTTTAGCCCCTTAATTATAACCGACATACAGAATGTTTTATCAATTTTGCCTATTTCTTTATTGCCTCATAACTTTTCAACCATTCTGTATATATTTTTGATATTTGATGAACGTACTTACCCTGTACCGTCAAATAGATTGAGGTATTAACAATAAAGAAAATTCAGGTCCGGCTTCACTAAAAATGTACAAATTCTTTCTGCTCAAAAACAACACCTGTATATTTGAATTTCTAGATTTTTTTGCAATCTTAAAAAGACTGTAAAAAATCGAATTTAACAATGTACTTTTTATTTTTGCACAGACGATCTTACTACCCACATTTTAAATTCAAAATGTTATGTTTGAATATTTTGGGGCACCAAGTCAGATAAGATAGGGTTTAATTAACTTTATTGAATTATATTCAAGATTATTTAACCTAAATAAGTAGTATGTTCAAATGCTACGTTTTCTATTTGTCCTTGTATTCATCTAGATCACTAGAAAATCTAGTTGCAGGTCCGTATTTAGAACTAAATATCATGATATACTTACTTTTAGAACACCTTTATTTTGATTTTTTCTAATTACCAATAGGCACTTTTGTAGTTGCAAAGTAAAGAAAATGTAATTAATACTTTCATAAGCAAATGTACTCATCTCCATAGCTTATTAGGGAAGTTACAATTTCTAGAACCCCTTGGAATTGACAGCTCATTATTGTTTCTATCAAAATATTTTTAGTGTTCTTGAATTTGTCGCCGTGTTTTAGTCTTATCTGTTGCAAGTAATTATTGTTATTAAAAATGCCACATTAATATTCTAATGAAGAATATGCAGACCTTGTATATATGTATATGGTTTTTTTGACGGGAATGCTCTATCTGCAAAAAGGAAATATGAAATAAGTTCCCTAATCGAAGACCACCAGATTGTAAATTGTTTTCTCGAAATTTTCATTACATAAGGGAACAAGGTACACTTCCAACAGTTCAGTTAAACGAACATCATGAAAGACGTCATTTGAACATGGAACAAAATATTTCAGATATGGTTAATAATTATCCACAAGTTATCTGTAGAAGTTAGTCATGCCCTTAATGCACCTCACACTACTGTATGGCGTGGGCTCAAAAAACGTCGTCTTTTTCCATATCATGTGCAGGAAGTGCAAGGCTAGAGGCAGGTGATTTTATTCTGAGAATGAATTTTAGTAGGTGGATAATCCGAAATCAACGAATTGTATGTAGATATCTCTTTACCGATGAGGCCCAGTTCACAAGAGTGTGTTCAACTTAAGGAACTCGCTTATGTGGTCGGAAGAAAATCCATTTTCTACAAGAGAAGCCCATTCACAACATAGATCTTCAGTAAACGTGTGGTGCGGCGTTTATGACAATACATTAATTGTACCATATATTTTACCTCAGACATTGACTGGCGAAGTTTACTTAAATTTTCTTCAAAATATTTTGCCAATTTTGTTAGACAATGCAGTTGTAGACGTAGCCGGAATGTATTTCCAACATGATGGTGCTTCCCCGCATTACAGCCTAATTGTGAGGGAATTTTTAAACGAAAATTTTTTTAATAATTGGATAGGCAGACGTAGTCCTATACATTGCCTTCAAGATCACCGGACTTTAATCCTGTGGATTACCAAATTCAGGGACATTTGAAGCCCAAAGTTTATTCTACTCCCATAAGTAGTAGGGATGAACTACTTGAGAGATTAGATAACATCTGTCATGCGATGAAAAAAACCAGGCTGCTAATAAATATAATGGGAATCCAGACCTATCAAACATCCAAAAACCTGAAGCCAGTATATGTGAAAGTAATCAGGTTAAAATCGTAGAATTTGCAATTCTTCAGCGATCAGTTTGCAACGCAAAATCAAATTAAGTTCCATTTGAGCAAATAATGGCCTATGTATGGCAAGGTTAAAGGAGTCAAACAAAAACGATCAGACTGAGGAAAACTGTCAGAGAATAACGTTAGGAAGAGAAGTAATTACTAGACAAAATCTTTTATTACCTTTAAAACAAAGACAAAACAAGGAGCATATATCCAAAGAAAATAAGAAGCAGACTGTGGATTACCACATTCGGGGACATCTGAAGTCCAAAGTTTAGTCTACTCCCATAAGTAGTAGGGATGAACTACTTAAGATTAGATAACACCTGTCAAGCGATGAAAAAAGCCAGGCTAATATTAGAAAATCTGTGAACCACATTACAACAAGGGCAAGAATATGGATCGAAAAGAATGGAGGTCATTTTTAGCAACTATTCTATTTTTTTTGTAGCAATTACAGTTTTTTCTTCTTTCCTTTTTTTTGTCGTTTGTTAATAATACTTATTTAATAAATCCTAGAGCCTGTATCTGAATCAGAAACAATTTGCAGTATTTTACACTATCAGAATACTGCACCAAGGACATGGCAGCCATCCATCTCATGATCACAACCGGGGTGTAGTAGTGGACAGGTGTAGTAGTGGATAGGCTGGAAGTAGTGGCCTGTTTGGCCTATTTCCCCGGAGACAGAGATACAGAACAACCACCTCCAGCAGAGGTGCGGAAATTGATTACCTACTGCAAGAGGAACAATTATCACCTTGTAATGGGGTGTGATACGAACTCCCATCATCTGGTTTGGAGGAGCACAGACACTAACAGGCGAGGTGAGTCACTATTTGAATACATATTAGAGGAGGAGCTGTTTGTCAACAACATAGGCTCGGAACCCACCTTTCTAACGGACAACCGAAGAGAGGTTTTAGATCTCATGATCAGCTCAAGGCTGTTGAGCTCAAAAATCTTCAAATGGAGGGTGTCGTCTGAACCCTCATGTTCGGACCATGCCCATATCCTATTTGAGATTGAAACAGGCCCTAGACCCGTGGTGGAGTATCGCGACCCGAGGACGGATTGGGAGGGGTACAAGCAATCCCTTGCCGCCCGACTTGTGTCCGCTATCCCCACAGTGAGGGATCGTGAAGAGATTGAGATTGCGGCTGAACAGGTAAGATATGCTGTGGTCTCAACATATCACGAAAACTGTCCACTAAAGTCAAGAAAAGATAGTCGAAGGTCTACTTGGTGGAACAATAATCTCGAAAAACTACGAAGAGAAGTGAGACGTCTCTTCAATCGTCCTAAGACAACAGGCAACTGGGAACAATATAAATCCGCTTTAACACATTGCAACAAAGAGATAAGGAACGCTAAGAGGGAATCCTGGAGGAGGTTATGCGGGGACATCTCTAATTTGCCCAACAGCGCCAGAATCCACAGAATGCTCTCACGTGACCGTGTTCAGGAACTGGGATCGATAAAACGACCAGATGGCTCCTTTACTGAATCATGGAAAGAAACGTTAGAGCTCTTAGCGCACACACACACATGTCCTGCCAGCCGAGGGTCGATTTAAACGCACTCAAAGTTACAGCCTCAGCAGTGGAGTGTGCTGTGAAACATTTCCAGTCTTTCAAGGTGCCAGGGGAGGATGGGGTAGTACCAGTCCTACTACAAAATGGACTGGAGATTCTCCTACCTTTCCTAATCAGGCTGTATAGAGCCAGTCTGGCTTGGAACTATATTCCATCCAGCTGGACGGTGGTTAGGGGGGTTTACATTCCCAAATTGGGACGTAATGACCTCCTACCCACATCACTGAGACCTCTCAGTATTACATCATTCCTCTTGAAGGGATTGGAAAAAATACTGGACGGACACATTAAGGGGAACATTTTAGTCAACAACCCCCTTAATACCCACCAGTATGCCTACCAAACTGGCAAATCTACTGAGTTAGCACTCAATAACCTCATGGAGAAAATCACACACTCCCTGGATAACGGGGAGGTGGCGGCATTTCTCGACATTGAAGCATTTAATAATGCATTACCTATCTCCCTCTACGAAGCCACTATCGCTAGAGGGGTGGAACCTACCATTTGTGGCTGGATCGGAAGCATGCTCCACAATCGGACCGTTATTACCTCGTTGCAGGGGTAGGTGGTCAGCTTCAGGGCTGCGAGGGGGTGCCCTCAGGGGGGAGTTCTATCCCCCCTGCTGTGGTCCCTCTTTGTGGACAATTTGCTGATGATCTAGTCATAATGGTCAGGGGCAAATCTGAGGAGGAACTAGCAAGTACTCTTCAAGAGGCACTAAATGTAGTGAATGATTGGTGTCTGAGGAAACAGATGTCTGTGAACCCCCGCAAAAAGATCATTGTACATTTACCAGAAGAAGGCTGGATAGATTAAAACCACCTATTCTTATGGGTGAAACAATTCCATTTACGGAACAAGCAAAATCTCTGGGATTTGCCCTAGATAAGAAGCTCAACTGGGACGTATAGTTAGAGAATGTAATCCACAGGGCTAAACTGTCCCTGTGGACATGCCGTAGAATCTGTGGAAATAAGTGGGGAACAAACCCCCAACAGATGTATTGGCTCTATGTAGTGGTTATCAGACCAATGATGACATATGGCCCAAGGTACTTCGTGGTATCGCGAGGGCCAAACTCGCTCATATACAGAGACAAGCTTGTCTGATGATAACGGGAGCGATAAGCACCGCACCATCAGCCGCTCTGGAGGTCAGCCTTAATATTCCACCTCTTCACATATGGCTGGAGAGGGTGGCGAGGTGGACAACATACAGATTAAAACAAACGGCCGACAGCATGCCGAAGGAAATCAGTCTGGGAGGGTCCGGACTCCTTGATGACATTGAGGGTCATGGGATTCTGGGAATGGTCTCAGACTTGATGCCTACAAAGATCAGTAGATATCTGTCTTTCATGACCGTCCTCCCGGAAAGGGAGGACTGGGAACAAAATCAAACGACCCTATTGAGAGCTGATCTCTGCTGGTATGCTGACGGCTCCAAAACCAATATGGGAGTAGGGGCCGGCGCATATGGGGGCGCTGACTATCAACTAGCCTCGGCAATTACGCAACCATACACCAGGCAGAAGTGTATGCCATCAAGATGTGTGCAAGGGAAAGTATAGAAAACCAGTGCACACACAAATCGTTAAAGATATATACAGATAGCCAAGCTGCAATAAAGGATCTTGGTTCCTACCGTTGCAATTCAAAAACGGTATGGAGTTGTAAATCTGCCCTCAACGAACTGGGCAGCTGTAATGAGGTGTCGCTGGTCTGGATACCGGGTCACTCGGACCAAGATGGCAATGTTGCGGCCGACGCGCTTGCCAGGAGTGGTGCACAGCAAAACACACCTTAAATACCTGGACAGAAAGAATGACAACCCAGCATTGGCAAAATCTGCCAGGATTAGCTCACTCTAAGGCCTTCATAAATGGCCTATCTGTCAAGGGCTAAAAAACTTCTAGAGCTAAACAGACAACAACTGGGTACTCTAGTCGGCCTGTATACAGGACACTGCCGCTTGTGTCACCACATGCACCGAATTGGAGTCGGTCACGAAACTGAGTGCCGGCTGTGTATGGAGAGTGACGAAACAGCAGAGCATGTACTATGTTCCTGTCCGGCGGCGGACAGGACTACCTGTTCTTTGGCAAGACAAAGCTTGCTCCGGAAGATCAGGATCAACTTTTGCCCACAAGATTATCGACCTCTGCACAAGGCTGGCTTTGTTGGGCAAAATATAGACCATTATGCGTGAGCCACAATAGACCTTATGGTCACGGTGGAGGGACCGGTATTGCCCACTCACATTCAAACCTAACCTATTTAATAAATAGATCAACAACATTAAATAAAACATGTCTGATTCCACTTGGTGCCCCACATTATTAAAAAAATAACAGTTTCGTTAGTAAAATTTAAGGTCTTTTAAAATATCACAAAAAATTGTAGATTTGGCTCGTTTTTGATGCCACGCTGTATATTGATCGTTCATTCTGCATCAATTCAGTTAACAGAGCGTTCCTGTCTGAAGCTTTGGCTTCCATATGGATCACCCCATTATGAAAATCTGTCGACGAATAAAAATCACATCTGCAAACAGAAACCGCTCTTTCTTCGTAATCATCCTATGAATAAAGAGGATAAACAGAAAAATTAAATACCCTCTAGTAGATTGGGGTCATATTTCAACATGTTTTTAGTTGAAATTCAAGAAAGATTTTTTTCTTCAAACAGGAGCTTCTTGACTTGAAAATTTTCAATGTTTTATTAAACACCCTGTATAAAATGGATGTAAATTACCTGATGGTTTGCAGAACAACAGGTTAATAGTGAAAGGATAGTGCTAGCAAATGCTTTTAACAGAGTTCAATTTGATCGTGTCAATTGAATGTTACATGAAATTTAAAGAGCAAAATTTTCGCCAGCGAAGCTTTGAGTGTTGGGTAGTTTATATCTCATTTAAACAGAGGGACAAATTTAAAATAAAAAGCAGTTCCCTATTTTCATTTATTTTTATTAGAAAAAAAATACAAACATAGAAATGTAATGTACTTTAAAAGTAAAAAATTGTACATAAGTAGGCTTACATAATAAAGAAAAAACTAAATATAGGCAAATTAAAAAATAATGTGGTGATCCTTGAATATACGTCAAGAATGTTTATTTCTGTATAAAATAAACTAAAGATATTAAGTTATGAATTGTAAAAGTGGTAAAACGCATAATACATTAAATAAGAATTGACAGAAAATAAAAAATGACATCAACTTGTGTTATCAAAAATTAATCTTTTAAATATTATGTTTACATATGGATATTTAATCAATTTTAATCTTAATAATTTCTCACGATTATAAATTTGTATATTTTAGAATTAGAAATTTCAGTTCTTATAATTTTTAATACCTGACGTGGCAATGGCCACACTGTGTTGAACACATCGGCGCAATCACCGAACTTAAGCAATAATTGAATGGGTGACCACCTGAGAACACTGAATCCTATTAAATTCCCTCGGAAGGTAATGGCAAACCACCAAGTATATTTGCCTATCAAGTTTCCTTTGGGAATCAATGATACTCGGATTGAGTTAAGAATATTTATATAATAAATACCTTGTATAACAAGGTGTAGCCATATTAGATTTAATTTTTTTAAAGCTGGTCCTTTTGTTTTCATAGAAAACAATAAAACTTTTACTTTTTATTATGTTGACTGCAATTTTTATGAAGGTTTTGATAATATATCATCTCACAATCAAATAACGCTATTTTAGTAGATGATATAACATAATAAATTAAAGCTAGTTGCTATCTACAATAGTGAGTAAAGTTTCAAAATAAGAAACCTATCAGAACCATAGGAGTGAAGACCAAATTCTTTTGTTTTATATATAAATGTGCTATATAATGTAATTAGTAACATACATATTTTTTTTATGAACTGAATTTGCACTTTTCTACAGCATAATATTTATAATGGGAAAGTATTTCATATATATATTTGCCCAAAAATTGTCACAGATTCTATAAGTCACTCTCTAATTTCAAAATTCTAGACCTCTTAGCAAAATTGAAAACAAACACTGGATTTTCATTTAAGACTGTATATTATCTATTTTTGGAATTTGAAGCTTAGTTCATACAACAAATAATCTCACTAAGTGAAGATTGGAACCTGATAAGCACACTTTGAGAACCCAAATCACCACAACACATTTTAAAAGACCTGACCTGACCTGACGATCGTTTCACAAACCAAGTTAGCGTCATTAGAGGATAAATACTGAATTATTCATCCTCTGATGATGCTAACTTGGTTAGTGAAACGATAGTCAGGTCTTTTAAAATGTTTTGTGGTGATTTGGGTTCTCCAAGTGTGTTTGAATAATCTCAATAATAGCCGGCGCTAGGCTCGATAACAAGGCAGCTGATTCAGGCAAAAATTCCCACTATGCCTCTAAATTTATTCAAGTACTTACTACACATTTTTAATCAATTTTTTCATTACAGCTTTATTGAATATTAGTACGACACAGTGGAAGAGTAGAATTGAGTCTGTGAAGGCCACAGCTATGACAAATCTGATTCATTAATTAAATTAAATTTGTATGTTGAAAAAGACAATGACACTGGGATCCTGAATCACATTCAATTTTTTTAAATTTATAGCAGCGTCGTGGTATAGCATGTGTTTTACTGAAAATAAACAGTTTCCAAGATAATGCAAAGCAGTAACATGATTATCAAAATGTGTTAAAATTTTGTAAAATGTACATCCCTTCTTTAGTACATAATGTTGAGGGTTCAATAACATGCTGCTCGGCAAAGCAAACAGATTCTAAAATGAAAATCCAAAATGTTCGAGACCATTACACATGCTCATATTAAATGCAACAAAAAAGGCAGCTTGATTCTGAATCAAAACACTCTATAAAAAATCTGAGTTTCAATTTTTCAATCATTAAAGTGTTAAAAAAATCAGTTTTATTACAAATCAAACGGCACTCCAATTGACAACCTCAAAAAAAAAAATGAAGCTCGAGTTTTTTAATAATTAGGTATAAATAACAGCAGGTTGGTTATGAATCAAGTTATAGCCCAGTTTATCGGAGACCCAGCAAAAATTGAGCTTGACTTTTTCGATTATTAAGCACTAAAGGAAATAGTAGCCTAGTTACAAATCAAGCAATTGAGAATCCTGAAAAATATGCAGCTTAAATTTTTAAATATAAAATGTAAAAGAAAGCAGTTTGATTTCGAATCAAATGATACTTCAATTATTGAGATCTTAAAAAGTTGAGCTTTTGTGTGTGATAGATGCAACGAATCCACTGAGCAAAAAAAAAAAACTACAAAATAAAATAATAAAGATTTTAAAAATATATTCTCAATAAAAGCCAGTTAAAATATAGCAATATTTTCAAAAAGTAAGTACTTAATTGATCCTATTGCTTTATATATCTCTGCATTATAAATCAGGAACCTAAAATTGTCCAATCCTTACTCGAGTTATAAATATTTGAGTCAAAACAGTTTAATAGAAAACTTTCCCAATCTGAGCATGTCCCTTAGAACAATGTTTACTATTCTAGTGAGCACAGTGCTGAATGCTTGTTTTCAAAACTAAAATTAACCAAATTATTTGCATCTGACAATGAGCCAGAAGAATCTAACAATTTCATAGAAAACTTCCTCAATCTGAGCATGTTCCTTAGAACACTGCTTACTATGCCAGTGACCACAGTGTTGAATGCTTGTTTTTAAAGCTAAAATTGACAAAATTACTTGCATCTGACAATGAGCCAGAAGAATCTAACAATTTAATAGAAAACTTTCCCAATCTGAGCATGTCCCTCAGAACAATGTTTACTATTCCAGTGACCACAGTGCTGAATGCTTGTTTTCAAAACTAAAATTGACCAAATTATTTGCATCTGACAATGAGCCAGAAGAATCTAACAATTTAATAGAAAACTTTCCCAATCTGAGCATGTCCCTTAGAACAATGCTTACTATTCCAGTGAGCACAGTACTGAATGCTTGTTTTTAAAACTAAAATTGACCAAATTATTTGCATCTGACAATGAGCCAGAAGAATCTAACAATTTAATAGAAAACTTTCCCAATCTGAGCATGTCCCTTAGAACAATGCTTACTATGCCAGTGACCACAGTGCTGAATGCTTGTTTTCAAAACTAAAATTGACCAAATTATTTGCATCTGACAATGAGCCAGAAGAATCTAACAATTTAATAGAAAACTTTCCCAATCTGAGCATGTCCCTTAGAACAATGCTTACTATGCCAGTGACCACAGTGCTGAATGCTTGTTTTTAAAGCTAAAATTGACAAAATTACTTGCATCTGACAATGAGCCAGAAGAATCTAACAATTTAATAGAAAACTTTTCCAATCTGAGCATGTCCCTTAGAACAATGTTTACTATTCCAGTGAGCACAGTGCTGAATGCTTGTTTTCAAAACTAAAATTGACCAAATTATTTGCATCTGACAATGAGCCACAAGAATCTAACAATTTAATAGAAAACTTTCCCAATCTGAGCATGTCCCTTAGAACAATGCTTAGTATTCTAGTGAGCACAGTGCTGAATGCTTGTTTTCAAAACTAAAATTGACCAAATTATTTGTATCTGACAATGAGCCAGAAGAATCTAACAATTTAATAGAAAACTTTCCCAATCTGAGCATGTCCCTTAGAACAATGCTTAGTATTCTAGTGAGCACAGTGCTGAATGCTTGTTTTCAAAACTAAAATTGACCAAATTATTCGCATCTGACAATGAGCTAGAAGAATCTAACAATTTAATAGAAAACTTTCCCAATCTGAGCATGTCCCTTAGAACAATGCTTAGTATTCTAGTGAGCACAGTGCTGAATGCTTGTTTTCAAAACTAAAATTGACCAAATTACTTGCATCTGACAATGAGCCAGAAGAATCTAACAATTTAATAGTAAACTTTCCCAATCTGAGCGTGTCCCTTAGAACAATGCTTAGTATTCTAGTGAGCACAGTGCTGAATGCTTGTTTTCCAAACTAAAATTGACCAAATTATTTGTATCTGACAATGAGCCAGAAGAATCTAACAATTTAATAGAAAATTTCCCCAATCTGAGCATGTCCCTCAGAACAATGTTTACTATTCCAGTGAGCACAGTGCTGAATGCTTGTTATCAAAACTAAAATTGACCAAATTATTTGCATCTGACAATGAGCCAGAAGAATCTAACAATTTAATAGAAAATTTCCCCAATCTGAGCATGCCCCTCAGAACAATATTTACTATTCCAGTGAGCACAGTGCTGAATGCTTGTTTTCAAAACTAAAATTGACCAAATTATTTGCTTCTGACAATGAGCCAGAAGAATCTAACAATTTAATAGAAAATTTCCCCAATCTGAGCATGTCCCTCAGAACAATGCTTACTATTCCAGTGAGCACAGTGCTGAATGCTTGTTATCAAAACTAAAATTGACCAAATTATTTGCATCTGACAATGAGCCAGAAGAATCTAACAATTTAATAGAAAATTTCCCCAATCTGAGCATGCCCCTCAGAACAATATTTACTATTCCAGTGAGCACAGTGCTGAATGCTTGTTTTCAAAACTAAAATTGACCAAATTATTTGCTTCTGACAATGAGCCAGAAGAATCTAACAATTTAATAGAAAATTTCCCCAATCTGAGCATGTCCCTCAGAACAATGCTTACTATTCCAGTGAGCACAGTGCTGAATGCTTGTTTTGAAAACTAAAATTGACCAAAATATTTGCATCTGACAACGAGCCAGAAGAATCTAACAATTTAATAGAAAATTTCCCCAATCTGAGCACATCCCTCAGAACAATGTTTACTATTCCAGTGAGCACAGTGCTGAATGCTTGTTTTGAAAACTAAAATTGACCAAAATATTTGCATCTGACAACGAGCCAGAAGAATCTAACAATTTAATAGAAAATTTCCCCAATCTGAGCGCATCCCTCAGAACAATGTTTACTATTCCAGTGAGCACAGTGCTGAATGCTTGTTTTCAAAACTAAAATTGACCAAATTATTTGCATCTGACAATGAGCCAGAAGAATCTAACAATTTAATAGAGAACTTCCTCAATCTGAGCATGTCCCTTAGAACAATGTTTACTATTCCAGTGAGCACAGTGGTGAACGCTTGTTTTGAAAACTAAAATTGACCAAAATATTTGCATCTGACAACGAGCCAGAAGAATCTAACAATTTCATAGAAAACTTCCTCAATCTGAGCATGTTCCTTAGAACACTGCTTACTATGCCAGTGACCACAGTGCTGAATGCTTGTTTTTAAAGCTAAAATTGACAAAATTACTTGCATCTGACAATGAGCCAGAAGAATCTAACAATTTAATAGAAAACTTTTCCAATCTGAGCATGTCCCTTAGAACAATGTTTACTATTCCAGTGAGCACAGTGCTGAATGCTTGTTTTCAAAACTAAAATTGACCAAATTATTTGCATCTGACAATGAGCCAGAAGAATCTAACAATTTAATAGAGAACTTCCTCAATCTGAGCATGTCCCTTAGAACAATGTTTACTATTCCAGTGAGCACAGTGGTGAACGCTTGTTTTGAAAACTAAAATTGACCAAAATATTTGCATCTGACAACGAGCCAGAAGAATCTAACAATTTCATAGAAAACTTCCTCAATCTGAGCATGTTCCTTAGAACACTGCTTACTATGCCAGTGACCACAGTGCTGAATGCTTGTTTTTAAAGCTAAAATTGACAAAATTACTTGCATCTGACAATGAGCCAGAAGAATCTAACAATTTAATAGAAAACTTTTCCAATCTGAGCATGTCCCTTAGAACAATGTTTACTATTCCAGTGAGCACAGTGCTGAATGCTTGTTTTCAAAACTAAAATTGACCAAATTATTTGCATCTGACAATGAGCCAGAAGAATCTAACAATTTAATAGAGAACTTCCTCAATCTGAGCATGTCCCTTAGAACAATGTTTACTATTCCAGTGAGCACAGTGCTGAATGCTTGTTTTCAGAACTAGAATTGACCAAATTATTTGCATCTGACAATGAGCCAGAAGAATCTAACAATTTAATACAAAACTTTCCCAATCTGAGCGTGTCCCTTAGAACAATGCTTACTATTCCAGTGAGCACAGTGCTGAATGCTTGTTTTCAGAACTAAAATTGACCAAATTATTTGCATCTGACAATGAGCCAGAAGAATCTAACAATTTAATAGAAAACTTTCCCAATCTGAGCGTGTCCCTTAGAACAATGTTTACTATTCCAGTGAGCACAGTGCTGAATGCTTGTTTTGAAAACTAAAATTGACCAATGCATATGACATATTTGCATCTGACAATAAGCCAGAAGAATCTAACAATTTAATAGAAAACTTCCCCAATCTGAGCATGTCCCTTAGAACAATGTTTACTATTCCAGTGAGCACAGTGCTGAATGCTTGTTTTCAGAACTAGAATTGACCAAATTATTTGCATCTGACAATGAGCCAGAAGAATCTAACAATTTAATACAAAACTTTCCCAATCTGAGCGTGTCCCTTAGAACAATATTTACTATTCCAGTGAGCACAGTGCTGAATGCTTGTTTTCAAAACTAAAATTGACCAAATTATTTGCATCTGACAATGAGCCAAAAGAATCTAACAATTTAATAGAAAACTTCCTCAATCTGAGCATGTCTGTAGAACTATGTTTTGTAAAATTGTATCTGCATCTGACAATGAGCCAGAAGAATCTAACAATTTAATAGAAAACTTCCCCAATCTGAGCATGTCCTTAAAACTATGTTTACTATGCCAGTGAGCACAGTGGTGAACGCTTGTTTTCAAAACATTGATAAAAATTTATTTGCATCTGACAATGAGCCAGAAGAGTCTAACAAACAATTTAATAGAAAATTTCCCCAATATTAGCAATTCCCTTAGAACTATATTTACTATTCCAGTGAGCACAGTGGTGAATGCTTGTTTTCAAACCTAGAATTGATACAAAATTATTTGCGTCTGACAATGAGTCAGAAGAGTCTAATAATAGCCAATAAAAAGGATATATCAGAATCCCATGACTATCACAGCATGCAGTCAATTTTGCCTAAGAAATCGTATAGCCTCAAAAAGGATGTATCAGAATCCATTGACTATGACTGCATTATAGTCAAATTTGCCATAGAACACAGAATAGTTTTTCTTTCCAAATAATTGCCCTAAAATCATAATTCAGAATTTCTAATTTTTTTTTAAATTGTAGATCAACTACATTCAAAAACTAAACAATTATCCAAAAGTAGCAACTTTAATCACAATGCTATATTTTTATGTTATGAATTTTCATTTTTAAGTTTTTTTTAAGGATAAAACTTTTATTATTCATAAGTGGGAAAATAAATAAATATATGTTTATTTTAATTTCCTGTTGGGGCTCGATTCAGGTGACAAAACACTTGGTATCTGCACTGATCTCAATTATCAAAGTTTTATTACCCTCTAAATTACCTGCATTCAAATTTTGCATCGCTTGAAAAGTGCAAGGCTAAATTTGTGTTATTCTTGCATTTTATAGTAAACCAATATGTAAAAAACTATTTACTATTGCCAACCTCCTACAGTTATCACAGCTTGTTGCTTAAAATTGCACTTGTTTACTAAAACATTTAAATGTCTATTATTAAAACTAATGTGATTTTTGAAAAGCTCAGTATCTACACAACCAAAGCTTTGCCCGTACGATATCTGTTAGAGATAGAATTCCGAGAAAAGAATAAGCCAATAAAGTTCTTTTATCAGAACTACTGTACCAATTCACGGCAGAAATTTTGGAATTTTCCATGTTATTTTCAGAATATTAAAATATACATAAGGTAAATAAGTAGATTTTTTCAATTAAAATGTGTACCGACACGGTCTTTTGTTCGACTTGGGGTGTCGAATGTGGTAAATTCCAGGAAGGTGACGCTAGAGTCTTCTTGGAATTTTATCTCAACAGATATGGTATACTCTACCATTGTAATGAATTATTTTTACAACTATATAAATAATTCCTGGTAACGGTAAATAAAACCTAAGTAGAAAATTACAAAAGCAAAAACACTTCAAATACATATGTAGAGGCTTTTCCTCTAGCTTCATAACAATTTATAGGGGTGTATGGTGTGCTTTAGTGGTGTTAATGCATGTAAACAGTCCTCTGTGAGAGTTTTGCGATTTCTGTGAGAAAAAAAGACAGGTAATAGAAAAATTTTTGACTAGATTTTATCTAAGGCTAAAACCTGTAAACTGTGAGTGTGTTGAAACAATTACATAGTTATTGTAGGTAATAATTGAGAATATTGCTGGAATTACCTAGGTGCCGTGTTTGTCATCTACATATATTGCTGCTGATAACCAAAGAATTAAATGATAAGGAATATTGATTCCACACAACAGACTCTTAAAAGAAAGAAAGGCAGCACTACACCTGCCGGATATATTCTAGTAATAAATTAAGAATGTTGGGAAAGTCCCATAGCACAACAGAAGTTGATGAAACAGGCAAACGTAAATAACACGCTGAAAAAATAGATCCCTTTAAAAGAAGTAAAAAAAGAAATAGGTCACCAAACTCTAAAGATAAACTCATGGATAGACTAAATGAGATAGCGTCGGGGAGCCAGGCTGGGGGTACAGTGGGAGAAAAGGACAAGTTATTAACCCTGATGCAAAACATGGCAACAGATATTCGAGAAATGTGAAGGGAAAACTCGGAATTAAGGAGAAGCATCGAAGAAATTAGGGGACAAATGAAAACGAGAGAAGAGGAACACCGAAAGCAAACAAGCATATTGCACACCAAGATACAGTTACTAGACAGAAGGTTTCAACAACAGGAAAGGAGAGCATGTAGGAACGATTTACTAATTAAGGGTGAGATGGGTGAGACAGGCGATGATATAAATAAGATGGTCCAAGAGTTTTTCAGAAAAGAGTTGAATATTGACCCCGAAGTGGATTCAGCGTATAATATTAAGGGTAAGAAAAACATGTTGGTTGTTAAGATGAGAAACTGGGAAGCCAAGCAGACAGTGATGAGAACAAAAAGACAACTGAAGGGACGACCAATATACATAGAAAACAACCTTACACAGAAAGAATCCCAAAGTCAGTTCAAGCTTAGGAGAGTGGCCAGCGATAAAAAGAAAGCAGGTTGCAATGTAAGCGTGGGATACGGCAAGATTAAGGTAGATGGTAAGTGGTTCTATTGGAATGAGGAATCTGGTCAAATTACTGATGAAGTGCCAAAAAACTGAATTGTCAAGTGCATGGCGAGCAGGGAAGTTTAGTTTGTGGTGATAGGCTTACAAATAACTATGTGACGAGAGACATACACGGCCTTAGAATTGTTTTTTGGAATATCCATGGTTTCTCCAGACTTTATGAATTAAACAATAAAGAAGATCATTTTTTAAGTAACCATGATGTTATCTGTTTGTGTGAGACTTGGTTGACCAATGATAGGTATGAGCTGCCCGCCTACCTGAACAAATTTAGTTTCGTACATTCTGCCGCAATCAAACACAGAGACAGGGGTAGGGCTAGTGGTGGCTTGCTTACGTTGGTCCGTCAAGGTTTACAATTTAGCATAATTGAAAACAATGAATATACTGTTTGTAAAGTTAAATTTGTATATAAATATAGTTGTTGGGAACGTGTACCTGAATCCATCCCTAGATAATCACTATTGTATTTTTATGCTTGAGGAAATCATAAGAGATGTCTTCACGCAGGGTGAGGATGATGCGATCATGACAGGTGGAGACTTTAACGCTCAAATTGGACCTCTTAACCAACTTGATGGATTTTCCCATGTACTGGCTGGCCACGTCGGCACAGAGGCGCTCTTTAGATAGAACTATAAATCAAAGAGGCAGCCTTTTAGCGGAACTTATGGAGAGTTATGGCTTCATGGTTTTGAATGGTAGATTGGAAGATTATGTCGGATAGTTTACATACATGAACGCTTCTGGTAAGAGCACAGTAGATTTGGTATGGGTACGCTGTTTCTATAGTCATTTAGTGAGAAGCTTTGAAGTCGTCGATGAGGTGTTTGTCTCTGACCATTTGCCTGTTTCGGCGGGTTTGGATGTACCTTGCAGACAACCACTGCAATACGAAAGACTCAGAGATAACTTCGAGACAGTCGTTAGATGGGACCATAGTAAGGCCCAATCTTTTAGAAACATCTTAACTGAATCATATAGCTGCTGTTTTTGCTGGCCATTGAGTTCTGAGAGACATCGCTACATTCGCAAGCGTGTTAATACCTAGTTTTATTAGAGTTACCCACATGTGACTGGGTTTACATTTAGTTTAGTTATTGTATGGATTTTATATTTCAGTTTAAATTATTGTTGGAAAACACCACACCTTTGTTCATGTTTTCTATATCGATTGAACAATAAATTTATTATTATTATTATTTACTTTGTAATCAGTTTTGTCAGCTTGATGATGACTCAAAGGTGAAACCAGTTGCAGAAAAACAAAAAATGTATTGAGAAGCCAGAAGTAAAGCCTCTAGGTCTATATTTAGTATGAAACAGTTTCACGAAGTTAGCGCAACTGGAACCAATAAAAAACATCTCAACTTAGAAAAAACCAAAGGAAATTAAGTTTGTCAATAAGTTTTGAAAGAAATCACAATCTGCCTAAAAAAATTTTAGAATATACGGTGCTTTTACAACATTTTTTTCTAATCATATTCAAAAATTATCTCTCATTACTTAGGGATTTTGAATGAAAAGTGTTTTGAAAATAAATTGACACGAAATGTGTATGTGATATGTGTTAACATTTAACATTGAAAATACAGTATACTCTCGATTATTTGTGTGCGGGTTATCCGGTTTGCAGATTATCTGTGCTGAGAAATTGATCAAAACTTTAAACCAGGAATAGGTGGTAATTTCAAATTGTTTTGTTTCCTCTTACACAAATATAATAAATATCCCTAATAAAGACCAACGACCATCTAAGTACTGAATTAATTCTTATTTATCTCGAAATGTGCCACTACAATAGGAACCTGAGAAGGATCCATATCCGGGAATGTTTATGACAAGGCCATAAATTTTAATTGTCTATATCTTTTCACACTTCATTTCATTCGAGATTGTACATGTGGTACGACAGAAAGGAACAAGGTTTCCTGAGAAAGACACAGCTGTTAAACATTCTGTTGGTATATATATAAATTTTATTATGTTCATATGTTCGTGTTTTTCAATTATCCATATTTCCGCCTCTTAACCCAGATAATCAGGAGCATACTGTGAATCAACACGTCAGAACAAATATTGTGAAAAATACAACGATGTATTACCATAATAATGTCAATAATAAAGCAGCTAAACAATAATAACGGCGATAGAAATAAGTTCTACATAACAAAAATATTAACATATCTACTGTTGTTGTCTGGAATCACTGAAGACAATAGATGAAATTCTAACGTTGACAAGTTTTTATATAGCGTAACACTTCTTATGAAAACACAATGTACTGTCCCCTGAAGACGACTCTTTAGAGACCAAAAAGTGTTGGGAAGTTTCAATAAATCCTTGTCTGAAAGCAGAGCTTGGCAGCCAATGGAATTACTCCATTCCAGAATGCATGGATGAATTTCGAAGGAAATTTCGAAACGTGCCACTAAATATTTTTACAATCTGGCAAGTATCGTATTTCAGAATATGATATCAATTATAGTGAATCAACTTTCCAAACAAAAAAATTGTATAGCTCACTAAAGGCCAAAACCTAAATGAGCACCGTTATATACACATATTGCAGTTATTTTAAACATTAAATTGAAATATGACAATATTTTTGTTATATGGGATTTCTTTCTATTGATGTTATTGTTATTAGTTTCTTTATTATTACGATTGTTATGTCAGCTATGTCACACAAAAGAATCTTATATTTTTCAGCACATATTGTAAAATTAACATCAACAGAGGTTATAGCATTATATTTCAGCAAGTTGAATGTCTGCACGTTCCGCCCTTCAGAGGGGGCGTAAAGCCGTCGGTCCCGTGTATCACACGATGTTGGGCACACTAAAGATTCCCACCTCCCATACAAAAAAAAAAAAAGGAAGCGGTTCGGCAACATTTCCAGGATAATGAGGTAAAACTGGTCCCTGGTATCGGTAATCAGTCATAGCCAAAGACATAGACCAGCATTAAAAAACAAAATACAATACGTAAGTTCATAAATTTATATTTTTGGGCCAAAGTACCATATCTTACCTACAAATTTTAAAGTGTAAGCTGTCACAGGCTTTGAGAATACTGAATAAGAGAAAACTGCAACTCAATAATTTCTGAAGTTACAATAATAATGGAGAATGGAGATCTACTGGCAAGCAACTTTATTACCAAAGATTTACAACTTTCAGAGTCAATTATGAATAGTTTCAAGACATTGCAGAAAAAATGTAGCCTTGAAAAAGCTCTGAATGATACATTTCTTTCCAGTTTAATGACAAAATATTGGAAATAATTCTCACAATAACAAAAATTAAATATATTTTCACAAGACTTTGACAATAGAACACTGATGGGATGCTTTGATTTCTAAACGTTTACCAAACTTTGCAAATTTGTTTTTTAGAGGTGCACAGCCTCCTCCCATAAAACAACCCTCGTTTGATATCCATCCTTCTGCTAGTTAAAATCTGGAGATGTTGATATTTTGTCCTTCAATTTTACCTTTCCCTGGAAAACTGAAGACAATATATGAAATTCAAACTATAACAATTTCTCATATAGTATAGTTTCTGTACTACAAACAGAAAAGTATGAACCCATGAAGATGATTCGAGAGAGCCAAAACCTGTAGGGTTTTATAATTTAAAAAATGTCTGGAAGTAACACGTTTAATTTATCCTTTAAATATCCTTTAATTATTGACTGATGGGATGTGGATAAACAAAACTGTGATATAATAATAAAGATATTGTTCTGAAAAATAATAATAGATCATAAAAGTATAAAAATGCAGCTTCTCAACCAGCATAAATAATAATACAATTTGGAATCACCTATGATGAAAAAAGTCAAATCATCTGGAGTTAACGAGACAACAAATACTTCCTGCAATATCTTGTATCATCGACTTTATTTATTGAATAGAAATTAACTAAAAAGTATTATGTTGCAATGAAAATGTTTCGAAATAACACATTAGTATTTTAAATGGCTGAAGGGGTCTTAAATTCAAAGTCAATTATTATAAAATTAAGCCTTGAGAAAAAAAGAGCAAGAAATGTTATTTCTTTCATATGACTGAATTGTTTTAAAAATATGAAAACAAAATTATTGTGATAATTCTACAAACACTCAAAAAAGCAACAAACCACTTAAAATTACTTATAGTAACAAATAGTATAAGTTTGTTATTAAATACTTATACCTTCTCAAGAAACATTTAATAATTTTATTTAGTAAAGTTGTACTTACTGGCAGGTAAGAAGCAAGAAATGTTATTTCTTTCATATGACTGAATTGTTTTAAAAATATAAAAACAAAATTATTGTGATAATTATACGAACACTCAAAAAAAGCAACAAACCACTTAAAATTACTTATAGTAACAAATAGGATAAGTTTGTTATTACATACTTATACGTTCTCAAGAAACATTTAATAATTCTATTTAGTAAAGTTGTACTTACTGGCAGGTACAATATGTTAGAAAATTTTATTTAACTTAATATTAATTGTAATGTTATAAACAAAAGAAAATGACATTAATTTAATCATTAAGATGCACAATAAGCGAAGAAAAATGCAAAGATGTCAATCAATTTCTAAAAAGAAATTAATGTCCTTTTTAAGTTTAGATCACCTCATTTTACAATACATATCACAATCATTGATACTTAATATACGTGTTATGAACTATTTTATGTAAAATATTACTCTCTTAATCCATATAAAGACAATTAGGGATTGAAGAAGCAAAAAATATATAGGTATATTAATAAGAAAGTCAAAAATAATAATAGCGACAATGCAATACAGAAATACCTAAACTACTATCTGAATATAAAATGTATGGAATAATGTATATAAAAAAATATAAAATTGAGCAAGATACTTAGGATGACTGGTTTCGGTCCTCTGAAACAAAACAGAGTATAAAAACATGTCACTACAATAAAGAAACATATAAATAAATTACCAATTATAAAATGTTACAAAGTGATGTATTTCTAGATCACTACTTGCTTTTCATTGAAATAAGTATTATGCCCAGTTTCACAAAGCTTGATTAAATATTTAACAGACGGTTAGTTAATCGAGGCTTCAGATCACCAATCACAGACTATGATTGGGGTTTTTGCCATGACAACCAAATATTTTTAAACTCTGATTGGTTGTATTAAGCCTTAATTAACGAACCATCCGTTAAATATTTAATCAAGCTTCATGATACTGGGCATTAATCTTAAAAAAAGCAAAAAATACTACAAACACACAAATTGTAATAAACTAGAATCTGAGGCTAGCAAGTAGTGATGGACGGGTAAATACAGTACCAAATACTTTGTATTCAGTACATTAAAATACCCAAGGTAACGAATACTCATTTAGAAAAGCAATCGTTACTTAGTATTCACTTGTGTACGGGCATCCAGTATCTATAATCCGCACACGATTCTAGTATAGCCTCCAGAGTCTCGATGTCCATTCAAATGGACACTTGGTTTTTAGTTTCTATTTCAGTAACAGGTAAATCACACTTCCCCGGCTGTAACATAATAAACCAATCACCTCCGGACGGGGAACACTCAGAAATAGAGGCGCCTTATAGGCGGGCATCTAGAGTAGACTGGACAGTCGCTAAAGAGCTGGTTACATAGAGCAATATCAGATGGGCCATTAACAGCTTCAAGCCATACAAATCCCCGGCATTTGATGGAATAATGCCCATCATGCACCAACAGGGTATAGATATACTGGCGCCGGCGCTTACCCTCATTATGAGGGTCAGCCTGGCTCTGGGATACATTCAGAGGGCATGGAGACTGGCCAGGGTTGTATTCATTCCTAAACCTTGGCGTCCAACAAACAAGGAAAAGTCCCTGAAGCCAATAAGTCTCATGTCCTTCTTGCTAAAAACAATGGAACAACAAAACATTAGGGGCGGTGTACTGGAAGCATATACCCTACACTGTGGACAATATGCATACAGAGCAGGAGTTTCAACAGAAACAGCATTGCACCAACTGGTGCTGAAACTGGAGAATACGCTGGAAAACAGGGAGGTGGCGCTGGGGACCTTCCTAGACATAGAGGGGGTTTTCAGCAACACCTCATCCGGATCGGTACTGGCAGCTGTCAGGGAGCGTGGAATAGAGGTGACCTGCTGCAGGTGGAATGGTTCCATGTTCAGAGACAGGGCGGTGTTCACCTCACTCGTGGGAGGGACACTGCAGGCGGGGGTCGCGGCGGGGTGTCCGCAGGGGAGCGTTCTGTCTCCCTCGCTCTGGTGCCTAGTCGTGGACGGCCTGCTAGGGAGGCTCTCTAGGTACAGGGCTATGCAGACGACATTGTCATCATAGTCCGAGGAAAGGTTACACAGTCAGTGTGGGAGCACATGCAGACAGCACTGAAAGTGGTGGAAGGGTGGACGGTTCATCAAGGGTGGTCAGACCATCGTTAACATACGCAGCACTGGTCTGGTGGCCTCAGGTGACACAATCCAGTGCCAAACAAAAACTAGGTAAGATCCAAAGGATGGCTTGCCTAGGCATCACAGGTGCCATGTCTTCAACTCCAACACCCGCCATGGAGGTGTTGCTGGATCTGCCTCCCCTACACTTAGTTATTATGGGGGAGGCCAGTCTAGGACTATACAGACTATGGTATCCTGAAGATCAACCCACGCTTCAGGGGCCACTGCACCACAGGACACGCTCGTCTGCTTCACGGACGGATCCGGCAGGGAGCATTTGATGGGGGCAGGTGTTTATTCGGAAGGACCGAGGGTAAGTCATAGTATTTCCCTCGGAGCCTATGCAACAGTCTTTCAGGCCGAAATGTACACCATTCTGCACTGTGCACGGGAGAACAAGAGGAGGGGCTACACCAACAAGCGGATCCTCATAGCCACAGACAGCCCTTAAGGCCTTAATTACCCACGGGTAAATTCCTGGCTGGTGAGTGAGTGCCGAGACGAGACGAGCGACCTGGCTGGGCAGAATGAGGTCACCCTCATCTGGGTGCCAGGTCACCCAGGCAATGAAGAAGCTGACAGTCTCACGAAGAGAGGGTCAGCAGAACCATTTATGGGACCAGAACTGGTTCTGCGTGTGACAAAGAGCACAGCCAGGGGAGCCATTAAGTCCTGGGTCAGAAATGAACACAAGGTGTACTGGGCAAACTGTCCAGGGCTCAGACATGGGAAGTCAGTAATTGACTAACACAATTCAAAGAGAGCTGTGGAGCTCCTAAATCTTAGCAGAGGACAGCTCAGAAACATAACAGGTCTCTTGACGGAACATATGGCCGCCAAGAAACACCTGCATAAAATAGGGCGGTTCGAGGGGGACCTCACACGGAGACTCTACGGCGAGGGGGAAGAATCAGCCCAGCACATCTTATGAGTGTACAGCTCTGGGCACCTGCTCTACGGTCAGTCTAGACCGGACACAGGGCAATATAAAACTTCACCCTACCAATCGCTGTGCAGACTAGTTCAAGGCAGTGATTTTGAAATGGGTGGAGTAAAAACACTAAGGGCATGCACAATAAGCCAAAGACCGCAGTGCTGAGGCAAAAAAAAACAGTTAAATCGACTGGCTTAGATCCCTCGATCCAACGTAGTGGACATGTGATTTCAAGGAACAGTGTTGTAATCATGCACATTAAAACAAAATAACCTACAATAAAAAATTGTGAAAAAGACAGCGTTTCGGCGGGCTACACTTGACGGTATGTAATGAGTTTTACTTAGTTACTGGTACTATTTTGTGCATATTTCACTAGATAGAATTGTTATTTGTACATCTAAAAATTATCTCAAGGCTAGTCAGCTTTTTACTATCTGTTTTCCTCGTAAAACTTTCACGTCCATTTGAATGGACATCAGTTTTTTATCACTACAAAAAAAATTACATGCTGCTTTTTATTTTAGCTATTTTTGGAACGAAAAAGCATTTAAATTTGCAAGAGGATGAAGACAAATTACGTCAGATTTTGGAAAATTCAGATTTAGAATTTTCGGACAATGAAAACAATTCGGACCAAGAGTTAGATTTTGATGCACATGTAAATGATGAAGATGAAATGGAATTGGACCAAGAATTATTAGATGTTGGAAATTCAAATGGTGACGGAGCAAACCTGGGAGAGTCAGATGACAGTGATTCAGATAACGAACTACTTAGTGACATTAAAAAAAAAGAATCGATGAACAAAAATCTGCAAATACTAAGCAGACAACACTGATTTCACAGGAATTACAGATACCGCAATTGAAAGAAGAGATTGGACGGTCAAAAATTACATTTCCATTTTCTTTGACGATTCTGACTGCTAATATTTGTAATTGCACAAACGTGAAATATGTATAAGAAAAAGGGAAGACTTTGAATTTAATGTTTTTGGAATATCTGTTCTAATGTGATGTCTAAAATATCCGCAAGTTAAGATGTACGGGGCCAAAATGACGAAAGTTAATGCTATTGCAACTTCCATGACACGTGATAGATTATGTCTAATAAGGACTCATTTGAAAGTAGTGAGATACAAATAATTCTGAAGATAAGAAGAGAGCTGACAAGCTATGGCTATTTAAAATGCGTCCATTGCATGAGAGAATCAGTAAAGGTTGCTTGTCACTGCCGAGATACAACGAGGTGGCTGTTGATGAACGAATGACCCCCTGTTCTGGTGTTTGCCAAATGAAACAATTTGTATGAGGAATGCTAAACCCTGAAGAGCTCAAAAACTTTGTGTGCCCCACTCCAAAAGGTTTAATTTTAGATTTTGAAATGTATCAAGGGAAAAATACATTCTTAGATGGTGTTACTAGACTTGGTGTTGGTCCACCTGCAGTTATCAGGTTATCTACAACACTGCTAGAAAACATTGATATTTATGTGGATATATATTTCACTATAATACCACTGCTTGAATACGTGTTAAAATATGTATGGTAAAAATAGATTCAAAATATGTTACAATATGTAGGCCATACTTGGTCAGAAAATACAATCAGTGTATGGGCGGAATAGCTTATCCACTATCGAATGGGAACAAGAACAAATGAATGGGCAGTGAAAACAAATTTTCACAATGGAATCCAGAGTACCTAAAACTGTTAATGTAACATCAGACAAAATGATGGCGCAACTAGGTCATGGGTCTTCAGAGCAAAATGTAAGGTCTGATGGAAAAATCAACATCGTGCAGTAGTATGACATGAAATCTATCCTCCTGGCATCAACTGCTTTACAAATAGACCCACAAGACGAATGCAGACGATGGTCTAAAAAAGATTCAAAATATGTTACAATATGTAGGCCATACTTGGTCAGAAAATACAATCAGTGTATGGGCGGAATAGCTTATCCACTATCGAATGGGAACAAGAACAAATGAATGGACAGTGAAAACAATTTTTCATCTGTTTGACTTAGGAATAGCTGCTAATTCATGGATTTTCTATAGAGATGACAAAAAAACAGCTTGGTGACAGTACAAAAAACGATTATGAAGTTCCTGGAATATAAAGTAAGTGTGGCAGAGTATTTGCTTAGGGATGCAAATGAAGAAAATTGTATTCGACTACCTGACATTCCATCACTAGTAACGAGAGACACTTCCATTCCAAGGACCTTTTCTACACCGACAGGATCAAAGCAGAGTATTCAGCATCTTCCCGTTATGGCTTCTGAATAAAAAAACTCTGATGTAAAAATCCACCATGAAGGGGAAAAACAAAAGTTTCCTGCGAATCTTGCAACTTATTTTTGTGTAATACAGGCTCCAGCAATTGTTTCAAATACTTTCATTTGTGATAATTTCTGTGTAACTGATGTCCATTTTAATACACTTTTTTTGTACTTTGAACATTTTTTTTTCAATTTAGTTAACCCAAAATAAAGATAATCTGAAAATTTTATTCCAAACAACTTTGATAGGCTCGGGTCTCAGGAGGATAGTGATACACATACCCGGTTATCTGATCATACCCATATATCTACTTAATGTATTTCCTATTCCGCATTATGAGTATCTATACATGTAAAGCAACTTACATTGCTGCTGAGGATTTTATATCCTACCATTGCAGTTTAGTCTGTATAGTCCTAGCCTGGCCTCCCCCACGATAACTAAATGTAGGGAGGGCAGTTCCAGCCATCCTTTGGATCTTGCCTAGTTTTTGTTTGGCACTGGATTGTGTCACCTTACGCCAGCAGACCAGTGCCGCATATGTTAACGATGATCTGACCACCCTTGTGTACAGCCAGTGGGCCATACTAGGTCTTAGTCCGCACGTTCTTCCATATAGCCGCCTAGTAACGGCCAGGGTCATAACTGCCTTACGCAGTATTTTTTCAACGTGAACCTTTACCCAATTAGAAATAAATATAAAGCCAGAAGATCTGAACATATTGTAATGAAGCGCGAGTTTGCTTCGGCTATTTAATTAGGAAATACTAAAGTATAAATTCAAATTACCTATAAGTGTATTTTTAGTATGTCGGACAAGCGGGTATTTGCACAAAATCGGTTACTATAGTAATGATACTATAGGTGGGAGAATCAAGGCAGGTTCCAGCTCACTGTGTCATATGAAAAATACTTCTACTTCTGCTCTTCAAGCGGTTCGGCAACGGTAGCATTCAATACAAGGTTACGATAGGCATCTCTTGTCTGGGGCCCATATTATGGTGTGCATATAAGCTCGCTCGAATCTGTGTAGAGAAGGTTCCTAAAATATCTGTGGTTTAAGGAAACTGGGCGTTATCCGGAGAGGGGGTTCGATCATTCTGTTTTGCTTGGACACTTTGAATTCGTCAGTTTGTGTAAGCTAAGAAGAGTTGACTCAATCAAGTTTTTATATAAACTGATACACAATGTCATTGATTGTCCGGAATTATTGGCGCAGATAAATTTCCATGTTTCCAGGATGAGTGAACGGCACAATATGTCATTTTATAATAATCAGCCTAGGACTGTTGTTATGTTAAGATCTCCAATATATGTAATGTGTGAAACTTTCAATATAATTTGTTCACATAGTGATATAATTAGCGATAGTTTGTGTACATTGTTGCATAGAGCTATTGAAATGTTGTAGTTTTAGGTTTGTTTTTGGATTAATATTTTGTTATTGTTAATTTATGGTAGTCTCACTCGCTAATTACTTTGTAAGTGTCCTGTAATTGGTCCTGTACTTGGTCTGTTGGACACAATAAATCATTAAATTAGTGTGTTTATTGCGTTCAGTTTTCAAGCTCGGCCACCTTGACAATTGAAGGCAGGTCCTGTTTCTGCCTGGTGTGTGTTAGACGATACGGTTTTTAATGCAAACAGTCAAAAAGCATCGTTTCGTAGCTAAATAAGACGTGGTTGGTGCAATTCACTGTGTGTTCTGTAATTTAGTGCCTTTGTTAATAAAGTAACAGACTTTTATAGTGTACTGTGCATTTAACTGGGATAATTACAGCTGTAGGCGTGTTAGGTAGGCTCAGAGATTAGGGTGTTTGTGTTGCACGATATTACAGCGTATATTTAATTAAGTAATTGAATAATTGTTTGGTCCCAGCTCCAATAAGGGTTATTATGGTGCAAAAGGGGTTTGTATTTTTTTTTGTGGTGTCGTGATTTCACTGGGGTGATCTAACAAAGGGATGCTGGACAGGCTAGGGCATACTCACTTAGGCTGGGCCATACTCGCTTTTAGAGATGAAAATCCGAAGAGGCGAGGTATGCAATACTCCTGAGTGGTGTGTAATCACAAATAACGAGAAACACAAACAGACAGGAAACGTGATTAAATAGGGTTTTGGTGTGTTACGTTTTTCCTGGGGAGAAATATAACAAAGTGGAATGTACAGGGTGGTATCTGCACATTCTTAAAGACGAAAATCCGAAGGGGTGATGTATGTGCCACTGCTGAATGGTTCTTGACCATTAGATAGGAAATAAATGGGAATACTGTAGTTTCCTTGTTCGCTGCCGTTCTGTATTATTTACTGTATGTTATGTGCCGCTTGCTATGCTTATCATAATAACGCTTTGCTAATGCCTTGCTAATATGGCTGCTAATAATATGCAAAAGAATTCTTTGTAAATTATTTTTATTGATACATTTTTATATTCCGAAATATTACGTTAATGTTTGTATTTTTACTGGTATAGGTTTCCTTATCAGAACTGCCTCATCTGGTATGAGATAAAGGCTGAATTTATGCACATTTTTATAGCGAGTTTTCATTTTGTTTTATTGGTTTTATTGAATTAATAGATGCACATTAATTAGAAGGGTTTAAATAACTAGTTGTATCTCTCTTTCACCAGTAGTATACAGGTGCACTTATGCATGTGTGTTAATCCTAAACGCTGAGATTGGGCATGATTAATTAAGATATCGATGTCATATTTCTGCTTACATTCTATTGAGTTAAGAAAACGGCCATTACCTGGGAGTAAGTAATTTAAGCCTACTTAACTTCGGCAACCTCTACAGGATATAATAACAATTGACCCCTGGCTTATAGTTTTCTCCACTAGGCTACCCTAGGACAAGGCTGTTCTTAAATAGTACTTTGTTATGTGCTACGAAGGTCTTAGCAGAAGCCTTCACAGGGATCTAACCTCGTCCTGCTTATAGGAAACAAAGATGATCCCTGAGAGAAAGTAATCAAATAGAATAATATCTCGGAGTCTGATTGTGAGTGGCAGTTTGAGTTATGGCCAAAGGACGGATTGCTAATAACCATCAGGCGGCTGCTTAACCGAAGTTCATCACAGTATCAATTATAAGGCTACTTATATGAAAATTATAATTAAAATTTAAAGAAAAGTGGATTAAAGCAGAATAATTAAACTAAAGAGAAAACCACTTACCCAACTGTGCTGAAAGAAGTAACAGGCACTTTCTGAATCGTTCTTCAGCAGAAGTTTGAGAATTACGCATAATTTCACCAGCCATTAAATCGTGACAATAGTTCAAAACCTTTTCTACATTCTGGCTGCCCACAATAGTAAGCTGAAACATAATCACTTTAACATTTAAACATTATACTAAAACTGTTTTTGTGTTATACATAAATAATATATAATAAAATAATAAAAAATTATTATTATAACATTGAGAATAACAAAATACAGTTTTTAGACCTGACGATCGTTTCGCTAACAAAGTTAGCGCCATCAGAGAGATGAACAAACTGTATTGTGATGAATTGGGTTCTCCAAATTGTACTTATCAGTGCTCATCACAGGTTCCAATTTAAACTCACAGATAATTCTCTAAATGAAATTCATTCAAATTAAATTTTTCTACATCAAATTCTTTATTTGGAATATACCATCGAACATGATTTTGTACGTAAACCTCATTTAAACAGGGTTCCCACCTCAAAAGGAATTGCAATTTTCCTGGCTCAACATTAAAATTTTACATGACTGAGTGAAGTGCTTTCTGGGCTTTATCCAAAGAACTAACAAGATCAAAGAATTAAATTGGTAACTGTCAAGAAACCATAAATCAACAAAATTTGTGATGTCTTTTTCATGATAATCTGTAGCAATGACAAAGTGTTCTTAATGTCATTCCAAAGAAAAATTTCAGACGTAGAGACTATTTCTCTGGCTTCACAAATGTTTGTTTTCTTCTCTGTAACCTGTTGCGCCTCTTGATGGAATGATCAGAGAGGAGAAAATTAAATTGACTTTCAAGTATTCATGGCAACTACAAATGAAAATCCGTTGTTATGTTATATTTTGATCAAATAAATCTGTAAACAAAATTTTTTTAAAAAAATGACATGAACTTCCAAGAGAAATCTATTAGATCAGTTTGCTTACTTGAAACAAGATAGTTATTGTCGTGTATGTGCTTTTTTACCTCTACAGCTTAAAAAAATCTCTGGATGCAGCAAGTGCATTATGGTAGCGAATTTTCTTTAAAATATTTTTAATAGCAAATGTCTTTCTTTGATGAAAGCAGGCATCAAACTTGGTTGCCTATATAGTAGAAACAATGTACCATATTTCATCGAAATAAATTTATTGTTTGAAAATATATAAACATTTTTCAAAAGTCTAGATGCAGCAAATGTGTTATGGAAGTGAATTTCCATAAAAATGTGTTTAATAGCAAATGCGAGCAGGCATCAATCTGATTACCAGTATAGCCTATGTAGTAGAAACAATGTACTATATTTTATCAAAATTACTTATGGTTTGAAAATATACAAAAATTTTCCGAAAATAAACTTAAATGTTGGTTTTCTAACCAACAAAGCTTACGTTAATAGTAAATTGAGTTATTGAAATTTGAAGGATTTAATGAAAATTCGGTAAATTTGCAGATCAGCTCCTGAACGCTTTTCAACAAATTGTTTTCAGAAACATTACTAGGACCCCACCTGGATGCACAAACCACAAGAAAAATTTCTTGTTCACACCCCCCAAGGAAGTTATGGGACTGGGAGTGAATAGGGGTGGTGTGCGGGGTAGGCAGGGTTTAAGGGGGATATGGCTTCATGATGTGAAAAAGACAGCTTTCAAGCCCGCTTTATTCGAATTTTATGCTCAGATTTCATTTTTACTACCTACCACGCTCAGCACCCCTACTCACTCCCGGTCCCGTAACTTCCTTGGGGGGTGTGAACAAGAAATTTTTCTTGGGGTTTGTGGATCTAGGGGGGTCGGGTCTAGACAGGTTTCTGAAAACAGTTTTTTGAAGGAGATAAACTGCAAATTTACCGAAAATTCGCTACCAAAACGCACTTACTGCGTCCAGTTTTTTTTCTTACAAACTCATCATATTTTGATAAAAAATGCAAAAATACATGAACGAATTTGTTCTACAAAAATTAGCTAAAAAAAAATTATACACCCCTACTCACTCCTGGTCCTGTAACTTTCTTGGGGAGTGTGAACAAGAAATTTTTCTTGTGGTTTGTGGATCCAGGGGGGGCCCTAGGCAGATTTCTGAAAACAGTGTTTTAAAAAGCGTTCGGGAGTTAAACTGCAAATTTACGGAAAATTCGCTACCAAAACTCACTTACTGCGTCTAGATCTTTTTCTTACAAACACATCATATTTCGATAAAAAATTCAAAAATGCATTAACGAATTTGTTCTACGAAAATTGGCTAAAAAAAAATTATACACCCCTACTCACTCCTGGTCCCGTAACTTCCTTGGGGAGTGTAAACAAGAAATTTTTTGGGGGAATAGGGGTTATGTGCAGGGTAGGCAGGGTTTAAGGGGGATGATATGGCTTCAAGATGTGAAAAAGACAACTTTCAAGCCCGTTTTATTCGCATTTTCTGCTCATATTTCCTTTTTACTACCTACCACCCCCCCAGCAACTCTATTCACTCCTGGTCCCGTAACTTCCTTGGGGGGTGTGAACAAGAAATTTTTCTTGGGTTTTGTGGATCCAGGGGGGGGGGTCCCTAGTGATGTTTCTGAAAACAATGTTTTGAAAAGCGTTCGGAAGCTAATCTGCAAATTTACCTAAAATTCGCTACCAAAACGCACTTACTGCGTCCAGATTTTTTTCTTATAAACGCATGATATTTCGATAAAAAATGCAAAAATGCATTAACAAATTTGTTCTATGAAAATTAGCTAAAAAAAATTATAGACCGATAAACCATAACCTTCACTATACCTACAAATAAATATCCAAAAAGGCACCAACTTAACTAAACTGACTGCCAAAGCAGCAAAGAAAGGGTCTATTTGAAATGGATATTTTGTAAACATTTTAATAAAATGAAGGGCAATGACGGTTGAATCTGAAACTTAAGGGTTCACAATCGGTATTTGTTTCACATTCTTTGCCTAAACGTTGCCAATTTTGACGCTTAAAATTGCGAGTTTGACGTTTTGAGGAAAACTCCAAAATTTGTTTCTTTAACTGCCCATAACTTCGTTGTCTTTAAAGCTAGAGACCTAAATTTTGGTACAGAGCTCACTCTTTATAACACAAACACGCGTACCAAATTTGGTTGCCCTTACTTTGTTATTTACGGAGATATGATTTTTTTTTTAGAAAAAAAACACAAAATTTTCCGGGAAAACCTGGTTCGATTTTCCTGGCTAAAGAACTTATCCAAGCCACTTGCAAGAGGAAGGTCCTCACCAAATTTGATCAAGATATCAGTCCATTATTTTTTGAGTTATCGGTCGATATATATATATATATATATATATATATATATATATATATATATATATATATATATATATATATATATATATATATATATATATATAACAGATCTCCTCATTAGCGAATTTAAAAAAAAAATCGCTAAAAGTCAAGATTGCGCTTGCCATTACAAAAATGTAGTGGCTCTATGCAGTTATTTACTATGGGGGGTCTACGTCTAGTGTCAATAATATGTTTTGCAAATCTAGATTTGTCAGTGTGGTGATTTTTAAGTGCAGAAATATGTTCGTTGTATCCGGTATTAAAATTTCTAGAAGTTTGACCAATGTAGATTGTGTTAGCGTGTACATGCTAATTTATAAATTCCAGATTTTGCCAAAAATCATGATTTTTCTTTTATGACACGAAAAAAACAGTCTATATGTCTGTATTTAGTATGGAATAGTTTCGCTAAGTAAGGGCAACAATTTACAATAAATCTTATAACCTTGTTATTTTTCTATTATTGAATGGAAAAAAAACACGTGCTTGCATTATTGGACACAACTTATTCAAGGTCAATCCAGATGGGCATCTAGTACCTGTTTACTACCAATGTCCATGAATACTTTGAAAAATAATAATGTCGTCCCATTCTTCTTAGTCTATGATTGTAGATGTACACTCCATGTTAAAATGATAGTTGCATCAGAAGTAATTATTTTACAATTAATTGAGTAAATACTGATCGATGATTACTTTTCCCTGACCAAAATATAACTTCCCTGACTTTTGACAACTTTTGCAAAAATTCCTTGTCAATTTTTTAACATCACTGACATTCTGACTTTTACGGTTTTATGGACAAGTGGGCACACTGTTAAATGAATTAAAATTTTGATATTTTCAGACAATTTAAATAAATTTATCTCTCTACAAATCGAATTATATATCCAATTTAATTTTAGCTTGTTTGAATTCAACTGATCCTGACTGTTTGCCTTTTGGAAATACCTGACTGCCTCTCATCACATTTAGCGATGACATGCCCTCTGAAATTCGAAAATGTTTCGAGGTGTGTACTTTAATCCTGCTCCTTCTTTCAGGCACCATTTTGAACAGACTGTCAATGCAGCATATAAATATCTATGCTTTAAGCTTGTTATTTTGGTGTGTGCATACCTCTTTTTATATAAGGCTGTTTGGGCCAATTTACCTAGTGATATATAAAATCTTTAGTTTCGTGGCGCTCGCTTCAGTTCCGTGGATTTCCTCGTGAGAAAGATGGCGCTTGTCGCCGGTTTCATTAAATGCCACGTGATAATTAGAGCGCTTCACTCACTGCATCAGCGAGCAGCTTTTTTTTTGGTGTGTTGAATAAAAAGGCTCTTTCTTCCAAACAATTTCTTTATTCCTTTTCCAGACGCGTTTCGACCTTTTTAACCGGCCATCCTCAGGGGAATCCAGAATTTTACAAAAGGCTAGTCAGAAAAACTGAGTTTTCCAGTAGGCTCCTTCTTAAAAAGTTTCAAAAAAGCTACCCCTTATAAGGTTTTTTTATAAGTTAAGCTGAAGGTAATAATCGAAAGCAGACAGCACAAACACTAGCAAGCCATGCAGCTGAGAAGAAACAGCACAAACACTAGCTGCATGGCTTGCTAGTGTTTGTGCTGTCTGCTTTGCTTCGATTATTACCTTCAGCTTAACTTATAAAAAAAAACCTTATAAGGGGTAGCTTTTTTGAGACTTTTTAAGTTTTTAGGAGTTTTCAAATTCAGATTCATTGTAGGTTTGATTTTCAGAACAAAACTAGCTTTTCTTACAGCTCAATTTAACTTGTGTTTGTATTTTGTTGCATGTAGTAGTGTATGACTTTGTAGTTGTAATTTTTGATAGCTGTGTAGTTAGACAGTTTGTAACTTTTGACTTAGTGTTGAGGTTTAACTTTATGTTGCCTCATTTTTATCTTTTAGTGAATTTTCTTAGAAAAAATTCACTAATGAGGAGATCTCGACTTTTGAATTTTGAAAAAATTTCTTCAAATGAGCGCGATCTAGGACCCCTAGAACCCATATCCGGGGTATCACACCGATAACTCAAAAAATCATGGACCGATTTTGATAAAATTTAGCATGTCCCTTCCTTTTGTAAGTGGCTTGGATAAGTTCGTTAGCCAGGAAAATCGGAACAGGTTTTCCAGGAAAACTTTGGGTTTTCTATCGAAAAAAAATTTTATCTCAAAAAATAGGAAAGCTATGGTAACCAAATTTGGTACGTAAGTTTACGACATTAAAAGGAAACTATATACCAAAATCTATATTTCTATGTTAAAAGAAAAAAAAAGTTAAAAAAAATATTTCGTGACAGATCATTTCTATGAAAATTCACTACCATAACGCACTTGCTGCGTCCAGACTTTTTACCTTGTTTTCTGTAATATACCCTTGCAGAAGTAGCCTACCGGAAAACTCAGTTTTTCTGACAAGCCTTTTATAAAATGCTAGATCCCCCTGAGGATGACCGGTTAAAAAGGTCGAAATGCGTCGGGAAAAGGAATAAAGAAATTGTTTGGAAGAAAGAGCCTTTTTATTCAACACATTCAAAAGATGTCAACCCCAAACATATTGACGTTTAGGAACAATATGTTTATTTGTGGTAATCTTGTACATTGATATTGCTTCTTTCTTTTATCAAAGCGGAGGGTTTCCGTATTTCCTATATCTGCAATTACCTGAAATTGTAGACTTAAAACTTTTATTGTTTTAAATTCATTTGCTTTTTTATAACAAACATGAATACTAGAACATATACAAATAGAAATTTAGGTTATGTGCAATAAATGTTATACTTGGTGTACATTTTATGCTCTTTCTTTGACACATATATAGGTAAACAATTGGAATGGTAAGATATAAAAATTGGGTAAATAAACCAAATGAAATTTTGTCATACCTTTAGTAAATCATTTTTATTGTGTCATTATTATCCTACTAACTTAACTTTATATTTTACATTTGTCATAAAAATAAACTTTTATGCCAGCCGAATAAGGATACTATAAAGAAAACAACTTTTTTGAAATCACAAAAACATTCCCGTCACACTTGCATAATACTACATTGTCACCTTTCTTTCTTGATATTTGCTTTACAATATTAGGCTGTCTGTTTTAGACTTGCATTTTAGAACTACTTTCAGCAGAATATATATGTCTAATTTTCGTATTCCAGACTGCTTTTGTTAACTGATGTTTAATTTGATTTCATTATTATTTATTTACTTTAACGTAACTCGTTACATAAACAAACATAAAACTGTGAAACAGCGGCTCGCTGATCCAGTGGGTGAAGCGAGTGCCCTCTTTATCACGCAGCAATTCACTGAACTAAAGATTTTATATATCTATCTATTTATTTATTTATTTATTTACGGGCCAGGAGCCCATTTTAGATAAGTACAAAAAGAAAAAATATAGACAATAAAAGCAGTTAACAAAGCATACAAAATGGTTACAAGTTAGACAAAATGAAAAAAATATATAAAAAAATAAAATAAAAATAGGCAATATAGGCAAAATATAGGCAACAAATATTAAGTACTGATTAACTAAACTTACAAAGCGACAGCTGTTTTAAGAAAACTGATTTTCTTGTGAAAAAGTAAAGTTCATCAGACAATTTGTTGGCCAACACTGAGCATCTAATTAAATAAGAGTTGTGACTGTAGTTGGTACGATGAAAAGCGACAAGAAACGAACTCTTTGAACGAGTTACTCTTGGTGGAACAAAGAAGTTGATCATAGAAAGTAAGTGAGGACAAGATACCTCGAAGTTAATTATATTATAAAAAAGTTTTAAATCTTTTTGTTTACGTCGAACATCAAGAGGCATGATATTAAAATATGTTAGTAAATCATCGATACCACCACAGTCATGGTGGCTTTTGAAAGCAAGAAACTTTAAAAATTTGCACTGTACTCGTTCAAGACTGACTGAGTGACATGCATAGTAGGGAGACCATACAGAAGAGGCATATTCAAGATGAGGATGTACAAGAGAAAAATAAAGAATTTTAACAGATCTGATGTTGGTGAAATCAGAGGTACATCTTTTAACAAAGCCAAGCAACTTCAGAGACTTAGAAATCACAAATATCACGAGGTAATTGTATATTGGTAATTGTATATTGGCCCAAACGGCGACTCATAAATATAAAATTACCTCGTGATATATAAAATCTTCAGTTCCATGGATTGCCACGTGATAAAGAGGGCACTTTCTTCACCCACTGGATCAGCAATCAGCTGTTTAACCTTTTATGCTGTTTATGTAATGAGTTATGGTTAAAGTAAATAAATAATAATGAGATTAGTTCCATCAAAAATGCAGGCCTAAAACAGAGTGTGGAATTTTGTAAAGCAAATATCAATAAAGAAAGGAGACAGTGTATAGTATTAGTGAAGTGCTATATGGGAACGTTTTTTTCATTACAAAAAGTGTTTTCTTTATACTATCATTATTTGGCTTGGGTGTTCAAGTATTATGCAACGCAATTAGGGAGGGGGGGTTTCGAACAAGGCATTATGTAACACTGTTTTTTTATTTAAATAAAAAATTTGGGAATTAAAATCTCCCAAGTTGGCAACCCTTTTCGTTTATGTTTTACGAGGAATCCCTCGACTGTATTGTACGTCATTTTTATTTTGTTTTCGTTGTCAGTATTCATTAGTGTTTACGCATGAGCACATTGCTGTAGTCAGTGTTGTTAAAGTGAGTTCATACTGTAATGTCCTCAAAAGAGGGAGATTTGCATCATCAGCTGTTTCTGGCCTATAAAGGCTATCATGCTGACTTGCCAGTGCAACTGTGCCAAAAAAATTCCAACGAAATTTGAAAAACGGCTAAAGAAAAACTAAAAATAAAGAAAAGTTTATGGAACATATAAATGATATTATACGAGAGTTCAATGTGAAGGCCACGAAGAAGAAAGCATCAATGCTTAGTTATTTTACACAGGTAAGTTTACTGCTAAAAGAATACAATTTTATTTTGACTAATTTTCACTTAGGTTTCCGTTTCTAATTGCATTGGCAAAGGTTAAAATAAATATTTTATTTTATTTTAAGAGTTTATTAGTAAAAAAAAAGCTAAAATAGGAGAATGCATGAGAAGAACAATGGTGTTACGTAATACTTGCATAAAAGTATATTTTTATGACAAATGTAAAATATAGGCTTAAGTTAATAATGACACGATTAAAATGATTTACTAAAGGTATGACAAAATTTCATTTGGTTTATTTACCCAATTTTTATACCTTACCATTCCAATTATTTGCCTATATATGTGTCAGAGAAAGCATAAAATGTACACCAAGTATAACATTTCTTGCACATAACCAATTTATATTTCAGATAAATTTGTATATGTGCTAGTATTCATGTGTCATAAAAAAGCAAATGAATTTAAAACACTGAAAGCTTTGTGTCTTCCATTGATAGAAGAAAGGTGTAATATCAAGGTACCAGATTAAGATTCCCAAAATAAACATATAAGCAGCATTTTATGACAAATAAGTAAATAAGGCTTTCATTAAGATTTACATGAGCTCTACACGATTCTGAAGTCATTTGTGAACAAAAAGGGTTATATCCTGCTCAAATCGACATTCGAAGTTTGTGTTTGGGAGCAAAATCAGTTATATCCTAATTTTTGTACAAAACCAGTTATATTCTCTTTTAAATGTTCAGTAGCTTACAATATTACTACAGATATCTAAGCTCATCTGCACCTTAATGTTTATTTCCTTGTTCTTGATGTTAGATGGCACTATTAGTTCGAAGAATTTCCATAAAAAAAGTAACAAGCCATAATAACAAAACCATCAAAGTTGCCACCCATCAGTTTTATCGATTTCAGGTAAATAATAATAAACTTGACAGCCTAACAAAAAATAATCAACCAGAAGACCTAGAACTTCAGCTTATGCCACTTGGTACTGCTATTCCTGAGAAAAAGAAAAAACGTAACAACCTATTGGTCCAACATTTTGGAAAAGACTGGAAGAAGAGGCCAGACTTGACATGCTACAAGGGATTATTTAACAATGAAAGTAAAGGAGACACTCAGTTAGAAGAGGAAGAGTCAGAGGTGGTTGATGATGAACCAAACTGTGATTGTCTTTATGGAGACTGGGATAATTTTATACATTTATATTTACCTTATAATTTTTTAAATTATTTTTGTTTACTTATATATATTTTTTTCATCCAAAGAAATGTTTGTTTTTTACGTTTGTAAGTTAAATGTTAATTATAAAGAATTTATTACATTTTCAGACGAACAATAAATTTATTTCACCAATTTGCGAGCAAAACTGGTTATATCCATTTAAATTTTTTCAATAACTAGAAAACTTTTGACATTCATTAAAAATTACTCCACGCTTTTTATTTATATTCAAAGTCACAATAACACGGCGTTTAAAATTTGCAATTATGTCGCTGGGAACACGAGCTGTTTTTGTCCTCTCCTGTAACATTTAAAATTTGTAAGAATGGATATAACCGGTTCTGCAGGCGAGCTCCTCATTATATATATATATATATATATATATATATATATATATATATATATATATATATATATATATATATATATATATATATATATATATATATATATATATACAGGGTGGCGTATTGAAAACGAAACAGACCAATTTGCGTCCAGAGAAATTATTTTTTTCAAGAAACGCTGAAACACGTCAATTTTAATATTGAGGGGAACATGTTTTGACATAAAACTCAACTTTGTCACATCAACCCCTTAAGGGTGGCGATAACAACCCTTATGCTTTAAATAGGGAACATGGGTTGAGTGTTACATCATTTGAAAGCTCTTTCTTTTCTGAATTCAGCAAACTAATTTCTTTGGAAGTTTTATCAACTCGTTTAAAAATTATTCACAGTTGGAGTTGCAAGAGCGTATTTCATTCATTGTGATAAGAAATGTACTAATTAGTCAATTTTTGTTTAAAAAAAAACTAACAAACAAAATCAAACATTCAAAAATATTTATTCAGTTAAGTAAGTGTTCAAATTGTTGACCACCAGCTTCCATACAAAAGTACAAATTTTGTTAAAAACGAGCTCCGACATTCTGGAGCATTTGTGGAGTTATTAGACGGCATTCTTCAACAATACGTCATTGTAATTCTTCCAGAGACTCCAGTTCTGTTGCGTAAATTCTACTCTTTAAATGGCCCCATAGAAAGAAGTCTAAAGGAGTTAAATGCGGTGATCTAGGGGGCCACTCAATAGCACCTTTATGCCCAATCAATTGTCCTGGAAACTCTCTGTTCAAAAACTCCCTAACTTGTGAAAACTGCAGAGGAGCACCATCTTGTTGAAACACTAATTGATTTTCTTGATAGCGATCATCATTTTCAACAATGACAATTAGTAGAGGGTAAACGATATCTTCTAGTATACGTTTCGCTACTCAAATTGTTATCAAGAAAAATTGGTCTGATTAAACGGTCTCCAAAAAATCCAGTCCAGACATTCAATTACTGTGGAGTTTGAGTGTGGAATTCGTGAAAATATCTTGGATTATTATCTTGTCTGAAAAACAGATATTGAACAGAAAGTTCCCGTTATCAGCTATTCGTGCAGTCATAACTTCACAAACCTCCAGCTGCCGATCAAAATCATCTTCATTCAGTTGTTGTACAAGATGAATTTTATCGAGGTGAAATTTATGATGCTTCAATATTCGCTGAATAGTTCTTTTGATGCTTGAAACAGTGGCCAATTTTCTTGTGCTCAAAGTTGGGTCTGCAGTAATTTGTCCTAAAACTTCAATCTCAGTAGTCTCATTTAAATTCACGTTCAGGACCCCGTTTTGGTTGGCTACTGAACCATTTTGTGGAAACTTTGCAACTAACTCCAAAATGTATTTTCTGTTAACATGTCTGTTTGGATGTCGTTCATTAAACAAATTTGCGGTACGGTTGGCAGAGTCATCGTGTTTGAAAGAAAGAGTAATTATTTCAACTCTTTCTTCTACAGTATACACCATTGTGAAATTAATTTTCGGTAGTACTATCAAGTATCAAACCGACCGATAAACTGAAATAATAAACTGCATTTCTCTCATTCTGATAAGAAATGTTCTTGTAGTCAATTTTTTGTTTACAAACAAACAAAACATTGACTATCAGCACATTTCTTATCGGAATGAGTGAAATGCGTTTTTGCATCTTCAACTGTGAATAATTTTTAAACGAGTTGATAAAACTTCCAAAAAATTAGTGTGCTGAATTCAGAAAAGAAAGAGCTTTCAAATGATATAACACTCGACCTATGTTCCCTATTTAAAATATAAGGGTTGTTATCACCACCCTTAGGGGGTTGATGTGACAAAGTTGAGTTTTATGTCAAAACATGCCCCCCTCAATATTATTATTATTTCTTAAAAAAACAATTCTCTGGGTGCAAATCGGTCTGTTTCGTTTTCAATGCGCCACCCTATATATATATATATATATATATATATATATATATATATATATATATATATATATATATATATATATATATATATATATATATATATATATATATATATATATATATATAACAAAGTTAGGACAACCAAATTTGGCACGCGTGTTTGAAAATAAACTATGCACCAAAATTTAGGTCTGTAAGTTAAAATACAAAAAAGTTATAAGCATTTAAAGGAAAAAATTTCGGGTTTTCCTCAACACGTCAAAGTCACGATTTGAAACATCAAAATTGGCAATATTTAGGCAAATAACCTAAAACGAATATGGCTTATATAGAGAAAATTTCGTAGAAAAGTATTTTACAAGCCCTTAGGTTTCAACTTCAACCATCATTATTGGCCTTCATTTTACTAAAATATTTCCAGAAAATTCATTTCATTCATTCACTTGCTTTGGCAGTAGTTCTGTTAAGTCTATGGTTTAATGTCCATAATTTTTAGAAAATTTTCATGGAAAAAATTCGTTACTGAGTGGACCGTGACTTTTGAATTTAGAAAAGGTTTCTTCAAATGAGATGAATGCAAACTAGGCCCCCTAGAATCCATATCCGGGGTTAGTTTCAGTTTTTATCTGTTTACATATATACAGGGTGATGTATTTCTACGGTAAAGCTCAACATATTCGTTATTATACAAGATACAAGAAAAAATGGTGTACGTTAATTATAGGGTGTCTTGAGCTGCATCTTATAAACTTATTTTGATGTAGGTGGCCCATAAGTCGTTGGTGATACAATTTTTTTTAACATACCTTATATTATTGCATTTTTTATCGAAATATAATGCACGTTTGTAAGAAAAAAAATTCGAAACGCAGTAAGTGCGTTTTGGTAGCAAATATTCATAAAATGCTTCAAATTTCTTGTTTTCTGTTTGTTAATTGATTTCTAAACTAGGCAAGCAGTGTATCCATTATATTCGACCACGTTCTTAATATACTTTAATTCTTTGGTATATCTACTTTTACTTAAAGGAAATTAATGAACCTGTTTACTAAAAAATTCATGCCATTTTTTGCGTATGTATGATGTGTCATTCGGAATGTAGCTTAGAGTGATGGTTTCCTTTCTATGGACATCGAATTCTAAAGTGTCTTTATTTTTGATAACTACCACATCGAGAAAGGGTAATATATTATTAATTTATAATTCGTGGGTAAATTTTATAGAATTAAATTTATTGTTTAATGTGGCAATAAAATCTTCTATTCTGCAAATGTTTGAGGTTAAACACTGCGAAAATATCAACCATGTAACGAAACCACACTGTAGGAAAATACTCGCTTTCACTTTCAAGACCTGTTTCAAATCTACTCACGAAAAGGTCTGCAATAAATGGCGATAGCTGGTTGGTTCTACGGTTCGTTGGCTAGGAAACCAGTTTTTTCCTAAAGATTTTAGATTTATGTTCAGAAGATTTGTGTACATTTTTCAACAATACAGTTATTTTGATAAAATATGGTCCATTGTTTCTGCTATATAGGTCATATCGGTAACCAAATTTAATGCCTGCTTTCATTTAAAGACATATTTGGTATTGAAATTATTTTGATGAATATGCACTTCCATAAGGCACTTGCTGCGTGCAGACTTTTGGAAATTGTAATGGTACACAATAACACGAATGTAGAGATTTCAAATATCAGATGACAGAATTTCATGATACTTAGGCTTAAATTAAATTAAAATTGCATCATCTGGAGCCACAAGCTTAGACTTATTTGTAAGATACTTTGTACAATTTAATCACAATAAACTATATCAAGTTTTTGTTGACAATAGACTAATAAACATTATTATTATTATTTTCAGATATACTTACATCCAAGTGGTATTCTCTTGTATCACATTGTCTAAATGCGACTAGAGAAGCTTTCTCCCGTTTGCGCTTTTTGTTTGCTGGATTTTCTTGATCACTAGGGCTTTTATCTAATTCTTTTTCTTCCTTTTCTTTATCACGTTTAGGACAAGAACAGATTCTGACATTCATTACTTTGCGACCCATAACTTGGCCTCTGAAATAAATGAAACATTAAAGTGGGATTCGATATATGAATTTAAAGAAAATACATTTAACGGGAAACCACAGCAATGCATGCACTTTTCCAAAATCAGCAACCATGTGATTACAGGTCATGAGCATCAGAACTTAAGGCTTGGTATGGAAGGGCGTATAGGACAAGCTTTTCAGAATGTCATGTGAAGCACTGTCTACAACTCAGCAGCTAGAATGTCAGTTAAAAAAATATTAGAAAATATGTATATAAAAAAATTAAGAACTCGTTTAATATAGGAAGATGGAATGTTAGAAGCTTGTTAAGGGTGTATTTAAATATCACTTTAGTATAGTGAAAATGCAGTCTCCCTAAATTGTAATTAGCTCAAGAACTAGTAAGTCTACAGGACTATGTGAAAACTGTAACCTGTGATGAGCACTAATAAGTACACTTGGAGAACACCCAAATCACCACAACACATATTTCAGAGACCTTACGATCGTTTCGTTGACCATGTCAACATCTTCAGAGGAAGAAAAATTCTAAAATAAAAAACTAGCGTGTATTTATTTCGCGTCAAAGTAAACGAACTAGTCCGAAGTATAGTTGTCGTCCAAGAACGATCATTTGTTTATTGTGTAATAAAAGTAAGAGGTCTAAGACCTGTTTGAATCTTCTGGTCGACAAATTTATGACCCTTATCTAATATAGGTCCAAACGACCCGAGTTATTCAAGGGATCAGCACGTTTTCTTTCGATCTAGAAATTTACTATGTGGATATTGGAACATGCCGCCAAAGACATCTGGTGAGATAAACAACATCAACTCAACTCATCTCTTTTAAATAGAAAACTAAAACATGGAGTGTCTGTCTCGCCATGTTAACTCTAACAAAGAATAAATAATTGAATCAAATACTACATAAAAACTATATTTATATTGATTTTAATCCTTCGTGAAAGTATTTATATTGAATAAATAGATACAACAAATCGAAAGTGTCCTTAATTCAAGACAAACAAAGAGATTAGTATATGTACAAACCGGCCGAGTTAATGATAGTAATTTATTATTCTACCAGACAAATTTGGAGTGTTTGAGTGGTCAAATGCAAAGAGAAAATAAAGAGCTTGAAATTAAAGGTGCCGCACGATTCAATTAAGTTTTGTTCTTAATAGACTTTAATATAAAAATACTTTCTAATGAATCAAGCATAGTTTGATGTCTAACATTTTTGACAAGTTTCAAATTTTCTTTGTCGATGTGGTGATTATTAACCCATATATGTTGTGCCACGTATGATTTGTCCACCGTACCATAACGTAAATGTGTGAGATGTTAACGAAATCTGGTGGCTATGTTTCTCCTAGTTTGGCCCACGTATCTAAGATCACAATCTTTGCAACTAATTTCATAAATGCCGGACATTTCCATGACTTTGTCTTTGTCTTTCGTATTACCCAACAAATTTTTTAAATTACTTTTCGTCGAAAACGTCAAATGTAAATCGGCTCTCTTAAAAATACTTTCCAAGCCCTTTGTGATTCGTGGTTCATAAGGTAAACACAGAATTTTTTTCTCTATTTATCTTTCTTAAATGTCGTACATTCAGAATGAGTACCCGTTATATCTCACCACATTTTTTATGTATTTTAATTCGGTATTAAATCTATTTTTACTTAACGGAAATTTTATCAATCTATTTACTAAGAAATTTAAACTAGCCATTTTTTGTGCAAACGTATGATGTTAGTCGTTAGGAATATAACTAATAGTAGCCGTTTCCTTCCTATAGACATCGAATTCAAGAGAGCCATTATTTTTATTTTTAATAACTAGTACATCTAGGAACGAAAGTTTATTGTTGATTTCTATTTCGTGGGTAAATTTTATTGAATCAAGTTTGTAGTTTTCTATTTAAAAGAGATGAGTTGAGTTGATGTTGTTTACCTCACCAGATGTCTTTGGCGGCATGTTCCAATATCCACATAGTAAATTTCTAGATTGAAAGAAAACGTGCTGATCTTTTGAATAACTCGGGTCGTTTGGACCTATATTAGATAAGGGTCATAAATTTGTCGACTAGAAGATTCAAGCAGGTCTTAGACCCCTTACTTTTATTACACAATAAACAAACGATCGTTCTTGGACGACAACTTTACTTCGGACTAGTTCGTTTACTTTGACGCGATATAAATATAGGGTAGCTAGTTTTTTATTTTAGAATTTTTCTTCCTCTGAAGATGTTGACATGGTCAACCAAATGATCGTAAGGTCTCTGAAATATGTGTTGTGGTGATTTGGGTGTTCTCCAAGTGTACTTATAAGTCTACAGGAACAATTTGAAAAGCTGCATAATCTAGAAGAACGATAAATGGGGATGAGTACGCAAATTCCAAAAAATGTTTTGTCTTATTAATTATAATTAATGGAAATTCACTTAAATAAATATACAGATGATTTGGATAAGATAATATACAGGGTGTTGATGAATACATGTTACAAATTTATAAGGCATGTAGGAAATGCAAAAATTGATGGAAATTATCCAATAGAAAAGAAGATAAGGAAGATAATATGTTTGTAGTAAAATTAAAAGCTCCCATTAACTGTGTGTTTTAGGTGGGAAAAAGTAGTGTAAAAATTTTGAAGTTTTGAAGATCTTGTTTGATATGGTGTGGTATCTGACATGTTTTGTTGAATTGGAGATAGTGTTGGAGCTAGTAAGTGCATTTTAAATTGAAGTGAAAACTAGTGAGAAAGAGGGAGATAAGAAACCTGTGGCTCTTCTCTTGGTGGGACTTTATGATAACTGAATATTAAGAACAGTGAACCAGTGCCGTAGAATTAAAAGGGTTTTGATGTTGGCTTATAAAGTGAGGCAGAATGGAATATTCACTTTGCAAAATTATTAAACAGCCTTCGAAAGATGGTAAAATGTGACACATGTAAAAATCTAGTATGTATTGAATGCAGTGAATTAACCGCATTAGAGCTGAGATGCATTCCTCTTCTCAAGAGGACATTTAAGTTCCACTGTAGGAAGTGTAGAAATTTTGAGTTGTTGGAGCTTTTGCAGAATACAGTTGCTGATAAGGAAAAAATAGTAAATTATCAGGAAATTATAATCTCTTTACTGAGGGAGAAGATTGAAAGTTTGGAGAATGTAAATAAACTGTTTTATGTTAGGGCAGTTCAGCAGCCGGTTTCTGTTTCTGGATCTGTGAAGGCCAATGTTCCATTGTTAAACCAAAGCATCAGCAATCAACTGACCAGACTAAAAAGGATATTAGTTCGAAAATTAATCCTGCAGAGCTCAAGATTGGTGTTAGTAATAAGAAGTCAACAATGACTGGTAATGTAGTGATCAAGTGTCAATCAAAGGAAGAAGTTGAAACACTAAAACAGGCGACAAACAATAGATTAGGAGAGAGTTACAATGTTGAGCTGATTAAGATGAGACAGCCAAGAATTAGGATTGTAAATGTAACCCAAGACATGACTCAGTAAGAAATTGAAGACTGCTTAAAGGAACAGAATAATTTGATGGGTGAAATTAAGGTAACTTATGTTCACAGTAATAAGAATGGAACAAAAACCATTATATGTGAATGCTCTCCTAATACTTTTCATCAAATTTTAAACTTGAAGAAGGTATGCCTGGGCTGGCAAAGATATATGGCTTATGAAGATCTGAATGTACCAAGATGATACAAGTGTCAGGAATATTATCATACAAGCCGTGTCTGCAAGAAAAAAGTTGTCTGTCCTGTATGCTCTGCAGAGCATGAGGAAAAGTCGTGTCCTAAACAAAGAAAGAGTTGTAGAAATTGTGATGTTGCCAATAGGAGTTTCCGTACTTCCCACGCCACTGATCATCAGAGTAACAGCAGTGAATGCCCGACTCTGGAGTTTCACATGGATTTACTCAGGTCAAAGATAAACTACACAAATGAGTGAGATCGAATTGTTTATCATTGCTTATGACTAGTTCTTTTTGATATGTTTACGATTATGTGCTTGGGAGTTGACATTTGTAGAATTATACATCGAACCGCCCATTCACCTTGCTTTTTGTGCTGTGCACTGGGGAACTACTTTTTTTATTGTTTTATTATTTATGAAAATTTCTCATCTAAATATACACTCAATGTCTACAGGATTTCACGATTTTAAAAATCTAGTAATAGATAATAAGTTGGATATTGTTGCTTTATCTGAAACATGGTTGTCAGATCAAGTTAATGCTAAAACTGTTGAAATAGAAGGATATTGTTCTATACATAAGAATAGAGTTAGCAGAGAAAGGGGGGTAGCAGTGCATATTAGAAACTCAATTTCTTTTCAAGAAGTTATTTTTGATAAACCAGTAAATGAGCACACAGAGTTTATCTTAGTTAAAATCAGACAGGGTAGGAAGATCATCATTGTGACTAACTTTTATAGACCACCAAATGCCCATCTAGGTACTTTTATTAGTGACGTTGATAATATTATTTCATTTATATATACATTATGTGACAAGATTCTATGTCTGGGCAACATGAATGTGTGTTTCTTCAATCTGGATAACCAGATTGAAAAAAATTTTTGAGAGAATTATGTATAATCAAATAATTGGTTATTTTAATGACAAGAATTTGCTTTTTTGTGTTGTACTGATATTTATTATATTTGTATGAGAGGGAACGAAGAAAGGTGAAATTTCGACTATTCCTGATCTGAAATGTGGATCAATTTCTCAGCACGGATAATCCACACACAAATAATCGACAGTATACTGTATTTGTCAGCGAGTTTACATTACTTATATAATTCTTTTTTTGTTGTTGTAAATTTCAACAACACACACGAGGGCTTACAGCCTAAATACTATCGTACCGTGGGTGTTGACAAGGAGGAAAGAGGCAGCTTGTTAATTCTGGACTTGAAGGTTTGGAGGTTCGGAGGAGAAGGAAAAACATGTGCCGCAAGGAATTTCACAACTTGGAAGTCCTCGGGACAAAAGAGCGGGCATAACAAGATGTTCTAAGTCTGGTGACCTGGACAGTAAAAGGGTGCATTCGCTTTGTTCCCCTGGTAGATCTGTTGGGGGCAGCAGGTGGGGGAACTATGGAGGAAAGCTCCTCTGAGCAGTGCCCGTGCAGATATATATAAAAGAGAGAGAGGTCACCAACGGCACGTCGGTGGGCAAGGGATGGCAGCGTTTGGGTGAGGGTAGGGTCACCGATGAGACGTGTAGCTTTCTTTTGAATGGAGTCCAGGATAGCGTGTAGAAGCGGCAGCGGCACCCCAGATGTGGGAGCAGTATTCGAGGTTTGGTTTTATTTGTGAAGTATATAAAGTATAGAGATTAGCTGATGAAAAGTATTTGCGAGCACAGAAGAGGAAACCTAATTTCTTAGCAGCCGCTTCTGCAATTGATGTGACATGCTGGTGCCAATTGAGATTTCGATCCACAGAAATGCCAACAAGTGAAAAGGACTCATTACTTTGAATAACTTGGTTATTTATTGTGATGGATCTAGGGCTGGTGTATCTCTTGTGAGAAAGAAAGCAAGACTTAGTTTTGGTGGGGTTGAATTGTACAAGATTTCTACTTCCCTAGTCTAATATTTTTTGGAGATCCACGGAGACAGAACCCTCCATGAGTCTGCGATCCTCATCTAATTGGGCTAAAGAGACAGGCTTAGAATATTGTATATTTGTAGCTGTGAACTGGGTTGGATGTGCTCGAGAGGAGATCATTGATGTGAAGAAGAAACAAAGTAGGGGCTAAAGCTGAACCTTGAGGAACTCCTGCATTAATTGGATACAGTTTAGAGGAATGGCCATTCACAACAACAGATATGCTCCTGTTGGAGAGGAAATTTGCTGTCCACATACAGAGTTTTGGTGGTAAGCCATAGGCCGGAAGTTTATTAAGCAGCGCTGCGTGCCAGACCTGGTCGAATGCTTTGGATATGTCTAGAGCAACAATCTAGGATTCACTGTGTTGTTCCATAGACTTGTTCCAAGAATGGGTGACAAAGGAAAGGAGGTAGGCAGTCGATCTGCGCTGACGGAATCCATACTGCCTGTCGTGGATTAGACTGTGTTTTTCAAGAAATTTTAGTAATTCGGTGTTTATATACTTTTCCATCACTTTAGAGACGACTGAAAGGAGAAAAATAGGCCTGTAGTTGCTAGGAAGCGCTTTGGATCTTTTCTTGGGGATGGGTTGTACTCGAGCAGTTTTCCAGTTACTAGGGAATATGCCTTTATTATAAGATATCTGAAACAGACGAGTCAGGACAGGAGCAAGCTCTGGTGCGCATTTATTGAGAACAATTGCTGGGATCTCGTCAAGGCCAGAGGCTTTCCTGGTATTAAGAGAAGAGAGCATCTTTCGTACCTTTTTAGTTTTGAAAATGATATCTGTCATTTTATGCGCGACATTGGGGACTGTTGAATTCAGATCACATGTTCGATATACAAAAATTTTCATTTCTGTCAGCTGCTATTGTTTCATTGATTGTATTAACTTCTTCCTTTTAATTGTTAAATTAGTTCCTAAGATAATTAGTTTTATTAACTTGTGACATATTACTGAAAATATCCTTTTGAGCTCTATCAAACAAGCTAAAAGCCCAATATGGCTGCCATAAGAAAAACAGAAAAGCTGTGGAAAATAACTGACAGACAAAAGAAAATTAAGGGTTACTGCCTATAGCAATTTATTTGTCATCAAAAAATCTCTGTGATGTGGAAGTTTGAACGTATTTGTAAGATGCTTTGTACTATATCACCATAAGCTATAACTTGATGATCTTAGTTGGTTTTAATTTCTACATGAATCTAAAATGAGAAGAAAAATTACTTTAACTTTCATTTAATCCATCTTCCAGTGCCTAATGGTAAGCAACAAATGTGGGACACACTGTATAAAATCTATTTTTGGCACTCTGTGTGTGTGTTTTGCTTCCTTAACGTCGGTCTATTTCCACGACTATGGGCAATAACCGACGCCAGGGAGCAGTTTCACCTCACTAACCTGGAAATTTTGCCGAACCCCTGCCTTTCTATAATGAGGGTAGGGATCTTTCACGTGGCCAATATCGCATAGACACGGTAACGACGGATCTACACCACCTCCGAAGGGTGGAACATGCATACATTCAACTTACTCAAATACAATGCCACAACCACGGTTGATGTTAATTTTACAGTATGTACTAAAAAAAGTGAAAGGGAAACACTGGAAATCGAACCCAGTGTCGTGGGATTCAGAGGCGTTCATGCCACTGGACCACTGAGGATTTCAGTGACACACTGAAAACACATGTCAAAAAAATATATTAAAAACAAATATATAAACAATAAAACCGAAATAAGTGCAGTAAAAAGCTTATAACTATAGTGAAATATAAAACACAACACTTAAATAGATTAAGGTAACTGTTATAGAATAATACTTACTCTTCATTCTCCAATGTAAAAATAACCTCAATTGGTCGGCGATTCATCCCGGATGGGCAAGAACTTTTGCAGACAAAGACGAACATTTCACGAACAGAATCGGTGCCCGGTTGAGGCTTGGCTAAGGGCACCACCACACTAAGCCTGTCGTTGTTCTCTTTACTGCCAAAGTAAACAGCATTGCTGTTTTGGCATCTTATGACATGTTGACGTACATTTTCAGGAATATCTGAAACAAATAATTTCTCAGTACTTATACTTCCCAATATATCTAGCAAGGAGGAGGAAGTGGAAGATATGTATTTTAATTGGAAAATAGAGAAAGAAGAGATCTTTCAAATGAGGTATCACAAGCCTCTACTTCATATTTTTAAAAATGGGTGTTGCAATTGTCACTCGAAAGGGATTAACTGTAGGAGAAAAGTTTTTACACTGCAGGGTGTCATTTTTTCATCTAAAATTGAGGTGGTTCGGGATTTTTTTAAATAAATATGCACAATAATTGAGATACTGAATTTATTCCACACTGTATAGACATGAGAGTTTTAAGATGTAAAGAATTAGAAATTTGTTGAAATATTTTAGTCATTATGATACTGGATTTTATACCTTGTTAATATTATTAACAAACTTGTGAACTATTGCAGCTTATTCTAAATAAATTTATAATGATAATAAGTATTTTATAGAAGATTAGAAGTAGGTAATGGGCCACCTTGTGCAGCCAGGAGTGGGGGTACCCCCCCCCCCCCCCGGGGGTTGGAGAACCGCCCCCTGTGGGCGGAGCCACCACCCCTCGGAGGCGTGGCCCCATCCCCAAGATGGCCGACATTCCAAGATGGTCGACTTTTCAAGATGGCGGTTAAGAGCTCCGCCTAAGAGATGGCGGTCCAAGATGACTATTATTTCTAGGGAAATTATTCTAGGGAAATTTTGATGTTTATAAAAAAAACCAATTCGGATCACATGAACCCCGGGCTTGCAGATGAGAGCTGGGGACCCTTAAATCTGAGCTATGTAAGCACTTATTATTTTACTGTTTGAGGTTTGTATATATACGACTAAAATGCTATTAATATATGGTAAATAGTTTGAACCAAGAAACACGTAACATGTTTATTTTAATGTTAGCCATAAACATGTAACATATTTAAATTAAAAGCTTTTGTTATTATTAGACAATTAGGCCATTTACAATTAATAAGTAATAAGTTTAATATTAGACTATATGAATGACTGGAGCACAGTGTTGTGTTTAAGGTTTGTATATATAAATCAAATTCTATTAAAACAAGCCATACATAAACCTTTTGTTATTAGACATTAGACGTAATAATATGTTTAATATTACACAGACTATTAGATTTCACATAGTGTTGAAATTAGCCGAACGCCGCAATTGTTATATGGGTAGGTTCTAAAAATAACACACAGAGGTCGTTGGTAAACAAAGAAGGAAGTTCAGAAACAAAATGGACAACAGGTTCAAATAGGAAACCAAACTTAAATAACACAGAGACAATAGAGGTCGCTGGCAAAACAAAGTAGAAAGCTCAGAAACAAAATGGACAACAGGTTCAAATCTTTAAAATAGGAACTGTTTAACCTTATGTGTGGGCTCAGCAAGTAGTTGATTTTATTTGAAAGAGATACAGGTTCGATTCCAGATATATGCTCCTTAATATGGTAGTGTCAAACAAATACGAAGAGGTACTGAATAACTAAACAGTAAGCTCAGAAATAATGGTTGGTTACAGGTTCAATTCCCGATGTTTGCAACTTTTTTAATTTTTAAGTTAACCCCCACGTGTTTGGTGTCATGTTACTCGTCTCAGTAATCAGAATTCAAATATAGCATATGCGCATGCGCGAACTAACTTTTTTATTAATTGGTTTAAAGGTATGATGTTTGGTGTCATTTTATTCGGCTTAATGAGTAGGATTCAAAAATAAACGGATACACCATTTTGATTTCATATGTCATGACGTTTTGTAAAGATGGCTGTTGACGCATGCTCAAACCAACTTTTTTAGTTTTTAAGTTAACCCCTACGAGTTTTGTGTCATGTTACTCGTCTCAGTAAGCAGAATTCAAATATAGCATATGCGCATTAGCGCGAACCCACTTTTTTATTAATTGGTTTAAAGGTATGATGTTTGGTGTCATTTTATTCCTCTTAATGAATAGAATTCAAAAATTGCGACTAACGCTTGTGCGAAAATGAGATAAAAAATTTAAAACCCTTATCGCGGAAGATCTGTGAGATGTACGAGAGAACCAACACAAGCATGGTGTTAAGGAGACCAAACCAAATTGGAATATACAATAAAATGGCCACTTCCGGTCTAAACTTTAAATGCTTATATCTTTTGAACGGAAAGTGATAGAAAGGAACCGACCTCAAAAATATATCGTTTTGTAACAAGGTCTACACAAAAATGAGAAAAACGTAAAACTCTTATCGCGGTAGATCAGTGAGATGTACAGCAAGACCGGCACTTGCATGGTGTTCAGCATGTCAAACTCTATAAACATACCCAATAAAAATGTTACTTCCGGCAGACATTTCCGGTATAGCTATTTCTAGAGCTACATACATGGTGCCACCTCAAAATAACCGTCTTGTCGAGCAGAAGAAAGAAATATAGTTTTTAAGTAAATCAGAACAAGTTGTGTTAACACCTAAAAACAGCACACTGTCTCTCTTAGACTTATTGAAGTTACTTATTGAAGTCAGAGAAATTTCAAGCTTACCATGAGTACCAGTGTTCAATAGCGTATGTAAAGGTTGGATATATCAAGTGATGCGTGCTACAAGCAAATTTAAGTAGACCCCCTTAGACTTATTGAAGTTGATGGCACAGACATCTGTCAAGTTTACCCAACAAATCAAAGTAAATATGTCTTGAAGAGCAGTCTTCAATTGTCCTAAACCAACACGTCTCTATCATTTCAGAGTAACTTTAGCCATGTGACCAGTCAAAGTATCTTGAAGTGTAGCTTTTATGCATATGGGATATATAAAATAACAAAACCAAAGAGTGAATTGCCTATTACAACAACAAACTGGCGAAACATTTGGGTGCACGGAATACCGTGGACCCAAATGTTCCAGCAGAAGGAGTTGACTTAGTATATACAACTGCTACATACTTAGTAATCATTAGTGGCACTATCATTTCAGAGTAATCTTAGTCATGTAACACTCTAATTGTCTTGAGATGTGGCTTTTATGTATATGGGATATATAAAATAAGAAGACAAGAGAGTTAATTGCCTATTACAACAACCAGCTAGAGTAACAGCTAGGGGGCCCGAATACCGGCTCTCTAGATGTGGCAGAAGCAACATCTCAATTAACACCAACAACTGCCACATACTTGTTGGACTTTAATATGTTTGGTATTAAATTCAGTTTGCTGCATAACCAAGCATTTTTATGAAAAATTCAACATTTTTTTTTAATTTCTGCGTAAGTAAATTTAATCAGAAATATACAGGCAATCTTCAAGAAAGCGAAGTAAAATTATAAGAACATTAAGAACAAACATTCCCATACCGAAGTGATCCTAAACACATTGTATGATGCAAATTCTGTAAATCTCTTTAACAGAAGAAAGACAGAAGTCAAATACCTTAAGGCAAATAGAACCGACATACATAGCAGATGTGCCTGAGGAGAAATGTATTCAGAACATTATTGATTTTACTTAGTTTTAATTATACGAATATAACAGTCTATGTACCAAGCAACCAGGGCAACACAACCAACCAACCGTTTTGAGGTGTAGCTTTTACGTATGTATGTAATTTAATTTTCGATAGTGTAAAAATCAAATTAAAAAAGTGTGATATATGAAAAATAAGAAAACCAAAGAGTTAATTGCCTGTTACAACAAGCTAGGCGGTCGGAATACCGACCCCCTATATGTGGTGGAAGCAACATCTCAAGTAACACCAACAACTGCCACATACTTGGTGGACTTTGGTGAAGCTCAAGCTGTAAACGACTCGATATCTGGCACATATGTATGTAAAGAGTTAATATTAAATTTGACTTGTTGGATATCCAATCATTTCTACAACCAACCAACCACCCAACCAACCAACCAACCAACGTTTAGGGGCGTAGAGATAGAAAGCTACCTACAAGTGGCCCCTCTGAATCTATTATGTTAATGATTGGTTAAGAGATTGAATTGACACGTGTTTGTATTGAAGGCTTGCAAGCTACGTACAAGTGACCCCCCTCTGAATATATGATGGTGATGATGGGTTAAGAGATTTAATTGACATGTATTGAAGGCTTAGCGGTTTTCACTTGAGTCATCGTCATTCAAAAAGTATCAGAACGAAAACCAGGTCCCTTACTCTGGTATATCTTACTCAGTAGGAACCAAACGTCTTCCACAACAACATTCTTAGCTTTTCTGAATGGCAAGTGAGCAGCCCCCTTGTCGAATCCTTCCGAGCTAAAGGTAAACCCCACCCTGTTTTCGGGATCGACATCATGAACTATATGGCTCACAACATCTTTAATTCGATCTTTGACCCACTTCTCTGGATCGTTGACATCGTCAGGTATATCTTGTAGTCTAAAGCATACGCTTCGTCTATCAAGTTTAAACTTCTTATTGGAGTTCACTGTATCTTCCAAGTATTTGGAATGCCATTGTTTCGTGCTACACAACTGACTGTTTGGTTAATGACCAAAGTTTAGCTTCGTGTTTGTTAAAGACTAAAGTTTAGCAGATACTAATTGTTTTCACCTTCACTGTTGCCTACCGACTGAACCTTAGCGGATGCTTCTCGTCTTAATATTCGACAGACAGCACAGACAACACAACTTATTGTTTTCACCTTCACTGTTGGTTAACGACTGAACCTTAGTGGGTGCTTCTCGTTTTAATATTCAACAGACAGCAATGACAGCTGCTTAACAGCTGTCTGTACTGTCAGGCAGCTGTCTGTCCTGCTAGACAGATGTCTGTCATGTCAGACAGCTGTCGTTGCTGTCTGTTGAATATTAGACAATGGAGACAGGAAAAATAAATCCAGATGACCTGCACCAGCTAATTTCGAGAGAAGAATATGAGAAGGCTCTGGTGCAAACGAAATAAGAGCGCAACTTAAAAAAGTTCGGGACGCAGCAAGTGCGTTATGGTAGTTAATTTTCATTAAATGCTTCAAATTGGAATAACTCAATTTTTTATAAACTTAAAAAGTTGAATTTTGGTATGTAGTAAGGCATTGATTGTTGTTGCCCTTACTTGATGAAACTTGTCCATACTACATACAGACTTGGAGACTACTTCTCTGACTTCACTGTTGGTTTTTGTAGGTGAAGGACGTAGCCAGCGTGTGAGCTAACTGGAGCAAGTGGACCTTCGAATTCTGGAAGTTCTAGGATGTCCTTCAATGCTCCTGTGACTATAGTTTCGCTGCTTGACAGCATTTTCAGACAGATTAAAATTGAATTAGTATGAAATCATGACAACTACAAATAAATATCTGTTGCTATGTTATGATATGATGTTTTGATCAAAAATATTTATCAAATATACCAGTGAGACCAGTAGTTAGCTATGTTAATACACCTAATCATAAGATAGCAAGCAAACTGGTTTCACTTATTAAAGAATACAATTACTTTCCAAAATATTCAGTTGAGAATTCTTATGAACTTACACAAAAATTAAATAACTTAATTATTCCCACAAATAGTAAATTAGTCTTGTTTGATGTTTGTAGCATGTATTCTAAGATACCCCCTAAAGAATGTTTATCTCTATTAGAAAACGTTTTAATAGAAAAGAACGTAAATGTCATAAAAAGACAAGAAATAATGAATATTTTTAATGAATGTATAAAACAAAACCATTTTAAATTTAATAATAAAATTTATATGCAAAATGAAGGTCTGCCTATGGGTAGTCCGTTGCCACCTTTATTAGCCAACATATTTATGGAAAACTTAGAAAACCAAATTTTAACATCAGAACTTTCACATAATATTGTCTTTTGGTACAGATACGTAGATGATATTTTAGCATGTTTTCAAGGTAGTCAAACAGAATTAAATGAATTTTTTAATTTTATTAATAACTTTTATACAAATATTAAGTTTACTTTAGAAGAAGAAGCTAACAGTTGTATAAATTTTTTAGACTTAACAATTAGAAAGTTAGAAAATAATTCATTTGACTTTACAATATATAGGAAACCAACTTACACTGACACAACCATACCATACAATTCATGTCACCCTTTTTCACAAAAGCTGTCAGCCTACCATTCTATGATACATCATGCATTTTCAATACCTATGTCAGAAAACAATTTTGAAAAACAAATTTCAATAATTAAGCATACAGCATTTAATAATGGCTACTTAAAATAATACATAAAATGATAGAGAGAAAAGAATACAAATTAGCGATTAATTTAATTTATCCAAATATTAGAGACAAAGAAGACAACAGATACGTTTCGATAATTTATTTTGGAACCATTTCAGAAAACATTTCAAAAATTTTAAACACCGGTACAAATAGAAAGGTAGCTTTTAAATCTTACAACACGACGCGTGATTTGTTATTTAACACGAAAGAAAAATCTTGTTTCCTGACAAAAGCTGGCGTTTATAAATTGGCTTGTACACATTGTAATGCAATCTACATAGGTCAAACTTCTAGAAATTTTAACACCCGATACAAAGAACACATTTCTGCATTTAGAAATAACCACGCTGACAAATCTACATTTGCAAAACATATTATTGATACCGAACATAGACCTATAATACATAACCGCATACAACCGCTACATTTTTATAATGACAAACGTAAACTAGACTTTTTTGAAGCTTTAGAAGTCAAAAGGCACACACACGACAATAACTACCTTGTTTTAAACAAGCACAGATTTAATGAATTCCCCTTTCTTGGATATTCTTCTTTCTCATTAAATATGTCAAAGAAAATAAATTTAACTATTATTTCAAAAAAGTTGTGATAAAATAATGAGTTGATGTATGTCGATATTTTCGTTGTATAGAGACTACTTTTATACTGTTATTGTTTAGTTATTTTATTGTTTTAACTGTTATCATAGTTATTATAGGCTAGTTCTAGTTTTTATGTTAAATATTGACATACATCACATAGACATTTTGAAAACCTCATCTGTCATCTGTGTTTCATTTTATTTTCAATTTGATAAATATTTTTGATCAAAACATCATATCATAACATAGCAACAGATATTTATTTGTAGTTGTCATGATTTCGTACTAATTCAATTTTAATGTGTCTGAAAATGCTGTCAAGCAGCGAAACTATAGTCACAGGAGTATTGAAGAACATCCTAGAACTTCCAGAATTCGAAGGGCCACTTGCTCCAGTTAGCTCACATGCTGGCTACGTCCTTCACCTACAAAAACCAACAGTGAAGCCAGAGAAGTAGTCTCCAAGTCTGTATGTATAATGTAGTAAGGCCTTTCCCAAGGCAACATATCTACGAAATTTTGTTAAAATAGCTTTGTAATTTTTTTTTCGAAAGAAAACTCAAGATTTTTCAGGAAACCCTTGTCCGATTTTCCAGCCTAACGAACTCATACAAGCTAATAATAAAAGAAAGGTACTTGCCTAGTTTCATCCAAATGGGTTAATTACTTTTTGAGTTATCGGTTGGAGAGAGATATATATATATATATATATATATATATATATATATATATATATATATATATATATATATATATATATATATATATATATATATATATATATATATATTGTTGTGTTTAAATTTGGCGCCAGTTAATGATACGTTCGCCTGTACATGTCACATGTCAATTGTCATTTATGTACGTCAGTCAGTTGTCAGTTTTTGAAGTATGACATTTGTAGAATGGAGGGACGCCTCTCTAATTTTAGGTTGCGAGACGAAAGAGTTAGGAAGTTAAGTTTTTTTAGTTGTGAATACATAAGTAAAAGCCAATCTGTGTGTATTTATTTCTGATCCTGAACCACCCCGGACTCCCTACAATCTCAGGTGTGGGGTACAGGTTCATGATTTCCGGTTTCAGCAGTGAGTTTTTGTGTGAAAAGCAATATGGATTTTGGTAAAGCAGATGATGCCCAAGATTTTTCGAAGATGGCTGCCAATAATGCTTCGGGTAGGAGTGATGGAAGTGAAGTCAATATAAATAATGAAGCGATTACGGTGGATGACTTAGTTAATGCCGCAGTCAATGCTGCTGTGCGAGCAACGCTAGTGCGTCAACAAACCGTTCAGGGCCCCAATACTGTTCCAGAAGTGCCGAAGATCTCGAACGCTGAGATTGCAAATCTTATTCCCGATTTTTCAGGGCGTGGCCAAGATGTCCGCATGTGGCTTGACCGGATAGACGCGGTACAGTCAGTCTATAATGTACCTGACACCATAATGCAAATTGTTACCATCGGAAAATTACAAGAGCGGGATAAAAGACTGGTTTCAGTCCAAGCAAGACTTTGTGACAATGGATTGGGAGACCTTGAAGAATGAAATGGTGAGAATGTTTTCCTCCAGAGCAGACAGAGTAACGTTACGGCGCAATTTTGAAAAACGCCAGTGGAAGAAAAACGAAAGTTTTGCAGACTATTTTTATGACAAAGTGCTTTTAGGTAACAATGCCGGCATAGATGAAGAGGAAATGATTGACTACGTAATAGACGCCATCGATGACCCTATTTTACGAACACAGGCACGCATGCAGAATTTCAAAACCTTGGACGATATGCATCATACTATGAAAAATGTGTCCGAAAGAGAGAAGGCGGTAGCTTATTCATCACCTAAGCCATCTTATAAGCCACCACCACCACAAAGGCGTATGCAAGTGAACTTTAGATGTTTCAACTGCAACAATGAAGGACACCTAGCTTCCAATTGTGACAAGCCGAGGCGAATTCCAGGGAGTTGCTTTGAGTGTGGCTCCAGTCAACACCAAGTACGAAGCTGCCCCAGGAGAGCTCCTAGTCAGCCGCAAGACCAAGGGCCTGATTCAACAACCATGCTAGTTGAAGTGAGACCATGGCCAGCAACATATGTTGTAGATGCCCACTTGAAGACATTGGACAAGACAGAAGTAGCCATGTTAGACACTGGTAGTCCTGTGTCACTACTGTGTTGTGATTTGGTGCCACGTGAGTACATTAGTGCAGATACTAAAAATTCCTTTTTTGCTGGTATCAATCAATCTAAATTAGAGATTTTAGGATGTTATGCAGAAAATGTTGTTATTGATGGGCATATTCATAGTATTAAGTTTTATGTTGTACCTAAACAAACCATGCCCTGTAAAATTCTGTTAGGTAGGGATTTCATTTTTGGTGATTCAGTTGAGGAGGTCATTTTCAGAAAGAATGAAGTAAAGATTGTGCCCAAAAGTTATCATTTAGATTTTTTATCAAATGAAGTATTACTGATTGTTGATGATGTAACAACATTAGAAGATGATTTGCATATCAATTCGAACTTAGACAGCTCTGTAATGCATAAGGTTTCCGATATTTTTAAAAATTTGTATGTTTTGCCTGAAAGACCTGCAAGGCCTGTAACTTATTATCAGCTGCAATTCAATTTGCCGAAAATTCAACCATTTTTTAGTCGTCCTAGGAGGTTATCGTTTTCAGAAAAACAGAAACTGGATTATATTCTTGATGACCTAATGAGGAAACAGATAATTCGTGGAAGTAATTCTCCATATTCTTCACCAATAGTATTGACACCAAAGAAAAATGGTGAAACACGTATGTGTGTTGATTATCGAACATTAAACAAATATGTATTAAGGGATCAGTTCCCGCTACCTTTGATTGATGATCATGTAGACTGTTTAAAAAATAAGCGTTATTTTACCAAGTTAGACCTTAAGGATGCTTTTTATCACATTGAAATTGCTGAAGAGTCGAGGCAGTACACATCTTTTATTACGCCTTCTGGCCAATACGAATTTTGCAAGATGCCGTTCGGACTTAGCTCTAGTCCAAGTGCGTTCACTCGATATATTAATATAATATTCAAGGATCTTATTAAAAGTAGAAGGCTGATAGTCTACTTAGATGATATACTTATCGCTACTGCAACGATTGAAGAGAATTTAAATATTCTGTCTGAAGTATTTAACCTTATGGTTAATAATTTATTAGAGTTGAGAGTTGATAAATGCTACTTCTTACAAGAAAGTATAGATTTCTTAGGTTATAGAATCACCATGCAGGGCATCACTTTGAATGATGACAATGTTATAGCTATTAAAAATTATCCAATTCCACAAAATGTTAAACAGGTACAGTGCTTTTTGGGTCTGGCTAGCTATTTCCGTCGCTTTATTTGCAATTTTGCTAGTATTGCAAGCCCCTTATATAATTTAATGAAGAAAGGAACAAAATTTAAGTTTGGAGCAAAAGAATTGGAGTCTTTCGAGATTTTACGTGAAAGTTTGATGAGTAAACCAATTTTAGCCATCTACTCACCACATGCTGAAACAGAATTACACTGTGATGCGAGCGCTGTGGGTTATGGTAGTATCCTTTTACAGAAGCAAAACAATAGTAAGTTTCATCCTGTATTTTACTACAGTAAGAGGACAAGTGATTATGAATCTCGTTTTCATAGTTACGAACTGGAGACATTAGCCGTTGTAAATTCTCTTAAAAGGTTCCATGTTTATTTACAGGGAATCCAGTTCAAGATCGTTACAGATTGTGACAGTTTCCGCCTTACCCTAGCAAAACGAGATATTATCCCAAGGATTATGAGATGGTGCCTTGTCTTGCAAAATTATGACTATACCATAGAGCACCGGCCAAATGTGCGCATGAAGCATGTAGATGCATTGAGTAGAGTACAGTCTATTTTAGTATTAGAAGGGAACTCCTTCGAGCAAACGCTGGCTCTCAAGCAGGTTACCGACAGTAACATTTCTGAAATCCGCAAGTTATTAGAAACTGCAGAGCATCCAAGTTATGAGTTGCGCAACGGATTAGTTTATAAAAAGAACGTAAGTGGAGAGATTTTATTTTATGTACCACAAGATATGGAACATTCAGTTTTGTACCAGTACCATAATGACATGGGTCATTTCGGGATCCATAAAACCTTAGAACTAATTCAAAGAAGTTATTTTTTTCCTCAAATGAAAGCAAAAGTTAAAAACCATATTGAAAATTGTTTGCAATGTATCCAGTACAATCCCAAGTTTGGCAAAAAAGAAGGATTTTTGAATAATGGTCCTAAAGGCAACTTGCCATTTGAAACACTACATGTTGATCATTATGGCCCATTAGGAATTTCGAAAAATAAAAACAGATACATATTTGAAATAATTGACGGTTTTACCAAGTTTGTCAAATTTTTTTCATGTAAAAGTACAAAGGCAAAAGAGGTGATTAAGCACCTTCAGACTTATTTTGATTCCTATAGTAAACCAGTACAAATAATTTCTGACAGAGGTACTTGTTTCACATCACAAGTTTTTGAAGAGTTCTGTATACAGAAGGATATTAAGCATATTCTCATTGCAGCAGGTGCGCCCAGAGCAAATGGACAAATCGAGCGCATAAATCGTACTCTTACGCCAATGTTGGCAAAGTTGCAAAATCAAAAAAACCTATGTTGGGATAACATTTTGAAAGATGCGGAATTTTGCTTTAATAATTCAATAAGTATGACCACTAGAGAAACCCCTGCTAAACTCTTATTTGGAAGAAACCAGGTAGGAAAGATAGACGATAATTTACGTAGAGCACTGGAAACAATGAATGGCACCGATATTTCAACCAATTTAGATGAATTACGTGAAAAGGCAGCTAAGAACATTGCAGAAGCTCAAAGTATTTCCAAGAATTATTATGACAAATATCATAAAGAAGCAAATAAATATAAACAAGGTGATTTTGTTATGATGTCTAATATTGACACTACAGTAGGATCTAGCAAGAAGTTAATTCCCAAATATCGAGGCCCCTATGAGATAAAAACTGTTTTACCAAATGACCGATATATCGTAACAGATATAATAGGTTTCCAGAACACCCAAATTCCATATGAAAATGTGATCGATGCGACAAGATTGAAACCTTATGTTTAGTATATTCTGTTGAAATTAATATTATGTTGTGAATTTTGTATTATTAATCCTTATATATTGGCGGTAGAACTGGCTGATTATGTATTATGTTCGATATTATTTCTTTTAAATGTTTCTTTTGTGAACTTCTGTTTATAGAATTTATGCTTTATCTAAACTTACTTTAATTTTAGGAATCAATGTCACTAATGTATGTAACAGCTGTTTCAGATTATGTTAAGCTTAAGTTAATTTATCAATTATGTATTTGTTTGAATTCTTATGTTAAGTGAGTTGTTACTTATGCACGCTTTTCTTGTCATTTATGTTTAGACAACTTATGCTCAACTTTCTGATATTTATAATTACTGTTATGTGAAAACTTCTTATGCTTGATCAGGGACGATCAATGTCAGGACTGGCCGAACTGTTGTGTTTAAATTTGGCGCCAGTTAATGATACGTTCGCCTGTACATGTCACATGTCAATTGTCATTTATGTACGTCAGTCAGTTGTCAGTTTTTGAAGTATGACATTTGTAGAATGGAGGGACACCTCTCTAATTTTAGGTTGCGAGACGAAAGAGTTAGGAAGTTAAGTTTTTTTAGTTGTGAATACATAAGTAAAAGCCAATCTGTGTGTATTTATTTCTGATCCTGAACCACCCCGGACTCCCTACAATCTATATATATAACTGACCCTGAATATTGGTTCTAGGGGTCGCAGAAAAAAAAAATGCAAAGGCTCACCATAGATACCTCTCTAATAGTGATTTAAAAAAAATAAAAATTCACTAAAAATTAAAGAACTGTTTCAACTGACTGCAAAATGTTATAAATTAGGATAACTAACGTCCAATGAGTTTTGTAGCTTTTCTCAGGCTAAGTAAATTTATTATATTTTGAGACATAACTTTCTGACATCATTTGAAGGACACATATATGGAAAAAGAAAATAGGTAGACCACGAGCAAATTTTTTTGGAAAATCAGGCCCAATTGATGAAATGCCTACACGGAAATAAAATGTAAAATGCTACTGTAGACTAAGAGTGTCATGGTTATGACGATGAGGCAACACATCATGTAACGCTGGCGTTTTTGAGTACCAATCACCAGCGCCAGCGAGCAGTTTCACCTCACTATCCTGGAAATTTTGCCGAACCCCTGCCTTTCTGCAAGGAGGGTAGGGACCTTTAACATGCCCAACATCGCATGGACACGGGACCGATGGCTTAACGCCCCCTCCGAAGGGCGGAACGTGCAGACATTCAACTTGCTCAAATACAATGCCAAAACCTCGGTTGATGTTAATGTTACAGTTTGTTCTGAAAAAGTGAAAGGAGTACCCTGGGATCAAACCCAGTACCCTTTAGTTCAGTAGAGAAAGCCTATATGGATATTGTGCCTTAAACGAATATCAACGGTTACCAATTCCTCGGAAAATTCCATTTCTTTGTGACATAGATCATGAAATTTATTTAAGCGAGAATAGACAGAGCCGTCGATTAATCACGTGCAGCATGTCAAAAGGCATGACGTGTATATCGAACTAACGGAGAAAAGCGTGAGAGGAATCTGAACAGAGGAAGCGTGATCACTTCACCGTATGCACCCGTGCCAATACGTCATATTAAAAAGTTTTTGGAGTCAGGCGCATCAACAAGTGCTGTGTCTTAGTCATCCCCTGCCAATTAGATGGTAAGTTACTCCAGAGCTAATCTTTATCGCCGAAGGCACTAAAAAAATGTGTTTTTATTAATAGAGCTCTAGAAATAATTGGTTAAAAAAAGGCCTTAATTCAGGGCAAGGCTTTAGAGCGGGGGTTCAGAATTTTGGTTAAAAATTCAAAGATAAGCAAAGATTTTACTGCAAACATCCGGATAGGAGCAGTTATGCTTCCCTTAATTCATTACCGATGAAGAGTGGAATTTCTGGATACGAAACCAGATCTGACGTAAAATATAAAATGGGATAAGATACAGATGTTTCAATAAAAATAGCATAGATAGCATCAACTTCCGGTAGAACCGAAAGTTCTAGAAACTAAAAACATTTTAGGAAACTTCAGAACCTTCAAAAATTAATAAGTGGCAATTTTTAGAACCCTAGCTTCGTTAGTTTTCTGTAAATGTCTAATGTGAGAAGTTTCGACAAAAATTATATACCATTAAATGATAAACTCTATAGCTAAGACTACTGCTAAAGCATCAGAGAAAGGGTCTATTTTAAATGAATTTTCTGGAAATATTTTAGTAAAATGAGGGACAATGACGCTTGAAGTTAAGACTTCAGGCTTTGTAAAACATTCTTCTTGAGACATTTTCTTTCCATAGCTTGTATTAGTTTCCGGTTCTTTGCCTAAATGTTGCCAATTATGACGTTTTACATGCCTATAACTTTTTTGCCTTTTAACCTACAGAGCTAAATTTTGGTAGCTACTATAGCTGTAATGGTATAAACTCGCGTACCAAATTTGGTTGTCCTTACTGTGTTATTTTCGGATATATTTTTATATTCGAAGGAAAACACAAAATTTTTATGAAAAACCTGGGCCGATTTTCTTTGCTAACGAACTTATTCAAACCACTTGCAAAATGAAGGTATTCACTAAATTTAATCAAAATCGGCCCATTATTTTTTGAGTTATCCGTGTGATACATACATACATACACACAGATATATATACAGTGTGGAACAGCCAAATGGAATAAATTCGATAACAGATAAATGAGGACGTGTTGGGAAAAACGCTTGGACATGTCGATTTGTATTTTTAACTGCGCATCTTTTTCAAGAAAAAAAAATTATTTAGGGTGCGTCATGTGACAGTGGCCAATACCAACTTTCTTATTTTAAATACAAGCCCCTGTGTATTATTAATTTTTTGGATTCTTCAGAAAATTCTAGACATAATTCATGTACAATGTCCTATACCTATCTTCAACTGTTTCGGAAATATTAAGTATTTTCAGATTTATTACAAAAATTAACATTAAAAATAGAAAATTATTTTATTTCACAAATTCTAATAAGAAATACTGATTATTTCTTAATAATTTAAAAAAACAAAAAAAAATTAATGTCAATGTAGTAAATGTTCAAAATGCTCGCCACGAACATCTTGGCAACATGCTAATCTGGTATAGAAATGTCTTCTAACATTACTCAACATCTCAGGCGTGACTGATCTAATCGCAAGCGTGATTCGTCTTTTTAAGTCATCTAAGTTGAGGGGCTTAGTTTTGTATACAATACTTTTGACATATCCCCACAAAAAGTAGTCTAATAGCGACAGATCAGGAGATCGTGCTGGCCATTCTATCGATCCGCGCCTCCCTATCCACCGATTTGGAAAAATTTGGTTCAGGTACTGCCGGACATTGATTTGGTAATGGGGCGGTGCTCCATCTTGCTGAAACCATATTTTATTGGCAGGAACTTGTGGGTTTGCTGGATCTGGATATAAGTTTGTCAAAGTTGGCACGACATTATTTTGGAGCAGTTCTAAATATTTATCCCCATTCAAGTTGCCATCAATGAAAAAGGGACCTACGATATGATTTCCAACAATTCCTGCCCAAACATTAACTTTTTCAGGATATTGCGTATGTTCCTCTCTCATCCAATGAGGATTCTCATTAGACCAATAGCGGCAATTTTGACGATTAACATAACCGTGAAGTGTAAATGTGCTCTCATCAGAAAACAAAACATCTTCTAATTGGATCACATTGTTATCTAACATTGCCATCATTTGTTCACAAAAATACGTTCTCCTATCGAAATCGTCCTCCATGAGCTCCTGAGTTGGTATCATTTTATAGGGATGCATTTTACTTTCCTTTAATGTTCGAAAAATTGCTGTGTCGCTAACGTTGAATAGTTGGGCTGCTTGTCGACCAGAAGTATGTGGGTTTTCTTGAAACTCAAGCGTAATATCCAATTTCGTATCATCACTTACTGCATTGGCAGCTACTTTTTTTATCTGTCTCACATGACCAAGCTCGCGAAACTGCTTTTCTATTTTGCTAATTATTCCTTGGGATACAGACGGCAAATTTGGAAATTTTTCGTGAAATAAGCGAGACACTTCCATCTGTGTCCGTGTGTTATCTCCATAACCAATCATTTGTAGAATGGTTATTTTGTGCATTTCTGTTAAATGAACCATTTTTCTGATATTATTACGTACAGTTAACGAAATTCAAACGACAATAGCACTGACACTAATCACTACTGTCATGCAGGCAGACAACAAGTTGCTAAGGCTACGAGTTTTATACGAACAGAAAGAAAACTGTTTTTGTTTTTGTTTCATTTCATATCAGTAAAAAGAAACGCAGGAATGGTTTTTGTTTACTTTCTCATTATCAAGAGCTGAATGGGAAATAAGTATTGAATGCAATGTAGCGAATTTGTGAAATAAAATAATTTTCTATTTTTAATGTTAATTTTTGTAATAAATCTGAAAATACTTAATATTTCCGAAACAGTTGAAGATAGGTATAGAACATTGTACATGAATTATGTCTAGAATTTTCTGAAGAATCCAAAAAATTTATAATATACAGGGGCTTGTGTTTAAAATAAGAAAGTTGGTATTGGCCACTGTCACATGACGCACCCTATATAATTTTTTTTCTTGAAAAAGATGCGCAGTTAAAAATACAAATCGACGTGTCCAAGCGTTTTTCCCAACACGCCCTCATTTATCCGTTATCGAATTTATTCCATTTGGCTGTTCCACACTATATATATATATATATATATATATATATATATATATATATATATATATATATATATATATATATATAAACATTACCTGACCTCACCCTGATATGTGTTCTAGGGGGCCTAATTAGCGCTCATTTGAAAAAAAATTCAAAATTCAAAAGTCGGGATCCCCTCATTAGTGAATTTTTTTAAGAAAATTCACTAATAAAGCTTAAAGTCACTTATTTAAGTATCTTACCCAGATTGGACTTCTCCACGGCATGTTCATGGTTGATGCAACGATACACAAGATCCTGGGAATGTTGCGATGAGCTAAATACTGGCATAGCTCTTACATATAACTGGCAATTAGGATTCTGACTTATCTTAAAATCTAGCGGGAATGGACTACCCATGTCAATGAAAATCTTCTTCAGCGAATGAGAAAACTGAAAGAAATATACATTTGTAACCAATGCTGTTTAATGATAACACTGGGAGCATAAAAAAAATGGTATTTAATTCTCACATTACTAATAGAGACTTCTTGACATTTTATATGGAACACAGAAACTGTCCTTATTTTTACCAACAATAATAATATAATATTCTATTCAATATGCGATATTGTGGGAAATTTTATCTAAGAGTCGTGTTATCCTCAAGTTTAATACACCTGCAAATATGAGAATTTTTTAGTAAAGTCACCCCACAAAGTTTCAAATGAAAGCATAGTGAACACTAAAATGTTGATGCAGTAAATTTGGAAAAGTGGTTTGAATTGGGATGACAAAATTTCAGACCTAGATAATAAGAAATGGTCGTCATGGATTAAGGGATTAGAAATAATTAATATGTTAAAGATTCGAAGATACTATAATCTGAATTACTTTAATGTTAGAAATTTGCAACTACATGTATTTTGTGATGCAAGCCAACAAGCATTTGCAGCAGCTGTCTATTTTCATTTTGAAGTGGGAGAAATAGTTCAAGTATGTCTTATAATGTCACAAAATCAAGTAAGTCATTTGAAACCAACGACAATACCCAGACTATCAGTAGTAGTAGGGAGCCGTTTAGCAAACATGATATGAAACGAACATACCATCAAAATTAATCAAACTGGATTTTGGTCAGATTTTACTACGGTACTCTCTTGGCTACAATCAGAAACTGTAACTTACCATCATTCGTAAGTCATAGGGTAGGAAATTTAGAGATTACAGAAGCATCACAATGCAATTGCATACTGCCAAAAATCAACATAGCAGATGTAGCAACAAGAGACTGAAACAAAAAGCAGAATCACCCTAAAAACCACAAAAATTATAACAAAGTTACGCGCTGGATACATATTTCGACAATGCAGTTGTCTTCATCAGTAGCTATCGGTAAACTAACTATATGGGCAAAATTATCCTATTTAGATAGGTAAACAAACCATTAAAAATGAATGTCGGTAATGCAATACCGTTGATGCAATACCGGATTATGAAATACCGAAAGATGCACTGGATCACGTAACACCGGGTGATGAAATTCAAGGACAATTGTTGTATCAATGGATACACCTAACCGGTTGTTGTGTCGATGTTGAAGGCAACGATGGATTATTTCGTGATATTTCAACAAGTGCCGAATTGACTGAACCCATCTCTGGATTCATCAAATTTTGTGGATTCACTGCGGATTTCTAAAGTTTCCAAAGCATCTAGCTTGCGATGGTCCGTGGTTACTTGCAATGACTTAAGATTACTATCGCCTATCTTATGTCCCGAGTTAATCATATATTCGACGTTAGATTTTTTTGCTCTATTGAATCTGACATGAGCTATGTGGTCTTTGAATTTTGTAGTTATTGACCTCCGCCTTTGGCCAATAAAGATTTTCTCGCAATTATTACAAGATATTTGATAGATGCGCGATTTTGTCGGAAGTCAATACTATCTTTTGGTCCACCCAAGAGGCTGTTCAAATTATCAACTTTATAAATAACTTTAAAATCATTATCTTTGAACATTTTCTCTTAACTCTTTAGTAAGAAAAGTATAGAAAGGAATTAGAGCCAACTTTTTGGGTGGCTCATCCAATTCAGACTTCAATGTCGTAATGTTACTTATCGCCATTTTTCACCTATGCTTAGTAACTACTCTATACACAATATCTGGAGAGAAACTGTTACAAATCGCAATACCTATCATTTTGTTCATCTCTGAATTGTATCGCTTACTGCTCAAAGGAAAACTACCTCCGAACAAGAAAGCTAAAACTCGAGATTTTGTGACTGAGAGGATAATTTGAATCTGATGGTATAAAACGATTTGTAGAAGTTGCTTTCCTATGCATGTCAAATTCTACCCTTTCTATGTTTTGATGACAAGAGTGTCAACGAAGGGTAACTGGTCGTTGTTTTCAATTTTGTTAGTAAACTTGATTGAAGGGAATCAACTTTTTAACAAATTTATTGATGTTTATCTTTACTGCGGTCAAATATGGCAAAAATATCAGCGACATACCTCAACCGTACAGTTTACGATTTTGAGGCCTTCCCGTCAGAAGACTTTACGCCATGGTATCCACCTACACTGCTAGGTCGAAGCCACCCCCAAAGAAAGCCCTACAACCTCCACACATTAAAAAATCAGCAGCTAATTTAAGACCTTCGACCCATAGAACCCTCCTCACATTAATACGAACGTTCACCCCACTCTCGCTTTTCCCAAGATCTCATCTATTTATTTATTCCGCACTCTCTCTTTCTTCGCGGTTTGCCCCAATTACACTCCGCGTTTCCTTTTCCAGCTCAATTTCCGCGGCCAATTCCTCATTCCCTCGTTCTTGGTAGACCTAGTCACCTTAAACAGGTAGGAACACCTATTCTGTTTTCTCTCAAAGTTTTCTCTTGCCGTCCTACGATTTTCCACCCGGTAGTCTTCCAGCACATGTCTTGTTGTCTCCTGCTCTCCGTTTTCGTACACACACATTCCCCCGTTCTGGGTCTTAGGTTGAACCTACCGAAGTAGCCCTTGAAAGTCCCGTGACCAGTCAACAAGCTCACCGTCCAGTGACTCCAGCTCTTGAGGCCCGCACTCATGCTCTCTATGTATCGATAAGTGGTCATACCCTTTGTCTCCTCGTCCCAGTGCCTCTGCCACTCTAAGTTAGTGTTCTCCTTGGCACTTCGTTTGAGCATTCTACTCGTCACCGGAGCCTCTACCCTCTCGTGACCTAAGGGGTCACTTCTTGCGGCTCTTACGTCGGCTTTTGCGATACCTTCGAACTGGTCGCTACCCCACCACAGATTTATCATGGTTCATCTTCCGGTGAATGCTGTTGGCCGTTCCTTCCTTCCTCCTGGTGAGCATGTCCAGGGCAACTCTACTATCGGAAACGATGTCGACGGTTCCACCCTGTAGAGTGGCGGCCTTTTCACTGCCGTACCCACCGCGAATAAGTCTGTCATGTCTACCGGGTACCCATCCTGGAGTTTTAGCCCTTTGCTTTCAATTTTGTCTTCATAGGCTACTACGCCTATTCCAACTGCGACTCCGGCTCTCGACGCGTCTGTGTATACCCACCGTGCTGTTGTCTTTTCCACTCCTTTGATTATCTCCCAGGTTCTCCTCTGCTCCGCCGGGTGCAATCCTTCTCCATACGCCGGTTTTCCCTCAAAGTATGCCGCCTTCGAGTGTTCCCATCTTATATGCCGCTCCTGTGCTCTCAGCCACAAAGGTGAACGCCTCGCCAGCACTGCCAGTGCTGCGTTGGAAGCTGTTCTGTAGGCCTTCGTTATGCCCAACAGAAACGCTCTTTGGGTCGACTGATGTTTTCTAATTACCCTAGAATCCCTTGCTCGTTTACGCCAGATTTCGGCGCCGTACAAAAGAGCTGGCTTTACTGCTCCTTCATATATGACCCTAAGTGTCTTTGGAAACCGCCACGTCTTTCCAGCTACCGCTAGTAGCCTATGCGGCGCCCCTGCTATATTGCCCACTACGTATCTGGTATGCTCCACCCAGAGTAGATCCGAGTCGAGCATCACTCCCAGATATTTCATTTTGGTTTCTGGTCTTATGGTTACGTCTACCATTTTGATGACCGGGTGCCTTTGTGTCCGCGCTTTGGTACCTTTCCTCGCACCCCTGTAGAGAGAATAAGTATTTTCGGAGGCATCTTCCAGTTTGTGATCAGATGCCCACTTCTGGAATGCCTTCCAGGTGGGCTGCCAAGCTGCCTCGAGTTTCCTTCTTGACGGCGCCGTTATAGTGATTAGCTGGTCGTCCGCAAAAGCCTGGACGTCGATTTTTTGCTTCCGCCTCTTCTGGTTTTACGGAGTCGATTTCCTTAAACCAGTCCTCCATTATAAGTAGCCACAGGATCGGGCCTAAACATAATCCTTGTGGACATCCCTTGCTGGTGTTTTTCGTTCATCAGAAATGACGCTCCTGTCCTCTCAAGAAATTGGCTACCGCTTTGGCCAGGTTTCCCGGACAGCTAGATTCTGCCGGTAGTTTCCCGAGCATGGGGCACCAGGCCGAGTTAAAGGGATTTTTAATGTCCAACGCTACCAGCTGGACATGCTGCCCAGCCTCGTCGGCCTTTTTTATTCCGTTGTCTTAGCCAGCGCATCCATTGTTTTGCGTCCCTTGCGGAAGATGTACTGTCTGTCAAACAGCTTTCCGTTTCTCTCCAAGCAGTATGACAGTCTTGTAGCCAACAGCTTATCATACACCTTTCCGATGACGGCTAACAAGCACACCGGTCTTTGCCCTTCGCCCGCTGGTTTGGGTAATCACGCAATCTGTACCTGCTTTCAAATCCTCGGAAAAATTTCCTCCCTCAAGCAGGCATTTAACATTTTTAAAAGTCCTTCTCCTGCCACCTCCAGTAAATGCTGCAGCCCAGCTGACGGAAACCTGTGGATGCCTGGGGCTTTACGTTTAGGTCTTAATCTGACCGTTTCCTCCAGTTCCTGTATCACGTTTCTTTCTACGGAGCTCCGGGTTCCACCACATAATCTTTTGCCCTTCTTTTTTCCTGTTCCAAGGGATGCTTGCGTTGCATGCGCTTATTGCAACTACCTGAAACCGGAGAGACCTGTCCTCTGCAGATATTGCCTGTTCTGACGTCCCTGCTAGAGCCGCTTGTATTTCTTCTTGAAACACTGTCCAGTTTACCAACCCGACGGCTCTTTTTTTCACCGACCGGGGCTCGTGCTCCTCTTTCACGGTTTACTGCGAAAGTAATTGACCTGTGATCACTAAGTACCTCGTCTTCTCGTACCAACCAATTCTCTACCGTCGCATCCCGACTTATTGTCATGTCTACCCAACTCATTCTGTTAACAGTTTGAAAAGTGGGTGGTGACTCTGTCATTCTCAGTTACTAAGTTAGCCGCGCCAACAACGTTTATCGGCTGGGAGCCCCTTTCGGAAGTGATGTCACCACCGAACGCCTTGCTTGGCGTTAAAATCGCCGCACACGATTGTCGGCTTACTCTGACTTCTAAAAAACCCTCCTATTTTTGAGAGTAACCGATGCTTCCCGTATATGCCCCGGACGCACATATGCGTGGACGAGCACCACTTTGACCTTACCGATGCCTATACCAAACGCTCGGACCGTGCTGTCACTCAACTGCGGATAACTCAATCGGGTTATATTTCGATTTTGCCGCGATCATTACTTTGTGCGGCTTTCCGCCGCCGAACCTAACCCAGCCCGGCCAACTTGCCCCAAACGGCTACGGTTCATGCACGAGGACTGCGTTCATATTTAGATCCTCTGCAACTTGTCTTAGTTCATCTGTTGCCTCCCCGACCCACGTTCACCTGATTGACTTTGAACGACCTTTTTAAGATCGCGCTGTCCTGTCAGCCTTCTGTTCCAGTCGTTGCTTGAATTCTGGACATTTCGTGTCCGTCGCCGAGTACCCGGTGTTCCTCTTTTTCGCCCTCACACAATTCGAGCATCTCTTCTGGACTGCTTTACACTCATTCTTGAGGTGCCCCTCCTGTTCGCACCGCAGATATACATCTTTGCTTAGACAGTGTCTGGCGATGTGTCCAAACTTCTGGCACTTGAAGCATTGCTTTACTCTTATCTCCCCCTCTACATGGCAAACCGTTGGGCCTATCACCAGCTTTTCATTCTCCATTATCTTTTTGTAAAGCTTTGGCTCCACCGCGAAGACCATGTTGGCCTTCTTCGGGTTTCTGCAGACACGCCGAACCAACACTCCTCAGTTCTTTTTGAACTCCTCCAGAGTCTGTTTTTTCGCAATCCACCCGATCCTGAGGTATATATCGTCCACAAGGTCTTCCCGTTGCCAACCCGCGTCTATCCCGGTGACCGTCATGGTGGGATTTATTTTGTTCAACTCTTCTACTTCTACACCCTCCTGAGTGCGAAGCAAATTGCCTATTTTCTTTTTTTGGTCCCCTGTCTTGCTGACAAGGACCACCGTGCCGCTCTTCCTAGTCGAGATCCTCACGAGATGGCCCCCGATCGCTTGGATATCCAGTTTGTTTAAGGCCATCTTTATTTCGGCCTGGGTTTTCCCTGACACCTTTACCAGGGTCTCGTACACCTCCGCTGCACGAGCCTTTAATTTCTGGGCAAACGTCGCCCCTGCGCTCGCCGCTTTCTGGCCGTCCTTTCCAGGTTTCCTTGAGCCCACCTCTTGCCACTGAGGCGATGCCTCCGCTTCCTTTGGAGCTTTCACCCCAGACTCCCAGGCCAACCTCTCCCTGAGGTTGTCCAGATGCTTCTGCGAGGGTCCTCTTGTATCTTGTACCCTTGTCTGATAGCGGATCCGGACGCCGCTGTCTCCCCCCAAGTGTTCTCCAGCACTTGTGGCTGCAACAGCTTTGCGAACTACATCTGTTGCCGCCATTTTGCATTGAACTTCCCGAGCTTGCCTCAGTTCTTCAGTCGCTGTCCCCTCAACCTCGCGTGCCTCTATCAACTCCACGAGGAGCCGATTTACGGCCGCCTGCACTGTCTGCGTGGCGTCGCGCATCACGCATTGCTCCTTCTTCTTGAAGGTGATAAAACTTTCCGCCGACTCTAGAGAAACTCTTAGACATACACAGTAAGTTAACTTAATACATTCTTCCACCTACATGTCCGTTAGCTGGCAACATGAGCTTGTCCCGAAGATACTGAAAGCTGTGTCGATAGGGGTGCTGGGGAACAATGACTTGACATCAAAAGAGATCAGTACTTCATTTAGTTTCAACTTAATGAGCCATCCAAAAAGCTCGCTGTACTTCCTTTCCATATTTTCCTTACAAAAGGTTAGAGAAAATAGTCAAAGATAATTACTTGAGAGTTGTTTATATAGTTGATAATTTAAAGGGCCCCTTGGTGGACCAAAGAATACTATTGACTTCCGATAAAAATCGGACATTCATCAAAACTCTTGTAATAATTGCCAGAAAATCTATACTGGGCAAACGGGGAGATCAATAACAGCAAAATTCAAGGAGCACACGGATTATCGCAACGTAGATGCTTTGCAAAGTTGAGAAATCCGTAAAGTGAATCCACAAAAATTGATCATTGAGACATGGGTTGGGGCAATTCAGCAGTTTTTGAAATAGTATGGTCGCTTTCCACATCAATACAACAACCGGTTAGGTGTATACACTGACACAACAATAGTCCTTGAATTACGTCCCCCGGTGTTACGTCACCCAGTGTTACGTCACCCGGTGTTACGTCATCCGGTGTTGCATCATCCGGCACTGAGCCATCAGATATTGCACCATGCGTCGTTGCATCACACAGTACCGTGCCATCAGATATTGCATCATGCGGCGTTGCATCATCCAGTACTGAGCCATCAGATATTGCATCGTGCTGTGTTGCATCATCCGGTATTGCATCGTCGGTATTACATTCTTTTTGGTGTATAGTTTAGATATATAAATAGGATAATTTACCCATACAGTCAGTTAGCGACAGCTACTGATGAAGACAACTTCTTTGTCGAAATACGTATCTAGCGCATAACTGTTATAATTTTGTGGTTTTTAGGGTGATTCTGCTTTTTGTTTCAGTTTTATAGCCACTATGTCTAACCTCGGTCTTTTAATAAGATATAGGGATAGGGCATACTTGAAAAAAATTGTGAGGTCTTGATTATCTTTAACATAACATAAAAACATACAGGTGTTCCATTTGAAAAAAACTACCTCTTTGAATTTCAAGTTTCCCAGGTTTGAAAATAATATATTTTACACATCCTGTAGCTTGTATCTCAAATATGTTTTAGGCAAAGGAAATGTTAAACCTAGTCTTCCCTCGATCAAAATATGAGTGTCGCACCTAAGGAAATACAGGTTAGTACATAATAATGACGTGATACTTGTTAATGTGATTTCTTGGGTAAAGTTCTAATTAAGTCAAAAACCAACAATTGTTGTACTAGAAAAAAAGTTAATAACAGTTTTCAAAATCAGACTTTTTCAGTTTTTCAAAATATTGATGAAACGGCCAATTTTTTGTTTTGTTTATTTAGATATTCAAAATCGTCGTTAAAGTGCGTAACTTCTTTGTAGTTTCACCAACTCTGTATCACTGACCGTTTACGAAATTCCGACAGTGAACATTAAAAATAGGGACACCTGTATAATCCATAATAAACATGTACCAATAATAATTGAAAACAAAATTAAAAAAAAACAATCAAAAATACTTACAACCCATGGATTTTTTCCACTTGGAATGACGGAAACTTCAAAATTATATGGCCCATTGTACTCATCATTACAAATCACAGAAGGCAAAGAAGTTGGTACAGGGATGATCGGAACTGAAACGGTTTGTTGGTGATTGAAGATATGATCTTTATATTCATCACTTGCACCAAGGCCATGAATAAAAGGAGAATCAATCTGAAAATAAAAATTATAAATTAATTTACATGATTGAGCAGTAAAAATTATAAGGAAAGCAAAATGTTATTGCACAGTTAGTTACAAATAAATTACAAAAAAATCTGGACGCATCAAGTGCGTTATGGTAGTGAATTTTCATAAAAACGTTTTAATAGCAAATATGTGTGTTTTTATTTATAAAGAAAGCATGGATTAAATTCGGTTACCAGTATTACCTATATAGTAGAAACAATGTACCATGTTGCATCAAAATAACTTGATTGTTTGAAAGTGTACAAATTGTTCGAAAATAAACTTAAAATGGTCCCGAAAAAACTAGTTTCCCGGCCAACGAACCTTATAGGTTAATAGCAAATTGAGCTATTCAAATTTGAAGCATTTAATAAAAATTCGCTACCATAATACACTTGTTGCATCCCGAATTTATTTTCTTACAAACAAGCATTATAACTTTGTGGTCGAAATTCAATACATTTAAGATCAGCTCAAAACTGGTATGGACCGGGTGACTTCGACTATCTAATTAAAACAAATCATTGTTTAATCTATCTGAACTGAGCCGATTTTTCTAAAAATGCGCTACAATAACGCACTTGCTGCGTCGCGAATTTTTCTTTTTTCTTTCGTTAATGTTATGTATTACGTGGAGTAAAGCCTAGCTGAACATGATAAAATGCCCCAATACCGCAAAGCATTTGAATTTGATTAAACTGAAATCCTTATTTAGAGGCACACACCTAATAAATGGTGTTTTTCCGAAATAGGTATTTGTGTATATTAAAAGTTACTGAAATTTACCTAAAAGAAGAAAAATATTGTAAAATGATTATTGAAACAAAAATGTAACTTGTTCTCAGCCGGTCACCCATCCAATTAGTGACTGCGCCCGTAGTTGCTCAACTTCAGTGATCGAGCCGATGTACTCAACGCGGTATTGCTGTTGCCAGTTTGACATTATTTATTTTGGGGAGCTAAGTGAACCGCTACATTTACTAAAAGCTACCGCCAAATCATCAGAGAAAGGGTCTATTTGAAATGAATTTTCTGCAAATATTTTAGTAAAACGAAGGACAATGATGGTTGAACTGTAACTTAAGGCTTTGTAAAATACATTTATTATTATGAAATTTGCTTTACATAGACCGTATTTGTTTCGGGTTCTCCGTCTAAAAATTGCAAATTTTGACGTTTCAAATCGCGACTGTGACATTTAAAGAAGAAAAACTATAACATTTTCAAAGTGATTTTTCTGTTATTTCTTGGCCTTGTTTGCGTCAAGAAAACCTTATCTTTGTCTGTATTATAAAATAGATCTTGTTATCCACACAAAATATTTTGGTTTTGTGCATTTCTCTGGTCATCATCAGTGGCACCCAAAATATTTTTTAACGTCTATAATTTTTTCCTTTTAACCTAGAAATCTGAATTTTAGCATGTAGTGTAAGTTTAATAGCGTAAACCTAAGTGCCAAATTTGGTTGCCATATCTTTGTTATTTTCGGAGATACACAAATTTTCCGAAAGAAAACCCAAAATTTTCCAGGAAAAACTGGTCCGATTTTCCTGGCTAACGAACTTATCCAAGCTACAAAAGGAAGGCACCTACCAAATTTCATCAAAATAGGTCCATTGTTTTTCGAGTTATCGGTACGATTATAAATAAAAGTCTGGACGCAGCATGTACGTTATGGTAGTGCATTTTCTTTAAAATGTTTTTAACAGCAAATAGGTCTTTTTTTAATCAAATAGGTCTTTTTTAATCAAATCAATCAAATTTGGTTACCTATATAGTAGAAACAGATATTTGGTAAACTATATAGTAGAAACAATGTACCATATTTCATCAAAATAACTTTATTGTTTGAAAAAGTGCAACCATTTTCCGAAAACAAGCTTGTTCCTAAAAAACTGGATTAGCCTGGCCAAGAAACCTCTTCAAGCTGTTTACCCACCAGCCAAGATACAATTAGTCAAAAAAAAAAGCTTTTCGACGAAACTTTTGCATGAAAATTTGCAAAGAATATTTCACGGAAATCCGAAAAAATGTTTTTTACAATAACCTATTAAACATTTATTATTAATTACAAATTTTTTTACACAAAATGATGTCTATGGAAACACAAAAACATTTCTACGAAAAGTACCTAAATATTTTTTTACACAAAAATTTGCTAAACGACAATGTAAAAATTTTATCTAACCTTTCACGAAAATCTGAACCAGTAAAAGCAAGTAAAAATATGAGTAGAAAAAGACTCGTATTTCCGTGTCAGAAGCTGTTTGAAATAAAACATTACTTAAGCCTGCCACCTTAAAATTTCATTTAACATTCGTGAAAACAAGTTATCAACTAGATATATTAGGAAATTTTAACATAGATAATCCCATCAAACTAATTATTTCTTACTTTTTCTTGTACCAAAGTTAATTAAAATATTTTAATATATTTTTGAAAATTCGATAATTAATCACATAATCTGATCGGTTATAAGAATTGAATAAAAAACTGAAAAATTAAAACTGATCCCTACATGAATCATGATATGCGATTATAAATGTAAATATTTACAAAACTAGAGTTTGTAGGTACAGGAAGGTTGTTCCATTTGAAAAAATTACGTTATAGCAGCTTGAATTTTTCAAATTCAGCCAGAATTTTAAGAGCGCGCTGTATGCGGTATCTTGATTTTTTTTTTCGACAAATAATATCAACGGAAACCTCTCCGAATGCGTAATATTCATGGGACTCTGCTATGTATTGGTAAAAACGCCGTATCATAACTTTTGATATGTGCCAAAAATGTGAATAGTCGCAAAACAATTGAAACAACGCGAAAAGGATGACCGCTACTAATTTTTTTCTCACAAACATGCATTACAATTCGATGGAAAATCCAATAATAAAATGTGTGTTCGATTTAAAAAAAAAGAGAAAATTGTATCACCCGCGACTTATGAGCCACCTGGCGAGTGTCAAAATAATTTTATAAGATGTAACCCAAGACACCGTATAATTAACGTATACAACTTTTTCTTGTATCTTGTATAATAACGGATATATTGAGCTTTACCGTAGAAATGCTTCACCCTGTATTTATGTAAACAGATAAAAGGTGAAACTAACCCCGGATATGAGTTCTAGGCGGCCTAGTTCACGTCGATTTGAAGAATCCTGTTAAGAATTCAAAAGTCGCGGTCTCCTCAACAGCAAATTTTTCTGCGAAAATTCGCTTAAAATTATGGACTATTAAACCATGAACTCTATAACTAAAGCGACTGCCAAAGCATCAGAGAACGGGCCTGTTTGAAATGGATTTTCAAAAAATATTTTAGTAACTTCAGTTGCAATTGATACTTGAACTGGTTGCATTATTTCCCAATGCAGACAGCCTAGACTTATTAAACAATAACCTTTGGTTACAACATGATGGTGCTCTGCCACATTATGCAATTCATGTTCAAAGCTATTTGGACCACATTCTACCAGGAAGATAAACAGAAAGAGTCTCTTCTGAACAGGTCCAATGGGATGGCCGGCTAAGTCGCCCAATTTAACACATTCAGACTTCTTTCTTTGAGAGTACTTAAAAAATAAAGTTTATAAAAACGACCCCTCAAGGTAAAATTAAACATGAAATTAGGTTCATATCACCGTAAACTTTGCATAATGTGAGAAATGAATTTTACAGTCGTCTTAGGTATTGTCAGTTGGTACAAGCTCATCACTTTGACCATCTAGTGTAGTAAAAATTGTTATTTATCTGCCTATTTTTGTGATTAATGTTGGTGTTAATCAACTAAAGAAAAAATATTTGAACTTTGAAAAAAAGGTGGTATGGTATGGCATCGACAGAATTGTCAATAGCCACAGATTTTTTAACTTCTCGTTTGAGGTTTATGTTTTTTTCCCTTCATTATATTTGTTATTTTTAATAATGTAAATACAATCTCAACATATATACACTTAATTATGCATACCTACACACAACTGCACGTATATATTTAAAAATATTTAAAGTTTAACGTTTTTCTTTACATTAAGTTTGTAAATACATACATATATACATACACACACACACAAATATATATATATATATATATATATATATATATATATATATATATATATATATATATATATATATATATATATATATATATTTAATTGATATAAGGATTAACAGGGACACTTTAACGCCTAGGGGCCCATCAAGGCATCACAGACAGACCGACTGGACCTCGGAGAGGAGGGATCGACATAAAGGAAAGACAGTAGGACCCTTAATCTAATTAACAGTTTTGTTATAAATGTATGCATGCTGTTCTATTATAATAATAAATCTATTTGTCTACAGAATCTATACAACAATAGGAATACATTTTTATCATGAAAACTTAGCAGGTATGATAGATTTGCCAGGAATTTAATATTCACTGTTGTTTAAAGAATTTATAAGGTCAGTTCGTTGGGAGTTGAATCTGCAACATGAAAATACTAGGTGATCCAAGTCGCAGATAGACGTTCCATCGCAGTTGCAAAATGGAGAGTTCTCAATGCCAATTCGATGTAGATGAGATTTATATCTACCGTGGTTAAATATTATTCTAATTATCGTGGTTAAGATTTTTCTTGGGAAATTGAGATCTTTTATTTGATTTCCTGATGGCAATTGTGGGTAGAGCAAGCTATATATGTTGTTTGATTTTTGGACATAGAGTTTCCATTATTTTTCCCATAAAGCTCTTAAATATTGTCTAATTTCTGGGTAGCTCAATTATTGTGCATATTTATAAAAAAAAATCCCGACAGGCGTCATTTTTAGATTTAAACAAATGACATCTGCAACATACAAACTTCACTCCCTTCGAGTGACAGTTGCAACCTTTAAAAATTTTTAATAGGAAGTAGGGGCTTGTAATACCTCATTTGAAATATCTCCTCATTGTCTATTCAAAAATGCAATTGTTTTAACATTTATCGCACAAATTTACAGTAAAAAAGAAAGAAATTCATCTGATTGAAAAACTTCGCTACCACACACTAAAAATTAATAACTAATCGCGTTAGATTCTTGATAATGAGAAAAATTAAAAACACATCAATCAATGTAGGAGACGTTCAAAATGCATACCTTAGACGTCTTGGCAGCATCCTAATCGTAAATAAAAATGTCTTCTAACGTTAATCAACATTTAACGCGTGATTGACCTAATCACAATCGTTATTCTTCTTAAGTCAGTTAAATCGCGTGGTTCAGCTTTGTATACCATCCTTTTTACATACCCCCATAAGAAGTCTAATAGCGTAAGATCGAGTGATTGTGCTGACCATTCTAACGATCCTCGCATCTATGAACCGACTTGGAAATATTGTATTAAGTCAAGGTACTGTCGGACATTGATTTGGTAATTTGCTGATACGCCATCTTGCTGAAACAATATCACACATTCGCTGGGACTTGTTGGTTTGTTCGATTAGGATATAAGTTTCATTGACACTATTTTAAAGCAGTGCTAAATAATTATCTCCATTCAAATTACCATGAATGAAAAAGGGACCAACGATATGGTCTTCAACTAGTCCTGCTCAAACATTAACATTTTCAGGGTATCCCGTATGTTCTTCTTTCATCCAGTGTGGGTTTTTTTTTGAGACCAGTAGCGACAATTTTAATGATTAACATGGCCATGAAGTCTAAAACTGCACTCATCAGAAAACTAAACATGTTCTAGTTTGGATAACATTGTTACCTAACATTTATATCATTTGTTTACAAAAGACGTTTTTCTATCAAAATCGGCTTCTATAAGCTCTTGACTTTGTATCAATTTATATGCATGCATTTTATTTTAATATTCGAATAATCGATTAATGGCTAACATCGAATGTCGTGTCAGCTTGTCGATTCGAAGTATGTCGGTTTTCTCAAACTCAAACATGTCCAAGCTCGCGAAATTACTTTTCAATTTTACTAATTGTCCCTTGAGATATAGGTGGCAAATCGGGAAATTTTTCTTGAAATAGGCGAGCAATTTCGATCTGTGATCGTGTTTTATCACCGTAAATAATCATCTGCAGAATAGTTATTTTATGCATTTCTGTTAAATAAACCAGTTTGTGAATTGCAGTTAACAACTGACAACTACTGCCGTGCGGTTACAATCGCACATCAAGTTGCTAAGGCGTTTTAAACAAAACTAACATTGCCAACTAGGATGAATGTTGATAACTTTTTATCTCTTCTTTTTAATGAGGAAGTTGCATATAATTTACTTTTGATGAAAAACGCATTTAAAGTACAGCAAAATACTCTAAAAATATATGTCTACAAGTAAACCCCCCTTAAAGTGAACCACTAATTAGTAATTAATTATTGAAATATTGAATATAATTCAAAAAGACAGGGTGGGCGAAAACGCGATCTGATTGGTGAAGAGGTTTGTGACGTCACGATCCGGTACATCTGCGTGATACAGTTGTGTTTGCATCGAATTCTGAGCAGTTTTATCATAAATTTAAGTAGTTTTGGTGTTTAGTGTATAATATAGGTTCAAAGGTAGTAAGTTGTGTTTAATCTAGTTTAGTACGTGACTGTGTGATGGTTTCAGTAGATTCAGAATTACAATACGAGAATGCGAAAGACATAACAGTGCCTGGACATAAATATTATAAGTGCTGTATAGTGCCCAAATGTACTTCCACAACAATAACTACCCCCAACAAATTATTCTTTAATGTACCTAAGGATGAGAAAATCAGGAAGAAATAAATGGTGTATATTTTTCTTGTAGATGATTTGAATGGAGAAGATTTTGATGTTATGCTTTTATTTACATTATATTTTATAAGAAATTACTACACAAAATCCAACAAAGATATTTACAGGATAAAATACGGTTTATATCGGACACATACCTCCCAGCTTTCACTCCTTTTAGATCAGCACCCATGAAATTCATAAAAACGCAAACATTGCTAGTACATAAATTTTTGGTAAATTATAAGGTTGTCCTTGGACAAATCCAACTTCTGTAGCTATACTATAAGACTGTACAGTTTTTAAAATAATTAATACGAGTATATAGATATTAACAATAATATAGGTTGATAACAATAACTATCCGGCACACGTAAGTCACATAAACACTAATGATATGAGGATCTCTGTGTGAGTAAGCGAGACTCGTTTTGCCGATACGGGATCGTGACGTCACAGTAGGCCGTCTTTGTTTACGGCTGCGTTTTGGCGCGGAGACAATTATTTTGATTTTCTATATTTTTTTACAGGAAAACTATTAGTTAAAAATTTAAATTTTTATGGCAATTGATGTTATACAATATGGGGAATTGAATAAGAGGAGAATAAAAAAATCTGCAAATTCCTCATTGATACCGTCAAAAAAGGACACACTGAAATTGTTTTTGCTTGCTTTCACATTAATTAAGAATGGAACGCGATTAGTTATTAATTTTTTAGTGTTTTGTGGCGTAGTTCGTCAATCAGATGAATTTCTTTTGTTTACTGTTGATTTTTGCAATAAATTTTAAAACCGTAGCATTTTTGAATAGAGAATGAAGAGATATTTCAAATGAGATATCAGAAGCCCCTACTTATTATTTAAACATTTAGGCGTTGCAAGTTGCAACTCTCACTCGAGGGGGGTTGAATATAGGGGTGAAGTTTTCCCCTGCAGAGTGTCATTTTTTTATCTAAAATTGACGTGCTTCTGTTTTTTTAATATACACAATAATAATTGAGATACTGAATTTATTCTATTTGGCTGTTCCAGACTATATATAGAACCTGCTTCTATTGATGTTATTTTGTTTTTATTATTATGACTGTTGAAATGCTGCTCACGCCTAACCAAAGCAATTCAGCGGCTTTTAACTACCTTTGTCAAAATATAGGCTTAGTTCACCAGGCGCCAAAAGCTGAGTTAAAGCATCATCTGCTGACTACCGATACATTACAGCAGTTAGAGACTGATAAAGGTACACTTGACGTCAAGCACTATTTTGTGACGTTTGTCTATCGTTCCGCTTTGACAAATCGGCAATAGTTGAGTTCCAGCAAAAACTCAGCGGGACTGGTGAACGGATAAGTTGACACAACTATTGGCAACTCTTGACGCCTGCTGCACTCTGCAAATTATTTCGCCACGGCGACGGTGAAATCTATTATATATGTGTAAAATTTGTCAACACTTAAATATAAATAACCTTTAAATGATATAAGCTGAGTAAACTCTGAGCGCATCATTCCATTTCGTAGGTTAAAATATAAGCAAACATAGCCTGTCAACATGTAATTTATTTCATTGATTGTTGTTGCTCTTACTTGGTGAAACTGATCCATACTACATACATACTTGGAGACTACTTCTCTGGCTTCACAGTGAAGTCAGAGAAGTAGTCTCCCAGTATGTATATAATTTATTTGTCTAATGTGTTTTCATAAAACAAAGCCTTACTTTCGTAAATTTATAGGGGGGTTTCTAATTTGCAAGTCAGCAGGTTGACTGCAGGTCAGCATGTTATAATGTAAAAACTTTGCAGGTCAGTGCAATTTCTTGCAAGGTAGACTATGTTCTATCTATACGCGATATGCTGATATTATAAAACTACACCAATCAACCGCCACACTCATATTTAACATTAGTGGCTGCAGGTTAATACGTTTTACTTAAAAAACTCTGCAGGTCAGTGCAATTTCCTGCAGGTCATACCATTTTCTACATACACATGATATGCTGATATAAAACTATACCAATCAACCCTAACCCCATACTTCACCTAAGTGGCTGCAGGTTGATATGGTATTACTTTAAAAACTGTGCAGATCAGAAAAATTTCCTGCAAGTCAGACGATTTTCTACCTACACATGATATGCTGAGATTATAAAATTATACCAGCCAACCCCCACCCCCATACTTCACATAATAGGCACTAGGTTGATATGTTTTACTTTCAAAACTCTGCAGGTCAGTGCAATTTCCTGCAGGTCATACCATTTTCTACCTACACATGATATGCTGATATAAAACTATACCAATCAACACCAACCCCATACTTCACCTAAGTGGCTGCAGGTTGATATGGTATTACTTTAAAAACTGTGCAGGTCAGAGAAATTTCCTGCAAGTCAGACGATTTTCTACCTACACATGATATGCTGAGATTATAAAATTATACCAGCCAACCCCCACCCCCATACTTCACATAATAGGCACTAGGTTGATATGTTCTACTTTAAAAACTCTGCAGGTCAGTGCAATTTCTTGCAGGGCAGACTATTTTCTATCTATAGACGACATACTAATATTATAAAACTACACCAACCAACCCCTACCCCCATACTTCGCATAAGTAAGTGACTGCAGGTTGATCAGCTTTATTTTAAAAACTGTGCAGATCAGTGCAATTTCCTGCAAATCAGACCACTTTCTACCTATACAGGATATGCTGATATTATACAACTGCACCAACCAGCCCCCACCCGTGTACTTGACATAGGTGGCTGCAGGTTGATATGTCTTACTTTAAAAATTCTGCAGGTCAGTGCAATTTCCTGTAGGTCAGAGCATTTTCTGGTATAGTTGTATGTTGGTATATCGTGAATAAGTAGAAAATGGTCTGACCTGCAAGAAATGAAACCAACCTGCAAATTTTTAAGCTGTAACAGCTATTTACGTGAATCTCGGGGGTCAGGGTTGGCTGGTGCACTGACCTGCAAAGTTTTTAAGCTGTACCATATCAACCTTACGTGAATTACAGGGTTTTGAATTGGTTGGTGTACTTTTATAATATCAAAATATCGTGTATAGGTAGGAAATGGTCTGACCTGCAGGAAATTGCACTGACCTGCAAAGTTTTTAAGCTGTACCATATCAACCTGCAGCCAATTACGTAAATTACGGGGGTAGGGGTGTACTTTTATAATATCAACATATCATGTATAGGTAGGAAATGGTCTGACTTGCAGGAAATTGCACTGACCTGCAAAGTTTTTATAAACTGTAACATGTCAACCTGCAGCCACTTGAATTACGGGGGTGGGGGTTGGTTGGTGTACTATTATAATATAAACATATGTGTAGGTAGGAAATGGTATAACTTGCAGGAAATTGCACCGACCTGCAAAGTTTTTACATTAGGACCTGCTAACCTGCAGCCAACCTGCTAACCTGCAAATTAGCTAGACCCAATTTATAGCAACACCTTTTGTAACCAGAAGTACCATTGAAAATATTTAAAATAAAAAGCTTGCCTTGACAAACAATTCAAAATGTTCAGAATTATTCTAATACTATTTTTCGATAAACAGCTAATAAGCCACAAGACACCCTGTATACATACTAAACAAAATACAAGAAAACATGGATTCAGAAGACTTATAACCGTTTTAAATGTATGATTTATTTGTATTGTAATTACATAATTAAATGTATTGTAATTACTTGAGATGTAGGTAATAAAAATATGTTGAAATTAAAAAAATAATAATAATGAACTGGAATAAAATTATTTTTCTTTTATCTTCAATAAAACACACTTTATTATAAAATAATTCAATTCGTGTGAGCTAGGAATATTTTTTAGTTAAAATATTTAATGAAACTCACCTTCATTTCTGCAAAAATAACCATGTTAAAATAATTTGAAGAATAAGAATATCACAATAAAACACAATAAATTAACAAGACAAAACAAAATTGTACACAGCCTACTACATACAAACAAAATTTATTCAGTGCACTAAACTAAAATAGAAGCTGAAGTGAGTTTCAAATTCGAATGAAACATTCTTTATAAAGCTAAATCACAGCTGCTGAAAAGGTGATGCATTCAACAGCAACTGCAAGTTGTTGCTTGCACAGAACAAATCCATACAAACTAGTGCGTCACATGATCAAAATTATATTGAAGTACAGTTATGAGGGGTCATATCATAATGATTGTATCTACCAAGTCTAAAGATCTAGGAATCATTGTTCTATAATAGAATAATAACAACAATCGCATAATAAATGTATCCAAAACAAAATAAGTTATATTTGTAAATATACATTTTTCACGGAGCAGGTCAATGAGAGCTTCTAATTTACATATACTGACAAAAGAATTATATTTAGAAGTTACATTAACACCATTAGACTCGGGTATTTAAAACCAGCATTGCTTGGCGCTTTCATTATCGTAATAACGGGTGATCGATAACGTTTCGAATCTCCGGCGTCTGTGAATTAGATATAAAATGTGAGCCGAGATTTCTACTTAATTTTTTCTTCTTCTTAAACGTCGGGCTATTTCCACGATTATGACCACCAATCACCGGCATGAAGCAGTTTTACCTCAATACCCTGAAAATTTCGCCAAAGCCCATATTCTCTGCAAGAAGACTGGAGATCTTTAACGTGTGCAACATCACAGTATAGGAGAAGACGGCTTTAATGCCCTCTCTGAAGGGCGCGCTTAAAAAACACCAAAGGAAAGAACAAAAAGGGACCAAAAAATAAATAAAGAAAAAACACGCTGTTATGTCAATAGTTTCTAAGCTTAGTGGATGCTGCAGGATTTAATTGTTTCCAATTTTCAGGCGCATTTTGGAACATTGCATCTGTAATTTGAAGGCAATATATGAGTTAAATTTCGTAAAAGTAATATAATAGAGGAGTTTCAAAGTTATAGCAATTTCGAGAAGAAAACGTGCAATTTTCCATGGAAAAACTTGACTCGCAGAATTGGCCAACGAACATAACCTCCGGAAATAATTTTCCAGTGTAATGAAGAAAAACCGGAACTTTCTTGGTGGCGCAGAGGCTTCGCAAAACATGTGCGTATATATATATATATATATATATATATATATATATATATATATATATATATATATATATATATATATATATATATATATATATATAGTGTGGCCCATTTAAGAAAGAAACACACCTGTAACTTTTGTATTTATAATTCGATTTTGATGAGCAAAAGATCTAAGATGGAAAACTATAAATGCTGTAAAAATTGTTCTCTATGTCACCTGACCAAGGCCTACTAATGCAGTTTTTCTGTCAAAATTTGTCAAAGGGGGTTAGAGCCGTTTTAGGAGGAAAATAATAATTCCAGTGAATTCGGCATCCTTCAAAATAGATATATGCAGAATTTCATTAAAAAAGAAGAATTATTAAGCATCTGAGAGAAGTTTATTTATTACTATTATTTTTTTAAATTGTCACGATCAGATCAGTATGTTTCACAAAACTATCGGTTTTTTTAGTCGTTTTTCTCAATAATAATACGGGATGACGAGGACACATGCTTCATGCCTTGCGGGTCTGTCTAGGCAGCAAAATATCTTTTTGGTTGTGAAAAGTGTTAACAAGCCCTTAATTTAATTCGGAAATCATGGATAGGTTTATTTCCGCGACTATGGCCAATCACCAACGCCAGGGAGCGTCCCATCAGCTCGCGATCCTGGGAATTGCCCAACTACTTATTTCCCGCAAAGAGTGTAGGTACCTTTACGTTACTGGCATCGCATAATGCACGGTACCTACGCCTTTGCGCCCCAACCGAGGGAACGTCCGGATACTCAACTCGCTCAAACACAATGCCACAATCGCGGTTGATGATAATTTACAGTATGTACTGAAGAAAAATTTGCCGCTTCTACTGGTAATCGAACCCAGGACCTTTGGGTCTCGTGGTGGCTCTTGTTCTTACCACTGGACCTCCGATGCTGCCAAAAATCCACGCAATCCATTAAATCTCGATTCACTTTTTCTGCTTCAATAAACCTTTTAGTTAAAAAATGCGGGAAAAAGCGTAACAGTCTGCAATAAGTAATGGGGACAAATTGACTTACTAATTACATAATAGATAACAGTGCCGTAGCCACAAATTTAGTTGAGTGGGGACCTGTCAAGAACTGGCTCGGGGTAGATTGAAATAGCTTGACAGAAAACATTATCAAATAATAAACATTTTATTTTTATTATTCACAAGTTTACATTCGTTTGAGACATAATGCCGTATTTATGGGTATGAAGCAGGCCACACATAATTAAGGAAAAAAAAAAGTAATCATAATTTAAAATCCAGGCTTCTTTCTTTTTTTGATGCAAACATATGTGTTATAATATCGGCTTCAATATTTATGTCCCTGTCAACGTTCATGAGAGGCAAACCGTTGAGTCTTTTTTTACTTGTGCAATTTCTTAAGTACGTTTTGATTCTTTTCAGAATAGAAAAGCTCCTTTCGACGGATGCTGTAGTCACAGGTAAAATGGAAATTATTTTCAACAACACTCTAATCTTAGGAAAAAATTATTCAGAGCATTTCCTCAGTGCTTCTAAAGGATTGTTTGGAGCGTCTTTTTAACCAATTTTCAAATAAAATGTGTTATTCCTAGAAATTTTTCCATTATGCATATAGCGATTAGAAATGGAAAACAACAAAGTGATTTGTGCAACTGATTAGCCGCTTTGTCATGTTCTTCTGACATGAGTTCTTCCAAGGCACTTACGATTCCAAAGAAGCCATCAACGAATATTCAAATCGATTTGTGTCTTTCGACCCATCGTAAATTTAACATTCGCGGGTAAACAATAGACATTTCGGGTGGTGGCAGATGGGGAACGGACCTCTAGCGCCCCCTAGTTTTGGCCTGATAGGTAACACTGCTTATATGTGGTAGCGCATGGGGAGTGGAGCATCTAAAGTGGAACATGGGAGCTGGGAGGGGTAAAAAACCACTAAATTTGTGTGGCGTAATATATGGACGATCCGTAAATGGCTTTATTGTTTAACGGTAGTCCCATTATTTCCCTTATCAATAGATTGTGTTCTAGACAACAAACAATTGCAAACTTCTCTGACTAATTATTAGATCATTATATTTTTCTGACTCATATTAGTGCATACACAATTTGTTGCAATATATTGTCATGAAATCATGATTGATGCAAGTTTATACATGTTTGTATGACAACATACTACTAAATATTAAATCCGTTTGAATTTTGCACTGGTAGTGAGCAGTTATACATATGAGAGTAAAGTTAGACGACAAAGACATAAAAACACGTAAGTGAGGATAAAAAATATAACAGTGATAACCAAACCAGCAAATAAAATTAAATGTGTGTTTGACAATATAATTAAAGAATATATAATTCGATAGAAGATATTCACCACCTGAGCCTGTGTTAATCCCAAATGAAGCAAAGACAATCCAGCACTTACCAGGTAGGAACGTAAAACAAATATCTAATATTAGTATTAGAGACTTAACAGGAAACGTTTTAAAAAGTCTGGATGCAGCAAGTGCGTTATGGTAGCGAATTTTCAACAAACTGTTTTTAATGTTCAATGCTTTTTTTAAGAATGACATGAAATTTAGTAGATAGTGTTACCTTTATAGTGGAAATAATGTACCGTGTTTCATCAAACCAACTTTTTTGTTTGAAAAAGTAGAGACTTTTTCCGAAGATAAATTTCAAATTTTCCCCAAAAAAATAACTAGTCTGGCTTTTCGGGTCAAGGAACCCATCCACGCAACTTACAGAAAAACTACACCAGCCAAGATATAATTTCACAGAAAGCTTTTTGGCAGAAATCCAAGTAATGTTTATATGGAGATTTGCAAAGAATTTATTTTATGAAAATATGCCAGTTTTTTTAAAGATTCGCTCATTAATCTTATACAAAAAATACATAAAATTATCTTTACGAATATATAAAAAAAAGATGGCACAAAAATTTCCTTAACAAATTTTTTGGCATCAACTTTTTATACAAGCATTAGCTGAAAAAAATACACAAAAATGTAATTATACACCCAGTCTGTAATTAAATTTGAAAAAAGTCTGGACGCAGCAAGTGCGTTATGGTAGCGAATTTTCATAAAAATTAGCAAATATGTGTTTTTTTAAGACAGCAGACATCAAATTTGGTTTCCACTATAACCTATATTGTAGAAACAATGTGACATGTTTCATCAAAATAACTTTATTGTTTGAAAATGTACAAAAATTTCCGAAAGTAAACTTAAAATGTTCCCGAAAAACTGGTTTCTTGGCCGACGAACCTTATAGGTTAATAGCAAATTGAGCTATTCAATTTTGAAGCATTTAATGAAAATTCGCTACCATAACGCACTTGCTGCGGCCCGAATTTCTCTTCTTACAAACATGCATTATATTTCGATGAAAAATGTAAAAATGCAATAACATAAGGCGTGAAGAAAATTTGTATCACCAACGACTTATGGACAAGCCTGTGATTATAGAAATATTTTTTAAGATATAGCTCAAGACACCCTATAATTAATGAAATCGCGAAAAAGTATAGGCTATTAAACCACATACTCTATAACTGGAACTACTGCAGAGACGAGACGAGCGACCTGGCTGGGCAGAATGAGGTGACCCTCATCTGGGTGCCGGGTCACACCGGGGTCAAAGGCAATGAAGAAGCTGACAGTCTCGCGAAGAGAGGGTCAGCAGAACCATTTATGGGACCAGAACCGACTCTGGGCGTGACAAAGAGCACTGCCAGGGGAGCCATTAAGTCCTGGGTCAGAAACCAACACAAGGTGTACTGGACAGACTGTCCAGGGCTCAGACATGGGAAGTCAATAATTGACGGACCTAGTTCAAAGAGAACTGTGGAGCTGCTAAATCTAAAATCTAAAGACACAGTGATTTTGGAATTGAAATGGGTGGAGCAAGACTAAGGGTATGCACAATCAACCAAATGTTGCAGTGCTATCGGGGCGGTAAGGCCGCGAACGAGCCCTGAGGGGAAAAAAACTGCCAAAGCATCAGAGAACGGGTCTATTTGAAATGAATTTTGTGCAAATATTTTAGTAAAATGAAGGACAATGATGGTTGAAGCTGTAACTTCAGGCTTTGTAAAACACATTCATTATGACATTTCTTCCACATAACCCGTATTTTGATTCAGGTTCTCCGCCTAAGAATTGCAAATTTTGACGTTTTAAATCGCAAGTTTGACATTTTAAGAAGAAAAACTATAAAGAATTCAAAGTAATTTTTCTGTTATTTCTCGATCTTTTGCGCCAAGAAAACTTAATTTTTGTCTATAATATATAATAGATTTTGTTATCCACACAAAATATTTTGGTTTTGTGTGATGCTCTGGTCAAGTGGCACCCAAATTGTTTTTCTATAAATGCCTATAATTTTTTAGAGATCTAAATTTTGGGCATGTAGGGTAAGTTTAATAGTGTTAACACGAGTACGAAATGTAGTTATCATACCTTTGTTAATACCGGAGATACAAAAATTTTCCGAAAGAAAACCCAAAATTTGTCCGGAAAAACTGGTCCGATTCTCCTGGCTCACGAATTTATCCAAGCCACTTACAAAAGGACGGTACCTCCGAAATTTTATGAAACACACACAGATCTTCCGATTAGTGAATTTTTTGTTCTACGAAAAATTCCCTAAAAAATTGGTTGATAATAAGTTCTAAAATTCTTGAGTTGTTTGGTATCTCAAAAACCAAATAACTCACAATTTTGGAGATACATTCCCAGTCTCAATTTCCTTTCCTAATACTCTTCCAATTATTAAAAAAATTCGGGACGCAGCAAGTGCGTTATAGTAGTGAATTTCCATAGGATTTGTACACTATTAGTGCTACGGTATATTTACTAAAATTAATACTTTAAATTTAAACAGACCTTGAAGATGGTTTTAGAGGTCCTAATACGCGCTCATTTGAAGCATTTTTTCGAAAGTGTAACCACCGATATTTCTCTACTACCAAAGAATCTTGTAAACTAGCTCCTTTTATAAAAAAATGAACAAAACTAAATTTTCTATGAAGCTAGAAAATAAAAATTTGGTAGAGCTAGGTACTGTAAGAAACTGGTCGAACAAATTGCATTAAAGTTACAAAAGCTTTCCCGAAGAAAACCTAGGTCATATTTAGAAAAAATCTGAACGCAGTAAGTGCGTTATGGTAGTGAATTTTCATAAAAAAGTTTTTAATGACAAACATGTCTTTTTTAAATAAAAGGCATGGACTTCGGTATAACCTACATATAGTAGAAACAATGTACCTTATTTAATCAAAATAACTTTATTGTTTGAAAAAGTACAATAATTTTCCGAAAATATACTTAAAATGTTCCTGAAAAACTGGTCCGATTTTCCTGGGCAACGAACCACTTCCAGCTATTTACACACACTAAAATATAATAATCGTCAAAAAGCTTTTTGACAAAAATTTTAAAAAAAATTTTGCAAGAAAATTTGCACACAATTTCTTTGACGAAACTTGGTTAAAATAATGTTACACGAAAATTATATTTTTACGAAAATTTGCTAAACAATTATTTTTCACGAAATATTTTTTTTGCAATAACTTATGTAACCATATTATCAACGCTTCACAAAAAATCTTCCAACAATTCTTTTTTCAAAAAGAAAAATAATTTTACACATTTTTTTTACAGAAAAATTTGCTAAAAAATTCGTAATATTCAAATTACCTATATACCTATATACCTATATATATATATATATATATATATATATATATATATATATATATATATATATATATATATATATATATATATAAATTTTCGTGTGTTATTCACATTTTATAATATACAGCAGCGTACCAAATTTGGATGCCACAGCTTTGTTATTTACAGGGTATAAGAATTTTCCGGAAGAAAACCTAAAATTTTCCAGGAAAAACTGGTCCGATTTTCCTGACCATCGAACTTAACCAAGCCACTGGTAAAAGGAAGGTACTCACCAAATATGATGAAAGTCTGCATATTATTTTCTGATTTATCGTGCGTGCGTGCGCGCGCGCGCGCGTGTGTGTGTAAATGTGTCCTAGGGGCCGCACTACGCGCTCATTTGAAGACATTTTTCCCAAATGCAAAAGTCGCAATTTACCAAATTATTTCATAAAAACGTAACGTTCAATTACTTCAGTAAATTTGTAGTTACTTTTTAGGAACTGAGAAACTTAAGTTTCAGATTCAGTATAAACGCATTCATATACATCTGTTCGACCATAGAGTAATATGTATTTTACATTGATAAATTAATATATTAACCCTCAGCTCATACCTGGCACTGGGAATTCGCTGTCTAATTACAACAAAGCATTGTTTAATCTATTTGTAACACATATTATAAATACATTTTATATTTCGGCTCTCCTTCTTTATATGAACTTTAACTATGGAAAATCTCACACTGGTTCGTACGCGCAATGTGCTTAAAAAGGGGTACGTTTTTTCTTCATGTATTAATATATAGAATAAACTGTAACTACTGCCAAAGCATCAAATAAAGGGTTTATTTGAAATTTATTTTCTGCAAATATTTAAGCAAAATGAACGACAATGACGGCTGAAGCTGAAAGTTAAGGCTTTATAGTCTGAAACTAACATCGGATTTGGGTTCCAGGGGTCCTAGTTTGCGCTCATTTCAAGAAATTTTTTCAAAATTCAAAAGTCGCCACATCGTCATTAGCGATTTTTTAAAAGAAAAGCCACTAAAAGGAAAGTATCTATAAAATTATAAACGTGGCAGTTACTTTTCCCTATTAATTGCCTCGATGATTTCGTTTCAGTTAACCTAATCGAACCGGTTTATCCAACTAAAAGTTTTTTAAAAACAAATCCTCTATTGCCTAGTTAATTTTCTTCATAAAAGTTCAATAACGTCAACAATAACAAAATATCTTATGAAAATTATAATTTTAGACTCAAAGGTGATAAAGTTATCCAGGCGTTTCAAACAAAAATGAGATCTTGTTCCAAACGTATGAAATCTGTACACTATTGTTTCTACCAAATATTAATGTGAAACAAAACAAAATGTTACAGGCGTTATATGAGGCGAGCATTCTAGCACTAAACCAGAAATGCGCTAATAAAAAGTTTGTTTACCTGATACTTGACGGCAACTTGCTGTCAATATAACAGCTAATTACAGATTTAATTGAATTGTGACTTGAAACACGTTCGATGACTGTTTCGAACTTAGGTTAGTTTTAAGTTTGAGTTTATAGATAAAAAAGAAATTGTTTTAAAATCATTTTTATAAAGACGCGAGTCGATTTTGCTTACAATATTTATTTCATTCTTTCGTATTTTCCCAAATCATGGTTTGGCACAAACGTTCTTTGCACTATATGCTACATTTTGAGTCTAAAACTTTATTTGGGGTCGTTCGTCAAGCTACAAATATAATGTATTCTAAACTATTGAATCCCCCACTTCAAAAACATCACTTGACAAATTTTTAATTTCATGTCATCTGTCATTCTACGTCGTAATTGTTGACAAACGGTTCTTGGGATTTTTGAGGCCGAGATTTCTCAACCACTAGTTCAGGTAGTGTGTTTTATGCGAGTTATTTGTATTGTTTGGTTATCGTGGACGTCTGATTTACGCCTGTAGTATGTATCAATCTACGCATGACAGCTAACTACTCCGTCTTTGTCAGGAATTTGACTTTAACCACTATTCATATACTTTAGATTTTATTTTTAATTTGGAAAAAACTCCAACGTCATGAACCAAATCACTTAAATTCATAAAAGGGGTTTATTTACACCATTTATAGCTACATGTGAAATCTGATTCCAGTTACTCTTAGTATAGCGTATTCAAAAATATGTTTGTATATTTCTGGGGGGAAAATGTCCGCTATAGCTGATTTACGAACCCGTCCGCGGTCTTAACAAAATGAAGATATGTGCCAAGTTGCGTTCAAATCAGTTGCGTATTTTGAGTTATCGCTCGGACACACACGCGCGCGCTCGCGCACGCACGCACTCGCACGCGCGTGCACACAGGCACGCACGCAAACAGTGCTTCGAACCGTGTAGACGGTTTTCAGTAGTGTTTGGAGTTATTTAGTAAATTTCAAGTGTTTCCCATAGTTTAGTGGTAAAAACACAAAAGTGGCTTTCACCTATTTGAAACTAATATTGCAAATTTGTTGCTAGTATACAGTAGGTTTTTTAAAGCCGCAAACTAATGTGTGTGTCTGGGTGTGTATTTTGTTTCTTTAACGTTGACTTATTTCCGCGACTATGGCCGATCACCGACGCCAGGGAGCAGTTTCACCTCACTATCCTGGAAATTTTGCCGAACCCCTGCCTTTCTGTAAGGAGGGTAGGAATCTTTAACGTGCCCAGCATCGCATGGACACGGGACCGACGGCTTTACGCCCCTCCGAAGGGAGGAACGTGCAGACATTAAACTTGCTCAAATACAATGACAGAACGTCGGTTGATGTTACAGTTAGTTTGTACTGAAAAAGTGAAAGGAGAACCCTGGGATCGAACCCAGTACCCTTCGGTTCAGAGGCACATGTTCTTACCCCTGAACCACCGAGGTTCTCAAACTAACGTAAATAACATTATAATTGTTAAGGAAGTTTAGTAATTTCTTCCCAGGAAGATTATTTATCGCGTTTATCAGTAACTACTGATAACCACTTATTCACGTACACCGGCAGTATTTTTAACATTTACTCCGACGACGGGAACCTTTAATATGACTATCTCCTCCGGTTCGAGTTACCACCAGTGCAGTTACCATTGTCTCTAACACAGCAAATGCAGAAACGATTACAAACACCAAAACAGTAATGGTTACACCTAATACTCCCCAGAATGGTCAACCAGAAAGTTCAAAAACAGCAACCACAACCACAGAACAAACAAGTACTACACCACCAGTATTTTTCAAGGGGTAAAACACATCCTTTATCCAAAAAAGACCAGGCGATTTTATTTGACAGTCAAGACGGCTTTTCAATCAAAGATTATATATTGAATTAAGGAGAACTAATTGGACCGAAAAATATCTGTTTTGCATCAAAAATTTCCAAAAACCGAGTCTGTATTTATCTATCAACAAAGGATTGTGTAGACAAATTTATGACACAGTATGGTGGAATATCAATTAACAGCATGTTTCTACAAGCTAGACGACTTATCACCCCAGCCAGAAGAATTGTTCCCTCGAATGTTTCTCCAATCATACCACACGAAGTTATCAAAAATGTTCTGAAGGAAGCAGACTTGAAAGTTAGTTCACCTGTTTCATATGTCTGTTGGAGTAGGTCCAGCCCAATATAATCACATGTACAGCTTTAGAAGACAAGTGTATATAGTTCCAGAGGTTAAAGAAATACCAGCAACTTTGAGTGTAAACTACGAAGAAGACGAATACAGATTTTTTCTTTCTGGTGATGATATGAGGTGCTTTGTCTGCAAAGCCCCAGGACACATATCCAAAAACTGCCCGAAAAACACTACAAGGAATGAACAACATGTAATTTGCAACAGTACAACCACTAACACAAGTACCGAACCGAGTGAAGCTACAAATGTTTCTACGCATCAGGCCCCTACCACTCTGAACCCTGTGCCTGCCAGGGAGACCATACATACTAGTCATTCATCTTCTATTAAAATTCTAGCCTCAACAGAGGTAACGCAAGATAGCGTTGAAATTGCACATGTTACCAAAAAACATTTTGCAACACCTGTTACCACATAAGAATTTAGAGATCAAGCCGTCTGCAGTAGAAATGAATGTCCTTGTTAGTCCTACAGTGCTTCCTCCAAGAAAAATAAAAATAAAAGAAAATCAAGAAAAACAAATCCTGGTAGTAAAGTGCATTATGAGTCAGTCAAGCACATTTTTGAAGAAAATAAGTACATCCTAAGCTTTGAAGACTTTAGATCCTTCATGATGGAGGTCAAAGGTAGGGATGCTCTGATTGAAAACGCACGTAAGTTTACATAAGACATTCCTCTTTTGATTCAAATGCTAAGAGAACTGTATCCTCATTTTGAGGAAAGATCACTTAAAGAACGACGTAGAAGACTCACGGTTTCGTTAACAAGAAACAAAAAACTTGTTTCTTCCAGGGAGTCTTACGCATCATCTGACATTTACGACTGCCAGTAATAAAATTGTCCACCTTTTATTCTTATTTTCACATGCAATCTTCTAAGAGTGGTTACTCCTAACGTGAAAAGCGTTAGGAGCCAATTTAAATGGCTAAATCTTCAGTCATTTATAAATTTTACACAACCTGATCTTCTCTGTTTACAAGAAGCCAACATAGATAGCGTTCCAATGTATGCTTTAAATTCAGCGTACCAATATTACCTCAACCCTCCAGACAATCAATATTCTAGCACTATTATCAGTATTAGACGTGATCTTGTAGCAAGTTGTCTGTATCATAGCGTAATATTTAGTGGTTACATCCAAAAACTCACCCTAAAAATTAATGGAAAGCCTTTGCATCTTACAAACCTATACCTACCTCATGACCACAGTTCATCATTCAGGGTCCTCGCTGCACTAAGTGATCGTTTGAAAACAGTTTTGCCAGATGAGATAATCCTTCTTTTAGGGGATTTTAACTGCACACTCTCACCTCAAAGAGATCGACTAAATTCCTCAGAGAGACATGCAGGCACTTCTTCAGCATTGACAAATATAATAGCCGCTCATCAACTTGAGAATATGTGGTTGGTTGCCCAGACAGGTAGCCCGGTGTACATTTTTTACACCTAAGACTCAGCATCAAGACAAGATCGCGGTACCTGTACCCAGAAAGTAATAGAAATGGTTTTAAGCTCCTAACTACTTGGCTCTTTTTCTGACCACCTAGCCCTTTCCTTCCATCTTGGAGTTAATTCTAATTGAACTCATTCTCCCCTCTGGAGATTTCCGAATAACTTGCTTAACGATTCTATGTATATTGAATGTATTAATACATACCTAGATACAATTAGCACAGATCATACAACATGTTATAAGATTCTTTGGGAAGATATCAAGAAATTATCCGCCAGTATGTAAAAAATAAAAACCAGCAAGAAAAACGTCACCTAAAAGGATTACAGGTCCAAATGACAATGCTTCTAGAACACACAGAATTAAGAGAGAAATACGAGATCTTTATAAGAGCACCAGCGAGAAAAAAATTAGCAGTACATAACATTACTGAACTATTTGAAAATGACAGACCAGCTGCAATGATCATTTCTCCAATATTGCCAAAACGGCCAGTCTTAAAACAAATATTTTATGGTAATTCACTCTTGAAAACACCTGATGAAATGGTGTCTGCTGTAACACAACATTTTAAGAATGTATATAACGTTCCATCACCCACTGTAGATGAAAATAGTTCTCCTTTTAGATACCTACCTGCTCTTTCCGTCTCACAAAATCAATCCCTGGAAAAACCTTTTACACAAAGTGAATTATACTTAGCTCTAAAGTCTCTCAAAAAGAAGAGGGCTCCTGGTGTGGATTGATATACAAGAGAGTTTTATCTGGTGTTTTGGAACAAACTCAAAAACATATTTTTGGAAATGATAAACATCTCCCTGGGCGGAGGATCTCTACCCAGAACAATGAGGGCTGCTCTCATGTCATTATTATACAAAAAGGGTGATGCTGCGATAACTGGCGTTCTCTTTCATTGATGACAACAGATTATAAAATTGTTTCTAAATGTATCCCTGTTAGAATTTCAAACGTAATAGGTAATTTAATCCACTCAGACTAATCATACTCTATTCCAGGTAGATATATCTATGACAGTTTACACATGCTTAGGGAAAACATAACGTACGTCAATAAAACATCTACAAATTATGCAATAGTCTCATTGGATCAAAAGATGGCTTTTGATCGGATCAGCCATCCGTATCTCTTTCATTTACTCAAATTATCTAATTTTGGACCAACCATTGTCAAGGTTATTAATCTGCTATATACTGATGCTTGGTGTATGGCTCGACTTTCAGACTGTCTAACTTCATCTATTAAATTTTCTTTTGGTATTCGTCAAGGTCATCCCATGTTAGGTTTTTTATTTTCTTTGTCTATTGAACGCCTACTAATTTTACTAAGAAAAAAAAAACATTTACAGTTGTAAAATTCGTTCACTTCATAGGACAATAACTCTACAGGTGCCTGCATACGACATAAATGTTATCACCGCTGATCAGAGAGATATGGATAAAAATTTTGAATGTTATAAGGAATACTCGAAGAACTCTGGGGCATTATTGAACAAAAGCAAATGCAGAGGTTATTGACTGGGAGGTCTGAAGGGATCACAGGCTGGATCACATGGCATAACATGGTCCTCTGAAAGCATGAAGATACTTGGCATAACATTTCGAAATGACCAAAATATTATAGGTGATAGTATAATTGATAACCTTATGGACTCTTTCATTAGAAGCACTACCAGGTGGAAAAACATTTTCCCCTCGCTATCATGGATGATTGCGCCAAAATTATGGTATCACCTTCGAGTTTTGCCGGTTCCCCACTCAGTTCTGGAAATATTACAGACTATACTGATCGACATGTTTTGGTCTACTCGTCACCATTGGCTTGACTGTAAAAATCTGTGTCTACCTTTAAAATCTGGAGGACTCGGCTTGGTCGATATCATTTGCAGCGTGAAACTATATAGAGTACTCTTTGGTGTAAAATACTTGGAGTGCAGCGCGGGGCCTAATTGGTACCTCATGATAGAACACATGCTACGTACCTATGGTTCAGCCTCTCTGTCGTGGCAGCTTTTCTTCATGGAAGTTACCCCCCACATCAGTCAGACATATCCCCTTTTTAAAAGGAAGTATTAGAGTCATTTTGCATTCTTGATGGTTTCACAGCCTTCTATCCTTCAACCAATCTAGGCATTATAGACATTCCTTTGACGAGATCACGCTTATTAACAACTGTAATCATAAACTTTTCAAACTTGTGGTTCAACTCTGGACTCTTTACTTTTGGCGACCTATTAAGCCACAACAGATTTAAACCTAGTGAGGAATTGCGCTTGCCAAACTTCAACTGAAAAATAATCTACTAGTGAACTACGATCAAATTAAATCTCATATCAACAATAATTATGCAGAAGTTTTGGACACACATGGTCCTAAAGTTGTCCATACAGCAACGTGTTTGAACAGCCATCATGGCTATATTGTTCAAATCACCGACAAAAACAGAAAATCCATCTACCAGCGACTCGTGCACCTTCAATATCAAGTTGATGATCTGCTACTTGGTAAATGGACAGACGACAAGATACACTGGTCCTCCTACTCTTTCCCAACCATTGGTTATGAAGGTGACGTTTCTTTTAGATTTGCGAAGAGCAGGTTAGCAGATTGTATCTTCACCCATAAAGCCGGTGCACAGCAACTGCTAACTGTCGGTGGTGTGGAGTGCCTGGTACGTCTTGGCATGTCATTGTTAGTTGTAGTCAAGCAAAGGAATTGTGGGCTTTTGTCAACTCGGTTAAGCTGAAGATTCTGAAATCCCCATTATGAATTGTAAACATCTACTCAAGTCTAGAAAACAGCCAAGGCAGCAAAACACATATAGTAAACTATCTCTGCAGTTTGGCTAAGCAAACTATATAGTGTTTTTACATTACTGATGAAGGACAATATCCCTTTTAAGCCATATCAGGATGTTTTCAAACACCATTTAAAATCGAGAATTTTAACTGAATACACCTGGTATTTGAGCAAACACTTACTAGTGACTTTTGAAAAACGATGGTGTTACAACAACACGCTGATCACGATCCATAACGAAAATTTAATATTTTCTTTTTGAGTGCCGGGTCATGAAAGCTAATAGATTTAGTATAATTTTCTATTATATCTGATATTTATGTACATAGTTCCTTTCACAATGTAGATATTGATGTTTTTAATTGACTGTGATAATAAATAATAATAATAATAACACAGACACCCACATATGTATATATGTATGTATGTATGTATGTATGTATGTATGTATGTATGTATGTATGTATGTGTATATATATATATATATATATATATATATATATATATATATATATATATATATATATATATATATATATATATATATGTATATGTATATATGTATGTATGTATGTATGTGTCCGAGCCATAATTCAACTGATTTAAATGAAACTTGGCACAAATCTTTATTTTGTTAAGACCGCGGGAGTTCGTAAATCAGCTATAACGGACATTTTTCCCCCAACAAATATGGAAAAATATTTTTTAAGTATTAGAGTAACTTAACTGAGACTGTGAAAACTGGGCATAAGTTTTGTAAAGAAAAATTATAATGAATTTTTTAAGCACAGAGAAATTTCTCATATTTATAATTGTCCTGGCATAGCTGCTCGATATATCGTTCAAGCACATACAAATCTAACCAAAATGCAAAAAGTGTTCTGTCGCAACCATTAAGATTCTATCATTCCTGTCCTAATAGCTTAAGGAATCTTAATTATCTTCAATTTAAACGGGAAATCCATTCTCTATTGGTGGATGTGGAAATTTATAAAATTGAGGAGTTTAACTGGGACAATATCATGCTATGGGAAATCAAAAATTTTCTAACGAACGGGTTACCTGTATCGCCCAGTATATTAAGTTTTCAAAAGGAGATAAACTGTGAAAATGTTAAAGATCTAACCTAATTTTCACTCTTACCTCGGCTCCCTCAACGAGCTCCACCATGTTGCGGCTATGTAAACAGAAAAGAAAATAGTTCATTACATAGTTTAAAAATCATTGAAAAATATACTTACACATCACTGTCGAACAATGCATATTCGGCTTCCGACTTGAAATACTCACTCTCGCTCATTTGACTCATATTGGAATATTGAAAGGCTGAAGATTTGAAGGAAAACTGTAAAAAAAAATAATTAATTATATATCGTCCCCTTAATACCAGAGCTAGATATCTCCAATTTTAGGTATTTTGAATTATCTATGTATACCCATCCCATTTATACTCTCTTTTAATGCTAAAATTAGACAAGTTCTACTAGGAATCTATAAAGAGGAATACAGTAACATAATATAGGTATGTTCCAAAACCAGAATTTTTTTATTGCTGTAAGTACACAATTTGATATATCTAGTTGAGTTAGCGACAGTATCCTCTGCGCTCTGTGTGGGATATCTACTTGTGCAGTTTTTGTTTGCTGTTCCTTCTTATGACTTCTTAGATTGTTTATCTAATTGAACGTCGTATTTGTATTGCTTATAACAGTCCTACAAGTGACAAGAACTCTATGGAGAATGAATATCAAACTCATCTTGCCGCAAAGAATAAAGCTCGTTATAACAGGAGATTGAGGAGGGAATTACCAGAAAATTCTAATGTAGAAACAGTTGAAATTTTGATCTACAGCTGCTTTTTGTACTGAATGGTCGTTCAAATATCAAATAATACCTTATTTTACAAACTGCGTTCAACAACCTTTAATTTCACGATTTATAATGTAGTTATTTAAACAGGAAAATTGTTTTATGTGGACATAAGTGGAAGGGAAATATGGTACCTGTGAAATTGCAACATCGTACACCTATTTTAAAGAATTGCCTAATTCGATAAATCAAATTCAGTGTTTTAGTGACAGATGTGGAGGGCAAAATGTAAATACATATATAGCTGGAATGTGGTTAACGGCTGTTCAAGAAATCTCACATTTATTTACATATAACATGTTGTCATAAAACATATATCCTTGCCACAAGAATAGCTTGTACTTCATTTGAAATAAATCGCCGTTATACAGGGTGATCCGAGTTTTGCAAATTTAGGTTGGGCTCATTTTTTTTCAAATCAAACATCCTGTATGTTGTATTTCCACTTTAAGCGCAACATTACTGGCTTTCAAAAAATGATACCTCTCTGACCAAGAGTTTTTTCGTAAATTAGGCTAAAAACCAAATTTTCTGTATTCCTATACGATTACAATTTAATATTTGCAGGCCATGTTGTCAAAACCACAAATCTTTATGACAGTCGTTATTATTTGTTGGCAACTGGTTTATAGGAATAATTATCATTTGGTAAAAAAGGTGTTCAGTACTCAAGAAATGATTAATATGATTTTTATATTGGGCGATTGCCAAAAAAATACATTGGTAAAGGTTTACTTTCGGGGCGCGTGTTCGATTTTTATGAAATTTTGTATATAGACGTGTTTTAGGGTGTAGATGACGAAAATCACAATAAAAATGAGGGCAGAAGCCAACTTTTGGATTATTTGGACATTTTTGTAGGAAAAAGGTAAGTTGTACTCACTTTTGCGGCATGTTTTTGTCATATTTTACACATCTTCGGGGACCGTTCGTTTTATAATAAGCTAAAGAAGGGTGTATTCCACTATTCTAATTCATTTTCACATAGTTAGTGCACCCTTTTTCAGTATCAACAATAACAAAATTATAATTTCAGACTCAACGGTGACAAACTTAAACTGTTTATGTGTCTCTGAAAATTACCCCTCTTTTCAGCGTATAAGTTGAAATTGACATTAAGTTGCCTTTATATGTCAAATGTCAATTTCAACTTATAGAATGAAAGCAACGGTAATTTTCAGAGAGACATAAACAGTTAAGGGGGTGCACCAACTAACTATGTGAAAATGAATTAGAATAGGAGAATACACCTTTCTTTAGCTTGATATAAAACGAACTACCTCCGAAAATGTGTAAAACATGCCGCAAAAGTGAGTAAAACTTAGGTTTTTCCTACAAACATGTCCAAATAACTCGAAAAGTTGGCTTCTGCGCTCATTGTTTTGTGATTTTCGTCATCTACACCCTAAAACAAGTCTATATACAAAATTTCATACAAATCGAACACGCGCCCCGAAAGTAAACCTTTACCAATACATTACTGGCAAGTATATCCGGCGCGATATCCAGGGCTTGAAAGAAAACCGAGATCTGATACCTATGTTACGTTTTATGCCACATTTTTTTTTTTACAGCTGTTTCAGGTTTTGATAAATAGTGGCTGAAATATAGGTACTTTTTCAACTTTAATCGCTTGACATTCCTTTACTATAAAGTTTAGACCTAATAATTATTATTATGCTTATTCACCAAACCGTTTCTTTTAAAAGTTGCTTCATCGGCAAACAGCACATTATCCATAAGCCTGCATCATCCCCAATCATATTTAACAATAATAATTGAAAATTCTTTCCTTTGATCATACAGTTCTTGGTGCAATTCTATATGGTTCGCATAGTATTTATGTTGCTTTAAAACTCCTTTAATACTAGTGCGTTCGATACCAGTCGTTCTCTCAATTTCACTGGTACTTATTTGAGGATTTTCTTGCCCTGTTAGTAACACGGCCAATTGCTTATCTTCATTTGTAACCGATTTATAAATTACTTTGCCTTTCGTAAATGCAACGTTTCCTGTTTCTTCAAATCTCTCCAATAAACTATGTGAAGATTGTAACCTGTGATGAGCACTGATAAGTATACTTGGAGAACCCAAATCACCATAACACGTCTTTTTAAAGACCTGACGATCGTTTCTACTAACAAGGTTGGCGACATCAGGGGATGAAAAATTCTGAAGAATTCGCTCATTAATTGCTCAAGTAAGTAACTTATTTCAATAATGAATTGACTTCTTGGGTATGAATTGAGTTTCCTTCTGATAAGCTTTTGCAACTTTAATGAAATTTGTAGTAGCCCTTAAGGCCTTAAGTAGCCCACGGGTTAATTCCAGGTGGTAAGTGAATTCCCAGACGAAACGAGCGACCTGGCTGGGCAGAATGAGGTCACCCTAATCTGGGTGCCGGGTCACTCGGGGGGTCAAAGGCAACGAAGAAACTGACAGTCTCCGAAGGGAGGATCATCAGAACCATTTATAGGACCAGAACCGGTCCTGGGCGTATCGAAAGGCACGGCCAGGGGAACCATCAAGTCCTGGGTCAGGGAACAGCATAAGGCATACTGGGCAGATTGTCCAGGGCTCAAACACGGGAAACCATTAATTGGGCAACCCAGTCCAAAGAGAGCTGTGGAGGTGCTAAATCTTAGCAGAGAACAGCTCACGAACATAACAGGACTCTTGACCCGGACACATGGTTGTCAAGAAACACCTGCATAAAATGGGGCGTTTCGAGGGGGACCTGGCATGCAGACTCTGCGGCGAGGGTGGAGGAATCAGCCCAGCACATATTGTGCGAGTGTCAACCTCTGGACCGCAAAAGACAACTGATCTATGGACAGCCCAGACCGGAGACAGAGTAATATAAAACTTCACCCTACCAATTGCTGTGCAGACTAGTTCAAGGCACAGTGATTTTGGAATGGGTGGAGTAGAAAAGGCTAAGGGAATGCACAATAAGCCAAAGGCTGCGGTGTTATTGAAGCGGGAAAGACGCGGACGAGCCCTAACGGAAAAAATACAAACTTCTTTTAAAGAGACTTAGAGTACTTAGATTCACCAAATTTTAATTTTCTAGCATCATAGAAAATTGAGTTTTTTTTAAAGGAGCTGCAACACAAGATTTGAATATTTTTTATGATAATAGAGAGAGAAATTCTTCAAATGAGCTTGTATTAGGACGTCTAAACCCGATCTTCGATGTCTGTTTAAATTAAAAGTATTACTTTTAGTAATATGCCATACTCATAAAATTCTTATGAAAATTCACTATTATAACGCACTTACTGCGTCCCAAAATTTTTATAATTTATTACGTATTTGCATTCTTGTCAAAACCTGTTAAAATGACAATCCCTTTAAATAACCAACGATTCAAGTATACTTTCTGACATCGCAAAGCAAGTGCAAAAAAGGTGCAAGTGGAACATATGTATTGCAACATAAAAGAAAAGTATAAAAAAGCAAGGAAAGGGTATCAGATAATTATAATGGTGGATTTAATGTGGCAGCAGGGGTACAAACGGAAAGCGCTGTAATTAGCTGGAAAATTCAGTTTAGGTGAAATATTTAAAAGAGGAAAGTGCTAATGGATTTCTGTGAGTGGTCTAATTATAAGGTACACATTGTTTGAAGAACAGAAAAGAAGACGATATATATGGAAAGCAGAAGGATATATAGTAAGGTATGAAACAGATGTTATCATTACCAAGAAATGTCGCAAAATTTTGTTTAGCTCAAGCTACTCATATCCTGGTACAGCTATAAACAGTGACCATAGTCTGGTACTATCAAAGCCCTAAAACGCAAGAAGGAAATTAAACTAAAAGGTGCAGAGGACCTGGAGTAGTTAACAGAAGAAACCAATAAGGTAAATTTTGACGAAGAAACATTTCTATGGATAAACATTTTAGAGCAGCTGCAGAGAAAATACTAGGCAAGAAGAAACTAGAACCAAGGAAACCTTGGATGACATCAGATATACTAAAGTTAATACAAGAGAATAGCAGGTAGAGAAAGATTAAGAATGAAGAGGTATGCAGTAGATTAATTATAAACAAATTAACCATATGATCAAATAACAATGTAAGAAGTATGGATACAAAAAAATAGTGATGAAATTTAAAATTACATGAAGAAGAGACGGTCCAGATCCTTACTAATAGGTAAGGAGACTACAATATAAACCACAAACAAAAACGAGAGTCATAAGTGAAACAACAGAAATTGATCACTAGAAAAGGAAGACATTACTAAGCATTGGAAAGTCTATCTAGAAGAGTTAATTATATCATGGAAAGGCAATTAATTGAGAAAAAGACTATATGGAAAAAATATAAAAGATAAAACACGGGTGAGCTCCGCCCGTCTATTTTAGAAGAATTTGAAAAAGCCCCCTTAAATCACCTAGACAAGAAAAAACTCCTGGTGTAAATGACTTAGCATTGGAACTTTAAAAAAATTGTGGTGAAATAACGAAACAATACGTTTTTTAACTGATATATGCTATAAGAATTAACCAGTGATTTTTTGAAGAGTAAAAGTACATATTACTATTCCAAAAACAGTGAACACCCAAAAATGTAACAAGCACAAGAGATACTAAGTGTACAGAGTCATGTGGCATCGATTCGGCTAATCAGAATTTAAAAAAATAAATTAAGAGGCACAATTAAAAGGGGCACGACAACCTGGAAGAAACAATACGATTTGGGGTGAAAACGAAGAATGGGGACATGGTATGAGACGAGGAAGATGTGAGAGAATGCTGGAAAGAATATTTTGAGAAACTATATGGAAGCAGTAAGAACCATAAGAACCCTCTGCCGATTGCAATTCTGACAAAATGTGACTCTGTTGAAGAGCATGAGGTTAAAATAGTGATCAAGAAACTATAGAATGGAAAAGCAGCGGTAATGATAAAATCCATGGAGAAATGTTAAAAGTATGGATGCTCGAATGACTGTGTGGCTAAGTAAGCTTTCTAGAGCAATAAAGAACCAAATCTCCTTAAATTGAGCTGCACCTCTCATTTCAAGCCCATTATTTTCTTTTTGCATTTAAATTAGATAAACGCTCCTAAAGCCGTCAGGTAGAAGAATAAAAGAAGTTCGATAACCTCGTCCGTTCAATAATCATACAAGACACAAAAGATAAGCCTTCGATGCATCCCTTTCGGTTTGAAGAATCTATATAAATACAGATTGTGGCAAAAATTAGTTTAGAATATTTCGTCGTGTGATCGTTAGGTCTTTAAAAAGATGTGTTGTGATTTGGGTTTCTCAAAGTGTACTTATCAGTGCTCATCACAGGTTCCAATCTTCACTTACTGTTTAACGTGTGGATAAAAGTAGGTCGAGCGCCAAGGGAGTGGAAGGATACTATCATGGTGGCTTTGTATAAAGGTGAAGGAAGCAAGAGTGAATCCAAAATTATGGACTGATAAGTTTGTTAAATGTTGCGGTGAAGCTACTTGGGAGAATATTGATAGAACGAGTGAAAGAGCTGACTAAGAGAAATATTTGGGGTGTTCAGTGTGGATTCATGAGAGGAAAAGGCTGGACTGATCAACTATTTTTCACTTCAGCAGGTAGTTGAGAAATGCATGAATGTGGGAAAGAAGGTATATTGCACGTTTTTAGCCTTGGAAAAAGCATATGATATTGTAGGTAGGCATAAACTGTGGAGTATTTTGAAAGAATATGGTGATGATTGGATAATTCGAGGTAATAAATCGCTATATGATGGCAGTAGAGCATGTGTGATAACTAATGGAAAGACTGCTTAGTGACTATTTTTCAATTGAGCATGGTGTCAAACAATGATGTGTGATATCTCTATGGTTATTCAACATATTCATGGACAAATGTATAAAAGAAGTTTGCTTGGAGACAGAAGGCATAAAAATGAGCGCTTCTGAAGTAAAACTGTTACTGTATGCTGATGATGCAGTACTACTTACTAACTACAGCGGGTGTTAGAGAGATTGATGACAGTAACAAATAAAAGGACTGTACATGTGAACGCAGAGAAGACCAAAGATATAGTGTTCGATAAAGAGGATGGAATGAGTAATTGCAATCTCTTGATATATGGTAATCGAGTACGGACGGAAGATAGATGACGATACCTTCGAAGTATTATTACGGATAATGGTAAATGTAGCCACGATCTGGAAACAAGGGCCAGAATGAGAAAGCAAGCATTCAATAGACTATAGGTAGGTACTCTGCTCAGTAATAAACATTTTAATTTACTTATTGAAAAACTAATGCATTGGCACTTTATGAAAGAAACAGCCAAATGTAACAATGAGCTATGAAAGATATTCTCAAAAATTAAAAGTCTGGACGCAGAAAGTGCGTTATGGTAGCGAATTTTTATAGAAATGATCTGGCACTAAATATTTTTCTACAACTCTTTTTCTTATAACATAGAAATATAAATTTTGGAGCATAGTTTGCTTTTGATATCATAAACCTAACTACCAAATTTGATTACCATAGCTTTTTAATTTTATTGAGATAATTTTTTTTTTGAAAGTAAACTCAAAATTCTCCCAGAAAACCAGGTCCGATTTTCCTGGCTAACAAACTTATCCAAGCGACTTACAAAAGGAAGGTACATGCCAAATTTTATCAAAATCGGCCCATTATTTTTTAGTTACGGTGTGATACATATGCATGCATACATACATACATACATACATACATACATACATATATATATATATATATATATATATATATATATATATATATATATATATATATATATATATATATATATATATATATATACACGGGGGTTTCCGAAGATGCTCTATTTAATGGAAATGATTTCCAAAATGGCGGACTTCCGGTTACACCGTAAATAGATATAAACAGCGTTATTTCAACACCCTGTATATTTTTGCATTTTTAGACTGCTCATCCAATTTTAGGTTAAAAGTTATTAGAGTATGCTCTCCCTATCTTCAACTGTTTTCGAGTTATGTCAATTTATTTAAGAATTCTGTTCAAGGGGAGGCTGACTTAATGAAGGTGATTTCGTGTCATGTTAGGATGCTGAAAATTCTTTAATTCGCCAGACACGTTCCAAGGCCCTTGAGCTTCGACATGATTATGAGGAAAAATTGTTTCATATACAGGGTGTTTCGTAGGATGTATTAGTATTTGGTGTGCTTTAAACTAGAATAGCTCATTTATTTAAAATCGAGAAGCCAGTATATTATCTCCTCATTGAATAGAGCAGATAATTCTCTTTCAAACTGTATTAGGATTCCCTATACCTAAAGTTGATAATTGTCAATATTTGCGGTTTATCAAAAAAAAAAAAAAATTATTTAATATTTATTAAATTTCAACAAATAACAGAGAATAACCAAAAGTGAAAGTTGAAAATGATTATAACTAGCTAAGAAACTCATGATTGATATTGTTCAAATTGTGTACATTCGCACTAATACATCGCTCTAAGCGTATTAAAACTTCTTCACTTGTTGTACGCCGTATTTCTGCGGGATCAATATTATCCAAGCAATTACGGACTCTATCTTCAAGTTCTTCCCTAGTGTTGACCGGAGTCGTATAAACATCTGATTTCAATTTACCCCATAGGTAAGAATCCAGAGGAGTGAGGTCGGGCAACCATGGGGGCCAATTGTATGTATTAGAATTTGGTGTGCTTTAAACTAAAATAACTCATTTATTTCAAATGGAACATCCTGTATATTATCTTTTCATTGAATAGGGCAGATAATTCCCTTTCAAACTGTATTAGCATTCCCTATACCTAAAGTTGATAATTGTCGAGATATTTGCGGTTTACCAACAAAAAAAAAAAAAAGACAAATTTAGGAGTATGTCTAAAATCTGTATGAATTCTAAGAGTGCTATGTGATGTTTGACATTTTCACGTTTATTGTCAGTTTTATATTTGTCATTCACAACGTGAGTTATTTTGTCTTTGTTGTCTGAATTAATAGGAATTGTAAGTAATAATGGATAATGCCAGCTATTCAAACGAACAATAGCTGAATTTATTTTATTTTCATGGAGAGTGAAACAGAGTGGTCAGCAGAACATGTCGGCTGTTTAATGATAGGTATCCCGAGTCCTCGCCAATGACTGCGTTGAAATTCAGACGTTATGAAACCAATTTCTTGAGAACGGGAAGTTGCATGATTAAACAAACATCAAGAACAGTTCCAGTTACAGAAGACGAAGACACACAAATTTCTGTGTTGTCTTATTTCGAAGCTCATCCAAAGGCGTCAATACTTTCAGCTGAACATGACATTGACATTAACATAGCATATATATATATATATATATATATATATATATATATATATATATATATATATATATATATATATATATATATATACATACACACATTTACAAGATGATAAGATGATTGTTATATTGTGATACATGTAAGGTCTGGAAAATCCACAATGATATGTATACTAAAAGCCATGCTTTATATGCATAAGCCTGCAGTTAGTATTTTACATGGTTCTCAAATGGCATATTTTTCTGCAGGCCTCGGAAAAGTCATGCTGGCTTGTGTCGACACTTTTAAAGAAGTACCTAATCCTTAAAAAATATTGACTGTTTACAATGAATATTTGTGCTTGTGGGACTTCGCTGCTGTTTTGTATGAAGTGAATATGTGTTTAGTCTGTATCTTGAAATTGTGATGCTCAGTAATTCTTCTGGAATGTGAATTACTATTCTTTTTTTTTCCTAAACCAAAAATTAAAAACTTAAGAGGATAAAATCTTAGGTACATTTCACTGTACATATTAAATATGCCACATTTCTGAATAAAAACTTTATGCTCTTTGCAAATAAAGGTTATGAACAAGAAATAACAGTGATTTGCAATTAAGCTAAATCAGAACTTTCTATAAAATGCAACATAATTGTAGTTAATTTAAGTGGTATTGTCACATATTCAGGGTTAAAATCGATTGCTGATATAGAAACTGTCAACAGATAGTGGCAGGCACTATTCAACAAAAATCAGTGGGAAAGCTGGAACCATAAGAACAACTTCAATACCTGTTACCTACCTAGCAGGGTAAAACTGTTAATGGTTACCCAAAACTGGTTCATCTATAGGTATTTAAGTTTTCTTTTGGCAAATTTTATAAAGTTGCACCTATGTTGCTATAAAATAAAACAAAAACATGTTTTAGAATGGATGTATTATACAGCTTAGCTTAAATCCTGTTTGTGCATTAACTTTTCAAAATGATTCTTAAGATTGTCAATTTAACCAAATTCTGACGCGTTTTTCATATTACATTTAATCTAAACCTAAAAATTTATCTGATTAACGTAAAAGATTTCATACAGTATTGATCAAACAAGTAGGATTGATGACAAAACCGTAATTCCAAAACTTATATCTTCGAATTTATAAGTGAATTTCATCTTCGGGGTAACTGTACTTAAAAACGACAAAAAATGTTATTGCACAACAAAATAAATGTTACAAACTAATAAGAATTTATTAGTTATGGGATAAAAAAACAATAATCATCGGCCAAAAAACATTTTCCCTGCGAATCCTGTGGGTTTATATGGAAATTTAACTTAGAAAACGTTTTTAAAACACGATCGGAGCAACAGGTTTCTTAACCTTAAATACAGTACGTTATGTTTGAATTGCAGTTTTAACCATTCATCATTATATTTTTTACGAAATCATTGCAGTTAAATTGCTATTACCTGTCGGGTAAATCTGAAACACTAATTATTGCTCATCCCTGTACGCGGACCAAATTATGTATATAAACTTTAAAACAATTAATTGCACACCATCACATTACACCTCCACCACCACAACTAACAAGTAAAGTAACAAGGTAGGCAACCGCACCACACAAACATTTAAACGAGAACAAAAGAATAAGATGCTGCAAAGCGCGGGATTGTATTTTGTATTCCTTCGCCTGGTTGTCAAATTTACGAACTGAAGTGGATGTGCGACAGAAAATAGGTGGTAATCAAAGAGGTTGTAAGGGATAGAGGTAACAAAGGTGCAGTTTTGCAATACAAGAAGCCTGTACACTTTTCCTAACTGGGCGGAGTTCGGTGACTTGAGTGGGAGAAACGTCAGGGACGTATTTAGGAATTTTTAGTTTGGTTAGAAATAAAACTGAAATTATTCAATCATTGAAATGTAATGCTTATTCATGAATTTCTTAAGCTTTTGTATAAATAGGTAACCTAAAAAGGTTCGGAACGCAGCAAGTGCGTTATGATAGTGAATTTTCATAACAATATTAAATAATATATTTATATAAGCTGTAAGATTTAGCCTTATATTAAAAGTTATGAAAATTAATTAATTTAATTAGGAACAGTAAAACAAGGTAAAGAAGGACAAGCAAAAACATGATCTATGACATATATTTATAGAGTAATTTGGATACAAAACTCAAACAAAGCAATTGATAAACAGGAAATATACTCTAGAAAAATAAACTAGAAAGCTGGAAAAAAATCCTTTGGTTGATGCATTGAGGGTGATTGTGTGCATGCAGGAGAAGAACCCCAGGAGGAAGAGGGTTTCTGCTCCTCACCCAAAAATTCGGGGGGTTCTCCTTCCCCTTGTGCATGCATACAACTACCTTCAAAGCATAAAGCACAAGAAAAATTTCTTGTGAGCAACCCCCAAGAAGGTTGCTGGACCTGGGCGAATATGGGGTAGACAGGGTTTAAAGGAGGTATTGCTGTAAAATGTGAAAAACGCATGTTTTCAAAGTCCCTTAATTTTCTTGGGGGTTGTTTGCCAGAAAATTTGCCTTGTGGGCGAGGAAGGTTTTAAGCATGTTGCTGGAAAAAAATATCTAAAACCCTCATGCAGTCAACTGCAAATTTACCGAAATTACATTCTACTTCGTCGCCTATAATGTCTTTTTCAGATAATGTAGAATACAGAGCTAAATTAAATAGGTTCACTTGCATTTTCATTTTTTTTTTAATATTACATTTATACGCACAATATGCGTATAATTAAGGGAACCCTTAATTAACATTGCAGCAACACAAACTTGAAAAGTGGAGAAATTATTTACAGTATGTTAACAGTTATAAACTTGATTTCATCATGTTACAGTAGTATTCTGATAATAAAAAATTACATCTAACTGTATGCACACAACAGCTGGTGTGTTACGAGATGTGATGAAACGCCAAACTGACTGTACCACAGCATTAGCATAATATTATTATGCTGCCACATTATCATATCTCTCTAGTAATGGTATCATGTCAAAAACCTACACTAGAGGCTAAATTTCCAATTTCTTCTTTGTTTATGGTGTCTGTTTCTACTGTCCTAAATTTCCAATTTGATATTGTCAATAAATAACACTACCACACAATGACAAATGACAGCTGAGCTTCAGCACATACGCAGTCTAACAAAGTTGTCGGATAGAGTAAATTATGATCGGAGGGATACCTAAGTTGAAAATCATGAGAAATGGGTAATTCGAAATTTGCAGGTATTAAACACAGTATTTTTTAACTGACTGATAAAATTAAATTTTATAAAATGTTTTCTTTATTATCAGAAGTTGTAAAAATTTCATATGTTTATACATGAAAGGTTTAACTACATGAAATTTCTGAAGATCGGGCAACCCCGGTCAGCAACATCTTGACATCTGGCAATGGTTGTGACTTCCATTATTTAGATTTTATCTACAATTTATTTAAATAGCATAACAGTACAGGTAGCTGTATTGCTCTGCCTTTGTCCAACATTGTAGATATTGCATTACAGAATTTGAAGTGATGTCGAGGATTATTTTATTATTAATTTCGAATAACTTCATTTTTCTTTGATCAAAAGACTTGAAAATTGGTACACAACCACATCTCTGTATGTTCTTTTAAGTTGTAAATTTTCGTTCCAATCACTTAAACAATTTGAAAGCTATTGCGTTTAAAAAAATATATTTAATTTTCTGTTAGGAAAAACTATGTGTTAAGATCTGATGAACGAACTCATCCAAGCCATTAGCAAAATAAGCATAATTCCAAAATTTTCTCCAAATTAGTGAAATATTTTTTGGGTTATTGGTTGGATAAATTGTTGGATGAATATATTGGATAAAGTTTTATATTCAAAAGGTTAGATAAATAATAATAGTTTTTATTTCAACAACAGAAGAAAATACAACATAAAGTACATTGTACTGTTTACAAATTAATGTTAACATTCCTTGTCTTTTTTAAAGAAATAGAGATTAATTTCATTGATTGCTGTTGCCCTTACTTCGTGAAACTGGTCCATACTTCATACAGACTTGGAGACTACTTCTCTGGCTTCACTGTTGGTTTTCGTTTTTGTAGGTGAAGGACGTAGCCAGCGCGTAAGCTAACTGAAGCAAGTGGCCCTTCTGAATTCTAGATGTTCTTCAACGTCTCTGTTACTGGTTTTGCTGCTTGATAGTATCCTCAGACAGAAAAAAATTGAATTAATACGAAATCATGACAATTACAAATAAAGATCTGTTGCTATTTTATGATGTTATAATCAAAAAAATCTTTAAAAGTGAAAATAAAGTAAAACAAATATGACGGATGACGCCTTTAAAATGTCTACGTGATGTATATCAATATTTAACATAAAGATAGAAGAAACCTATAACAGTAATAACTATAATAACAATTACAACAATAAAATAACTAAACAAACACATTAATAAAGCAGACTATACAATGAAAATATCGACACACATCATGTCTTATAACAACTTTTTGGAAAAAATAGTTAGATTTATGTTGTCTGATTTATTTAATTAGGAAGAAGAATATCTCAGAAATCCTAAATATTGTCGTGTATATGCTTTTTTACTTCTAAAGCTTAAAACAAGTCTAGTTTACACTTGTCATGACAAAAATGTTGTGGTTTTATGCCGTTATTTACTGTGGGTCTATGTTGGGTATCAATAATATGTTTTGCAAATGTAGATTTGTCAGCATGGTTATTTCTAAATGCAAAAATATGTTCTTTGTATTGGGTGTTAAAATTTCTAGAAGTTTGATCGATGTAGATTGCGTTACGTGTGCATTTCACAAATTTTGAATACCTATACAAATACAAAAGTAGCTTTTAAATCTTAGAACATGACGCTTGATTTATTAGATTATTTCAAATAATTGATTGGAAGTATTATCACAGATGATGGTAAGTGTAGGAAAGGTCTGAAGAGGATCGCGATGGCAAAACAAGCATTCAATAACCACAGTACTGTTCTCACTAATAAACATTTTAACCTGTACATGAGGAACAAATGCAAGTCGTACGTGTATGGAGTATGGTAATGTATGGGGCGGAAACTTGGGCTGTAGTTAAGCAGGATATGAAGAGAATATAAGCTTTTGAACAAGAAAAATTTCAAAGACAGTGCAGGTTGATAGAAAGACGCTTCAAAGTGTGCTAGGAGAGGTGAAAGAATAAAGAGGGTTGCTCAAAGAAATAGAGAGGAAGCTAAAATTTATTGGTCATATTATAAGACATAATAACTTCCCGATAACATTATTTGAAGGACATACGAGTACTTGAAATGTACACTGAATTATTGGCCCTTAAATAAGAGAAGTTTGTTATAAACAGCCCTTAAACTTCTACTTTTATCAAATAGATTTTTGTTATAATGATGTATTCTAATAGAAACATACATAGAAGATATTAGTTTAATTAGATGGCCATAATGGCAAGTCAAAAGATTTTGTTCTCGAAAGTGAACTTCAAGTTTTTTAAATATGCTGTTTTGGTTTATTATAGTTTTTAATATTCGCATGTTTATTTCCTTTACATTTATAATCACCGCAGATTCATTTAAGTATGTTTGAAGAACTTTTTCTGCAATAGTGCAAATAGATATTACATCGTCAGATGGGTATGTGAGGAGTTGACCTTTGTCTTTCTGATCTATAAACGATGTTAATAACACAGACCTCTCCCCAACAAGTTCACCCGCGCATTCTTCGCATCTCAGAGCTTTTGTTATTTTCCTTACTACATAGCCAGATATATATGTCACGACTTCTTTCTTAAACTCTGATATATTCATATCTAATATTTGAAGAACTGTGTCGTTGTCAAAATTATCTATTTGACTCATGTCTTCATCTGGTTCTTCAGATATTCGTTCTCGCCCACAAGTTTTATTTATTACCTCAATGGGTGACAGAATAGGAATTGCTTCCAAAGGGATACAATTTCCTTTAAATGAATCTTTTAATTCAAGATGCACCATCATCCTTTTATATGCACTTTTAAATTGCTTTGCTGATGGGTTATTGTTATAGCCTCCCATGGATCTAATTTGCCCAAAAAAAAGCTCAATATGATCCTGACTGATTTTGTAAGTGGGAAAATACAGCAAAAAATTATTGTCGGCAATTAAAGTTTTATAAACAAATTGCAAACTTTGTATGCAAAATAAAAAGCCAATTATACCCATTTTTCTACCACTCTCACACAGAAGCGGTCCATCAATTATCCTAAGTGACGTTAAATATTGTGATAGCTCTTTTAAAAATACATTAATGTTTTCAAAATTTTCTGCGTTTATTGCTTTCTTAAAATCTGAATTGTTTAAATTTCTAGAATTAAGAATGTCAAATAAATTGTTTATAAGTCGGATAAATTTCACAGTTCCCTCACATTCTTTGAACTCCTCAAGATGTAAAACTTCATTGCAATATTCCAAAGAATGTGCCACTGAGTGGCTAAAAAGTTGTGTGGCTAATTTAACCTTCATTTTTTGGTTTGTATAAAATATATGCGATTTTCTTAATTTATTTGCCAAATGAACGCCCTCCTGATCCTGTAACTCATTTAATTTTACTAAATAATCCCACTTTATATTTTCCCCATTCTCATCAATTATTAATTTTTTATCGCCTAATGTGTTTCTTATCAGTTTGATCATATGACATGGATCAAAAAAGACTGCAATTTTCCTACCTGAACTAGGATCAACAAACGTAGAGTTAATGTTCCTCCAATTCAAATCGCAGCCAAGTTCTTTTGCTAACGTTAGGTTATTTGTTGCCTCATCAAAAGTTATTGAGACCACGTATATGCCCGACTCATTTAGTAGCGTTAAACACTGTTATACCAAATTTTGTTTTTGTGTACCCCTTAAAGAGTCGATTAAAAAATATCCAAGAGGAAGCTTCCATGATTGATTAATGCTAACAAGCATAAAAAGAAGAGCTTCTTTGGCTACAGGGTTACAATCGGTCTCAAGATTTATACCAAAATCTACAAACCCATAATATTTTACCCCATCCCATTCTATATGTTGGCGAATTGCCATCTCATCTATGACTAAAGAACATATAAGTTTTCCATTTGTGCTTTCTGATTTTGACTTTAATAAGTTGAACACCTCTGACGTAAAACCAGCTTCCCCATTAACGCTTTGATACCATCTAGATATAGTTTTTGGATGAGGAAGAGCCGAGTTAAATGTGTTTCTGACAAAACTGTAAGCTTTGGGAGAGTAATAATGCAGCGTAAGAGAAAAAGCTTTAAGTTGATTTTCATACTTATGTTTACGACCTAATTGTCTTTGTAAAAATTCTTCATTAGGTCCTATTTGCATTAATGTTTCTAATGTTTCGTCGGTTACTTTACCTTTTAGTTGTTTGATTATATTCGCAAGGGTTGCTGTTCTCTTCTTATAATGATGAACACTACTGCTGAGCCGTTTAATTTTTTTTCGTGCATCGAATAACTGCTTCTTCAGTTTACGTTTGCGCGGTGTAACAACCTATAAAAAATGTTCAGTGATAAACCATTTATTTTCTCAAGTAAAATGAATATATAAACAAAATTTCCAACAACACATTTTGGTTAATAGTGGTTGAGATAAATTGCAAAACAGTTGTTTCTAACTTATTTAATCATGGACTATACAAACTTAAACACCATATAAAATGTGATGGAATAACATATTAGGTTTTTTAAAATTATACTGATTTCATAAACGGCAAAAACTGAATTTAACTCACCATGTCCTTCAAAGTGGGTGGCATTGAAGGTGTTTTCATTTCAGCAAATCCTAAACTACTAAACGATCTTTGCGGTACCTCTACAACAGTTTTCTCTTCATAAAAACCAGCACTTGTTGATGGCCGAGAATAATCCATTACAGGTACATTGCTACCAGACCAAGTACTAGTTGACGGGTTAGCTGCAAATGGCACATTGATAGCAGTTATATCAGTCATTGGCTGCTCGCCAAAAACGACTTGTGTTGATGGCTTGTTTGTTACCTGCATAAATAAATTTGAAACGAATACCATTAATGTAAATTTGCAGGGCTAATTAAATTACGATAAATATCATAACAATATATTACGTGAATGTAATGAGTAGCATAGTTACTAGAGATGAGCGATATATAGCTACCGGTGATTTAATCGCTTCTATTAAAAGATCGCTGTTAGTAGCTGTTATTAAAACACAAAACAACAGCGATTGTGAAAACCGAGATTTACACAAATCATTAGAGTAATTATTTCTATGAAATTCATCTTATACTAAAAACTCCATGACAAACAGCAATTGCTGTATTCATAATACACGCAATCGCAGTTTGTGCGAGCGAGTAGAAGTATCTGTATACTTTCCTTCTCGCCATTATTAGAATACAACATTTCTCCTTTTCTTATAGGTAGAAAACGAAAAACTCATGATACAAATAACGCGAGATATGATAATGAGACTATCTATTTTTAGAACCGTCACGCGCATGGCGTCATGTGGTGAGTCCAATGCAATAATAATATGCTGTCGTACAGTGGAGTTTGACGGTTCATCACAACCCCTTAACAAATTAGGTATTTTACTGATATTTGAGTGCATACAGTTGGAATTAACTTTTTAAGATCAGAATACTATACTATGATTATGTGACATGATGATCAAATCAAGTTTATGAATGTTAAGGCCCCCTGTAAATGTCTACGAACGTCTTCTCTACTTTTTAAGTTTGTGTATCACCAATGCTAATTCAGGGCTCCCCTTAATTATTATACTTCACTTGTGCATATATATATATATATATATATATATATATATATATATATATATATATATATATATATATATATATATATATATATATATATATATATATATATATATGTAATATAAAAATGGAATGGAATGTAACTTCAACCACATTAAAGTGACGTATAGAAACTTTTTGATTGCGAATGACTTTGTGTTAAGTGTGTAGTTGGCCTTCTATAACGTTACTCACCATGTGATGTCATAGGAGGGGACGGGGCATATGCGCAATATCATATATCTTGTAAGTCATTATATCATGGAAAAACCTGCTGAATCTAGAATTAAAGCAGCACCGAACTGTAGCATATATATGCCTTCCAACTTTTTCATTATATTAAAATTAAAATAATATGTAGATTTCTCTCATCGTATATTCTTGTAATATGCTAATTTTATAGAACTTCTATTAATAGTAAAAATCTGAGTAGTTTTAAAATTAATATATAATTTAAAAGTTATCTGAAGATCATATTGTGGTTTCAATTAAGCGGTTAACACTAACACCTTGTAAGTGTTTAAAATAATAGCATACGCACATGCAGCATTGTAAATGGCTAAACCACAATCGCAGTAGCTGTTTAAAGTCCCTGTTATTTAAAAATAGCCATCACTGATATCAGTGCCATTGAAAAACCGCTGTTTGGCTATATATATATATATATATATATATATATATATATATATATATATATATATATATATATATATATATATATATATATATATATATATATATATATATATATCACTAATAGTTACATAAATTAATAACCTTGATTCAGTACTTACCAATACAGGTATAGAACTTTTTTTTAAGTATACTGCAAAAGGTGATTTTTCTAAATCATAAGATTCCTCGGTAAAATGTAAATTGCACACATTTGAGTTCATAAAAATATCTTCATCGCTTAAATTTAATGCTCGTTTCCAAGCCTCGTATCTTTCACCAGCTTTGGGAAATCTGAAAATAATATCTCAAATTATCTACTTTATCAGTGACTGAACCTCTAGAAAGATGCAGTAATAGATAAAACAAAACTATTCTACTTTTTTTCTGCTTCTACTGGAACTACATAGGTAAATACATCTAATTCAAATAATAATTGCCAAACAAAATGCCTAATTTCATTACAAATATTCAATAAATAATGCATTATTAAGATTTTATTTCTTGAAAAAACACAATTGACAATAATAAATGCTAAAGATTTAACAAAAGCAATACAATGTGTAAATACGGACCTGTGAAAACCAATAAACATTTGGCGCCAAACAAGGAAACAGAAGACATGTAAACAACTTACCGAAATAAATGCACAGTTGCTTTATCCTTTTCATAATTGGCACTTTTATTGTACATACAGTTCTTCACAATACACCTTGGCATTTTTTAACTTTTACACTCTTAAAACACTGCTAAAAAACGGCAAAACACACAAGATAACCTCTAATCGCAAATCAACAAACACTTCAAATACTTGTTGACAGCTGACAATAACTTCAAGAGCGGTTGGGGGAACGAATCAAAACAAAACACATTAGCGCGTTATTCAAAATTTTGTTTGTGATTGGACGGTGACAGGAGTGGGAAATCGACAGGCTGCAAACTCGGCTTTGTTCCCTCTAACATATACAACCTCTTTGGTGGTAATATAACATTAGAGCTTGCTAAAGTGGTATCTATAATATTTTGCACCCAACAGCGCGGTGTCGGTGACGACTAGCGCAGTGTGAACGATGATTCATCTTTCAAGGTCACTAAAAAGATAGCCCTTTGCAATCGCACAACAGGCGCGTAATAGAGGTAATTTGCAAGCAATATTGTTTGTTACAAAAAATTTATTATGAGGGAGAGGTACGTAATGTAAACTTTTAGTGAATTTTCTTAGAAAAAATTCACTAATGGGAAGATACCGACTTTTGAATTTTGACAAAATTTCTTTAAATGAGCGCGATCTACGATCCTTAGAACCCATATCCGGAGTCAGTATCGATTTTTTTATGTTTATATATATATATATATATATATATATATATATATATATATATATATATATATATATATATATATATATATATATATATATATATATATAATCCCAGTCAAGAAAATCGTCAAGCATTTAACGACGCAAGAAACCGCTATGTCCGCATTCTTTCTGAGGCAAAAAACTCGTTTAATAACCACATCAAAAACAAAGTCCTTTTAAGCTCCATCGGCAGCAAACCCTTCTGGACTCTTGCTAAATCTATTGGGAATAGTTTCTGCAAAAGCACGTTCCCACCTCTTGTCTCAGGGGATGAAATTGTTTCTACCGCCCTTGGCAAGGCTGAACTTTTTGCTTCGTTGTTCGCCAGCAATTCTACTCTCAACCCACCTCCAAATGTTCAACCACCAACAGTCCCCAATGTCGCGCATAAAACTAAAAAAGTACCAAAGATGCTCTCTTCTCTTAATACCAAGAAAGCATCTGGCCTTGACGAGATCCCAGCAATTGTTCTCAAAAAATGCGCACCAGAACTTGCTCCTGTCCTGAGTCGTCTATTTCAGATATCTTACAATAAAGGCATATTCCCTAGTAACTGGAAATCTGCTCGAGTACAACCTATCCCGAAGAAAGAATCCAAAGCGCTTCCTAGCGACTACAGGCCTATTTCTCTCCTTTCAGTCGTCTCTAAAGTGATGGAAAAATATATAAACACCAAATTACTAAAATTTCTTGAAAAACACAGTCTAATCCACGACAGACAGTATGGATTCCGTCAGCGCAGATCAACTGCCGACCTCATTTCCTTTGTCACCCATTCTTGGAACAAGTCTATGGAACTACACGGTGAATCCCAGATTACTGCTCTAGACATATCCAAAGCATTCGACCAGGTTTGGCACGCAGCGCTGCTTAATAAACTTTCGGCCTATGGCCTACCACCAAAACTTTGTACCTGGACAGCAAATTTCCTCTCCAACAGGAGCTTTTCTGTTGTTGTGGATGGTCATTCCTCTAAACTGTATCCAATTAATGCAGGAGTTCCTCAAGGTTCAGCTTTAGCCCCTACTTTGTTTCTTCTCCACATCAGTGACCTCCTCTTTAGCACATCCAACCCAGTTCACAGTTACGCGGACGACAGCACCCTCCACTCAAATATACAATATTCTAAGCCTGTCTCTTTAGCCCAATTAGATGAGGATCGCAGACTCATGGAGAGTTCTGTCTCCGTGGATCTCCAAAAAATATTAGACTGGGGAAGTAGAAATCTTGTACAATTCAACCCCACCAAATCTCAGTCTTGCTTTCTTTCTCATAAGAGATAAACCAGCCCTAGACCCATCACAATGAACAACCAAGTTATTCAAAGTAATGAGTCCTTTTCTCTTGTTGGCATTTCTATGGAATCTTAATTGGCACCAACATGTCACATCAATTGAAGAAGCGGCTGCTAAGAAATTAGGTTTCCTCTTCCGGGTTCGCAAATACTTTTCACCAGCTAATCTCTATACCTTATACCTTATACGGTGTGTGTCACACCGATAACTCAAAAAATAATTGTCCAATATTGATCAAGTTTGGTGAGTACCTTCCTTTTGCAAGTGGCTTGAACAAATTTGTTAGCCAGGAAAATCGGCCCAGTTATTCCCCGAAAATTGTGCGTCTTCTTTTGGAAAATTTTGATATCTCCGAAAATAACAACGTAATGACAACCAAATTTGGTATGCTGGTTTATGTCATAAAAAGTAAATCAGGTACCGAAATTTAGATCTGTAAGTTGAAAGAAAAAAAGGTACAGACATAAAAAAAAATTGGGTTAAGTTTCGGGTTTAACCGTCATTGTCCTTCATTTACTAAAATATTTCCAGAAAATTCATTTCAAGTAGACCCTTTCTCTGATGATTTGCCAGTAGTTTTAGTTATAGAGTTTTTGGTTTAATAGTCGATTTTAGCGAATTTTCGTAGAAAAAATCGTAACGAGGAGGCCGCTACTTTTGAATTTCGAAAATATTTCTTCAATGAACGCAAACTAGGCCCCCTAGAACCCATATCCAGTTAGTTAGTTTTATCTGTTTACATATATACAGGGTGACGCATATCTACGGTAAAGCGCAATATATCCGTTATTATACAAGACAGGAGAAAAAATTGTGTACGTTAATTATACGCTGACTTAAGCTGCAAGTAGATAGGGAGACACCTGGGCCCATCCCCTCCACTTTTTACTGCGCATGCGCGATGACGTCATGCGCATGCGCTGACCTGCGCAGACCTGTGACAGTTGACAGCTGACCTGTCAGATTTGACAGGTGTCAAATGTCACTGACCTGACAGCTGTCAGCTGTCAGCTGTCAGCTAACCTGACAGCTGTCAACGTCAGCTGTCACCTGACCTGACATGTGTCAACGTCAAATGTCACCTGACCTGTCAGATGACGTCACAAGCATTCCAAGATGGCTGACCTGTCATAGACAGTCGCAAGCCGGGTTCTCTCTATGGAACTAACCTGAGATGACGTCACAAGCATTCCAAGATGGCTGACCTGTCATAGACATCTGTAACTCCTGGGTTCTCTCTATGGAACTAACCTGAGATGACGTCACAAGCATTCCAAGATGTCTGACCTGTGTGTCCATAGATAGCCACAAGTCAGGTTAGGTATTAACTGTCTTGTGATGACGTAAGATGTTCCGTCTGACCTGTGTGTCCATAGATATCTACAAGTCAGGTCTCCATGTGTGTATTTGAAGAATACCATCTGTCTGATTGTTTATTTAGGTTAAGTGTTGTATGACATGCTTAGTACACACCATCTGATTGTTTATTGAGGTTATGTTTGTATTTGTTTATTAAGGTTATGTATGTATGTGTTTATTAAGGTTAGGTGTTCGTATACAGACTGATTACCAAGCCATTTTGATTGTTTATTAAGGTTATGTTTGTATTTGTTGATTAAGGTTATGTTCGTACACACACACTACTGTCTGTATTTGTTTATTAAGGTTATGTTCACACACACGTGTTGATTACCAGTCATATGATTGTTTGTTAAGGTTATGTATTTGTTATTTGAATGCAAACAGAGGTAATACAAGATTGTACTTACATACAACAAGAGACGTCAGCCTTCTTTCACAGCTTAATACACACACACTACTGAACAGGTGTCTTCTGTGTTGAGGATACAGACAAACAGACAACTGATTGCCATTGTTGAAGCTTGTACATGCTGTTTAACAAACACGTCATGACAGTTCAAAGTCTTTGCTTAGACTGACAGATGCATGTGTATTTGAAAGAAAAGCATTCGCCTGAACTTAGATTTGAACCCACGAACCTCGAATCGGCCATAGACAGCTTTCTCAGATATACACTGTCCCTAAACCAATAGCTCCACAGACGCACACGTTAAAAGTTTGTTCGCTGTTGTATATATAAAACAAAGCCAGTTGTTGTTGACATATGAGGTTAGGTGTTTGTATACATGTTGATTACCAATCATCTGATTGTTTAGTAAGGTTATGTTTGTATTTGTTATTTGAATGCAAACAGACATAATAATAAGAGTGTACTTACATACAGCAAGAGACGTCGGCGAACGTTAAGTAGACGCATCCCGTGAAACCAGAGAGAATTCACGTAGCTCGCCTGACGTGCGGCGTTGCCGGCTTGTGCTTTCTACCCTCAAACAAGGAAAATAAGATATAAATAAATAGGTCATGTAGAGTGATAATAAATTAAACAAAGCCAATTTATATAATCTATTCTTATGAAAATAAATGAAGTTAACAGACGGTGACTATTTAATTAATCCTACTGGCATGAAAATGACTTTAATGTGTCAACTTAACAGACATGCTATATTATGGATGCATTGTGCACTTATAAATTGATCGCTCCCAAACCAGTAAACAGAAAATTATAAAACTTTGTCAGGTTAATAAAAAGGCCGCGCTCTATGTATGTAAATTAAGAAAAAAAATGTAGCGCAACCGGTTATACCGAAAGTTGACGGTAACTTAATTTTTTTAAATGGCAGTGATACGTTTTTTTGCTATTTTCGAAAAGATGTGGCGATTCTACACCAGACTCTAGTATCATATGCTCCCTATACTGCGACATCTTGCCAAAAATGATGGGAGGTGTCTTCTTAACAAGCTGTCTATATGGTGCATATAAACATTTATTGTGGCGAAACGAGTAAATGAAAAATTATAAAACTTTGTCAGGTTAATGAAAAGGCCGCGCTCTATGTATGTAAATTAAGAAAAAAATGTAGCGCAACCGGTTATACCGAAAGTTGACGGTAACTTAATTTTTTTAAATAGCAGTGATACATTCGTTTGCTATTTTCAAAAAGATGAGGTGATTCTACACCAGACTCTAGTATCATATGCTCCCTATACTGCGACACCTTGCCAAAAATGATGGGAGGTGTCTACTTAACAAGCCGTCTATATGGTGCATATAAACATTTATTGTGTCGAAACGAGTGAATTGAAAATTATAAAACTTTGTCAGGTTAATGAAAAGGCCGTGCTCTATGTATGTAAATTAAGAAAAAAAATGTAGCGCAACCGGTTATACCGAAAAATGACGGTAACTTAATTTTTTTAAATGGCAGTGATACATTTTTTTGCTATTTTCGAAAAGATGAGGCGATTCTACACCAGACTTTAGTATCATATGCTCCCTATACTGCGACATCTTGCCAAAAATGATGGGAGGTGTCTTCTTAACAAGCTGTCTATATGGTGCATATAAACATTTATTGTGGCGAAACGAGTAAATGAAAAATTATAAAACTTTGTCAGGTTAATGAAAGGCCGCGCTCTATGTACGTAAATTAAGAAAAAAAAATGTAGCGCAACCGGTTATACCGAAAGTTGACGGTAACTTAATTTTTTTAAATGGCAGTGATACGTTTTTTTGCTATTTTCGAAAAGATGAGGTGATTCTACACCAGACTCTACTATCATATGCCCACTATTCTGCAAAACCTTGCGAAAAATGATGGGAGGTGTCTATTTAACAAGCTGTCAATATGGTGCATATAAACATTTATTGTGTCGAAACGAGTGAATTAAAAATTATAAAACTTTGTCAGGTTAATGAAAAGGCCGTGCGCTATGTATCTAAATTAAGAAAAAAAATGTAGCGCAACCGGTTATACCGAAAGTTGACGGTAACTTAATTTTTTTAAATGGCAGTGATACATTTTTTTGCTATTTTCGAAAAGATGAGGCGATTCTACACCAGACTTTAGTATCATATGCTCCCTATACTGCGACATCTTGCCAAAAATGATGGGAGGTGTCTTCTTAACAAGCTGTCTATATGGTGCATATAAACATTTATTGTGGCGAAACGAGTAAATGAAAAATTATAAAACTTTGTCAGGTTAATGAAAAGGCCGCGCTCTATGTATGTAAATTAAGAAAAAAAATGTAGCGCAACCGGTTATACCGAAAGTTGACGGTAACTTAATTTTTTTAAATAGCAGTGATACATTTTTTTGCTATTTTCGAAAAGATGAGGTGATTCTACACCAGACTCTAGTATCATATGCCCACTATTCTGCAAAACCTTGCCAAAAATGATGGGAGGTGTCTACTTAACAAGCTGTCTATAGGGTGCATTTAAACATTTATTGTGTCGAAACGAGTAAACAGAAAATTATAAAACTTTTTCAGGCTAATAAAAAAGGCCGCGCTCTATGTATGTAAATTAAGAAAAAAATGTAGCGCAACCGGTTATACCGAAAGTTGACGGTAACTTAATTTTTTTAAATGGCAGTGATACGTTTTTTTGCTATTTTCGAAAAGATGAGGCGATTCTACACCAGACTCTAGTATCATATGCTCCCTATACTGCGACACCTTGCCAAAAATGATGGGAGGTGTCTACTTAACAAGCTGTCTATATGGTGGATTTAAACATTTATTGTGGCGAAACGAGTGAATTGAAAATTATAAAACTTTGTCAGGTTAATAAAAAGGCCGCGCTCTATGTACGTAAATTAATAAACAAAAATGTAGCGCAACCGGTTATACCGAAAATTGACGGTAACTTAATTTTTTTAAATAGCAGTGATACATTTTTTTGCTATTTTCGAAAAGATGAGGTGATTCTGCACCAGACTAGTATCATATGGCCACTATTCTGCAAAACCTTGCCAAAAATGATGGGAGGTGTCTACTTAAGCTGTCAATATGGTGCATATAAACATTTATTGTGGCGAAACGAGTAAATGAAAAATTATAAAACTTTTTCAGGCTAATAAAAAAGGCCGCGCTCTATGTATGTAAATTAAGAAAAAAAATGTAGCGCAACCGGTTATACCGAAAGTTGACGGTAACTTAATTTTTTTAAATAGCAGTGATACATTTGTTTGCTATTTTCGAAAAGATGAGGTGATTCTACACCAGACTCTAGTATCATATGCTCCCTATACTGCGACACCTTGCCAAAAATGATGGGAGGTGTCTACTTAACAAGCCGTCTATATGGTGCATATAAACATTTATTGTGGCGAAACGAGTAAATGAAAAATTATAAAACTTTGTCAGGTTAGTGAAAAGGCCGCGCTCTATGTATGTAAATTAAGAAAAAAAATGTAGCGCAACCGGTTATACCGAAAAATGACGGTAACTTAATTTTTTTAAATAGCAGTGATACATTTTTTTGCTATTTTCGAAAAGATGAGGTGATTCTACACCAGACTCTAGTATCATATGCCCACTATTCTGCAAAACCTTGCCAAAAATGATGGGAGGTGTCTACTTAACAAGCTGTCTATATGGTGCATATAAACATTTATTGTGGCGAAACGAATAAATGAAAAATTATAAAACTTTGTCAGGTTAATGAAAAGGCCGCGCTCTATGTATGTAAATTAAGAAAAAAAATATAGCGCAACCGGTTATACCGAAAGTTGACGGTAATTTTTTTTTTTAAATGGCAGTGATACGTTTTTTTGCTATTTTCGAAAAGATGGGGCGATTCTACACCAGACTCTAGTATCATATGCTCCCTATACTGCGACATCTTGCCAAAAATGATGGGAGGTGTCTATTTAACAAGCTGTCTATATGGTGGATTTAAACATTTATTGTGTCGAAACGAGTGAATTGAAAATTATAAAACTTTGTCAGGTTAATAAAAAGGCCGCGCTCTATGTACGTAAATTAAGAAACAAAAATGTAGCGCAACCGGTTATACCGAAAATTGACGGTAACTTAATTTTTTTAAATAGCAGTGATACATTTTTTTGCTATTTTCGAAAAGATGAGGTGATTCTGCACCAGACTAGTATCATATGGCCACTATTCTGCAAAACCTTGCCAAAAATGATGGGAGGTGTCTACTTAAGCTGTCAATATGGTGCATATAAACATTTATTGTGGCGAAACGAGTAAATGAAAAATTATAAAACTTTTTCAGGCTAATAAAAAAGGCCGCGCTCTATGTATGTAAATTAAGAAAAAAAATGTAGCGCAACCGGTTATACCGAAAGTTGACGGTAACTTAATTTTTTTAAATAGCAGTGATACGTTTTTTTGCTATTTTCGAAAAGATGAGGCGATTCTACACCAGACTCTAGTATCATATGCTCCCTATACTGCGACATCTTGCCAAAAATGATGGGAGGTGTCTTCTTAACAAGCTGTCTATATGGTGCATATAAACATTTATTGTGGCGAGACGAGTGAATGAAAAATTATAAAACTTTGTCAGGTTAATGAAAAGGCTGCGCTCTATGTACGTAAATTAAGAAAAAAAATGTAGCGCAACCGGTTATACCGAAAGTTGACGGTACCTTAATTTTTTTAAATAGCAGTGATACATTTTTTTGCTATTTTCGAACAGATGAGGTGATTCTACACCAGACTCTAGTATCATATGCCCACTATTCTGCAAAACCTTGCCAAAAATGATGGGAGGTGTCTACTTAACAAGCTGTCTATAGGGTGCATTTAAACATTTATTGTGTCGAAACGAGTAAACAGAAAATTATAAAACTTTTTCAGGCTAACAAAAAAGGCCGCGCTCTATGTATGTAAATTAAGAAAAAATGTAGCGCAACCGGTTATACCGAAAGTTGACGGTAACTTAATTTTTTTAAATGGCAGTGATACGTTTTTTTGCTATTTTCGAAAAGATGAGGTGATTCTACACCAGACTCTAGTATCATATGCCCACTATTCTGCAAAACCTTGCCAAAAATGATGGGAGGTGTCTACTTAACAAGCTGTCTATAGGGTGCATTTAAACATTTATTGTGTCGAAACGAGTAAACAGAAAATTATAAAACTTTTTCAGGCTAATAAAAAAGGCCGCGCTCTATGTATGTAAATTAAGAAAAAAATGTAGCGCAACCGGTTATACCGAAAGTTGACGGTAACTTAATTTTTTTAAATGGCAGTGATACGTTTTTTTGCTATTTTCGAAAAGATGAGGCGATTCTACACCAGACTCTAGTATCATATGCTCCCTATACTGCGACACCTTGCCAAAAATGATGGGAGGTGTCTACTTAACAAGCTGTCTATATGGTGGATTTAAACATTTATTGTGGCGAAACGAGTGAATTGAAAATTATAAAACTTTGTCAGGTTAATAAAAAGGCCGCGCTCTATGTACGTAAATTAATAAACAAAAATGTAGCGCAACCGGTTATACCGAAAATTGACGGTAACTTAATTTTTTTAAATAGCAGTGATACATTTTTTTGCTATTTTCGAAAAGATGAGGTGATTCTGCACCAGACTAGTATCATATGGCCACTATTCTGCAAAACCTTGCCAAAAATGATGGGAGGTGTCTACTTAAGCTGTCAATATGGTGCATATAAACATTTATTGTGGCGAAACGAGTAAATGAAAAATTATAAAACTTTTTCAGGCTAATAAAAAAGGCCGCGCTCTATGTATGTAAATTAAGAAAAAAAATGTAGCGCAACCGGTTATACCGAAAGTTGACGGTAACTTAATTTTTTTAAATAGCAGTGATACATTTGTTTGCTATTTTCGAAAAGATGAGGTGATTCTACACCAGACTCTAGTATCATATGCTCCCTATACTGCGACACCTTGCCAAAAATGATGGGAGGTGTCTACTTAACAAGCCGTCTATATGGTGCATATAAACATTTATTGTGGCGAAACGAGTAAATGAAAAATTATAAAACTTTGTCAGGTTAGTGAAAAGGCCGCGCTCTATGTATGTAAATTAAGAAAAAAAATGTAGCGCAACCGGTTATACCGAAAAATGACGGTAACTTAATTTTTTTAAATAGCAGTGATACATTTTTTTGCTATTTTCGAAAAGATGAGGTGATTCTACACCAGACTCTAGTATCATATGCCCACTATTCTGCAAAACCTTGCCAAAAATGATGGGAGGTGTCTACTTAACAAGCTGTCTATATGGTGCATATAAACATTTATTGTGGCGAAACGAATAAATGAAAAATTATAAAACTTTGTCAGGTTAATGAAAAGGCCGCGCTCTATGTATGTAAATTAAGAAAAAAAATATAGCGCAACCGGTTATACCGAAAGTTGACGGTAATTTTTTTTTTTAAATGGCAGTGATACGTTTTTTTGCTATTTTCGAAAAGATGGGGCGATTCTACACCAGACTCTAGTATCATATGCTCCCTATACTGCGACATCTTGCCAAAAATGATGGGAGGTGTCTATTTAACAAGCTGTCTATATGGTGGATTTAAACATTTATTGTGTCGAAACGAGTGAATTGAAAATTATAAAACTTTGTCAGGTTAATAAAAAGGCCGCGCTCTATGTACGTAAATTAAGAAACAAAAATGTAGCGCAACCGGTTATACCGAAAATTGACGGTAACTTAATTTTTTTAAATAGCAGTGATACATTTTTTTGCTATTTTCGAAAAGATGAGGTGATTCTGCACCAGACTAGTATCATATGGCCACTATTCTGCAAAACCTTGCCAAAAATGATGGGAGGTGTCTACTTAAGCTGTCAATATGGTGCATATAAACATTTATTGTGGCGAAACGAGTAAATGAAAAATTATAAAACTTTTTCAGGCTAATAAAAAAGGCCGCGCTCTATGTATGTAAATTAAGAAAAAAAATGTAGCGCAACCGGTTATACCGAAAGTTGACGGTAACTTAATTTTTTTAAATAGCAGTGATACGTTTTTTTGCTATTTTCGAAAAGATGAGGCGATTCTACACCAGACTCTAGTATCATATGCTCCCTATACTGCGACATCTTGCCAAAAATGATGGGAGGTGTCTTCTTAACAAGCTGTCTATATGGTGCATATAAACATTTATTGTGGCGAGACGAGTGAATGAAAAATTATAAAACTTTGTCAGGTTAATGAAAAGGCTGCGCTCTATGTACGTAAATTAAGAAAAAAAATGTAGCGCAACCGGTTATACCGAAAGTTGACGGTACCTTAATTTTTTTAAATAGCAGTGATACATTTTTTTGCTATTTTCGAACAGATGAGGTGATTCTACACCAGACTCTAGTATCATATGCCCACTATTCTGCAAAACCTTGCCAAAAATGATGGGAGGTGTCTACTTAACAAGCTGTCTATAGGGTGCATTTAAACATTTATTGTGTCGAAACGAGTAAACAGAAAATTATAAAACTTTTTCAGGCTAACAAAAAAGGCCGCGCTCTATGTATGTAAATTAAGAAAAAATGTAGCGCAACCGGTTATACCGAAAGTTGACGGTAACTTAATTTTTTTAAATGGCAGTGATACGTTTTTTTGCTATTTTCGAAAAGATGAGGTGATTCTACACCAGACTCTAGTATCATATGCCCACTATTCTGCAAAACCTTGCCAAAAATGATGGGAGGTGTCTACTTAACAAGCTGTCTATAGGGTGCATTTAAACATTTATTGTGTCGAAACGAGTAAACAGAAAATTATAAAACTTTTTCAGGCTAATAAAAAAGGCCGCGCTCTATGTATGTAAATTAAGAAAAAAATGTAGCGCAACCGGTTATACCGAAAGTTGACGGTAACTTAATTTTTTTAAATGGCAGTGATACGTTTTTTTGCTATTTTCGAAAAGATGAGGCGATTCTACACCAGACTCTAGTATCATATGCTCCCTATACTGCGACACCTTGCCAAAAATGATGGGAGGTGTCTACTTAACAAGCTGTCTATATGGTGGATTTAAACATTTATTGTGGCGAAACGAGTGAATTGAAAATTATAAAACTTTGTCAGGTTAATAAAAAGGCCGCGCTCTATGTACGTAAATTAATAAACAAAAATGTAGCGCAACCGGTTATACCGAAAATTGACGGTAACTTAATTTTTTTAAATAGCAGTGATACATTTTTTTGCTATTTTCGAAAAGATGAGGTGATTCTGCACCAGACTAGTATCATATGGCCACTATTCTGCAAAACCTTGCCAAAAATGATGGGAGGTGTCTACTTAAGCTGTCAATATGGTGCATATAAACATTTATTGTGGCGAAACGAGTAAATGAAAAATTATAAAACTTTTTCAGGCTAATAAAAAAGGCCGCGCTCTATGTATGTAAATTAAGAAAAAAAATGTAGCGCAACCGGTTATACCGAAAGTTGACGGTAACTTAATTTTTTTAAATAGCAGTGATACATTTGTTTGCTATTTTCGAAAAGATGAGGTGATTCTACACCAGACTCTAGTATCATATGCTCCCTATACTGCGACACCTTGCCAAAAATGATGGGAGGTGTCTACTTAACAAGCCGTCTATATGGTGCATATAAACATTTATTGTGGCGAAACGAGTAAATGAAAAATTATAAAACTTTGTCAGGTTAGTGAAAAGGCCGCGCTCTATGTATGTAAATTAAGAAAAAAAATGTAGCGCAACCGGTTATACCGAAAAATGACGGTAACTTAATTTTTTTAAATAGCAGTGATACATTTTTTTGCTATTTTCGAAAAGATGAGGTGATTCTACACCAGACTCTAGTATCATATGCCCACTATTCTGCAAAACCTTGCCAAAAATGATGGGAGGTGTCTACTTAACAAGCTGTCTATATGGTGCATATAAACATTTATTGTGGCGAAACGAATAAATGAAAAATTATAAAACTTTGTCAGGTTAATGAAAAGGCCGCGCTCTATGTATGTAAATTAAGAAAAAAAATATAGCGCAACCGGTTATACCGAAAGTTGACGGTAATTTTTTTTTTTAAATGGCAGTGATACGTTTTTTTGCTATTTTCGAAAAGATGGGGCGATTCTACACCAGACTCTAGTATCATATGCTCCCTATACTGCGACATCTTGCCAAAAATGATGGGAGGTGTCTATTTAACAAGCTGTCTATATGGTGGATTTAAACATTTATTGTGTCGAAACGAGTGAATTGAAAATTATAAAACTTTGTCAGGTTAATAAAAAGGCCGCGCTCTATGTACGTAAATTAAGAAACAAAAATGTAGCGCAACCGGTTATACCGAAAATTGACGGTAACTTAATTTTTTTAAATAGCAGTGATACATTTTTTTGCTATTTTCGAAAAGATGAGGTGATTCTGCACCAGACTAGTATCATATGGCCACTATTCTGCAAAACCTTGCCAAAAATGATGGGAGGTGTCTACTTAAGCTGTCAATATGGTGCATATAAACATTTATTGTGGCGAAACGAGTAAATGAAAAATTATAAAACTTTTTCAGGCTAATAAAAAAGGCCGCGCTCTATGTATGTAAATTAAGAAAAAAAATGTAGCGCAACCGGTTATACCGAAAGTTGACGGTAACTTAATTTTTTTAAATAGCAGTGATACGTTTTTTTGCTATTTTCGAAAAGATGACGCGATTCTACACCAGACTCTAGTATCATATGCTCCCTATACTGCGACATCTTGCCAAAAATGATGGGAGGTGTCTTCTTAACAAGCTGTCTATATGGTGCATATAAACATTTATTGTGGCGAGACGAGTGAATGAAAAATTATAAAACTTTGTCAGGTTAATGAAAAGGCTGCGCTCTATGTACGTAAATTAAGAAAAAAAATGTAGCGCAACCGGTTATACCGAAAGTTGACGGTACCTTAATTTTTTTAAATAGCAGTGATACATTTTTTTGCTATTTTCGAACAGATGAGGTGATTCTACACCAGACTCTAGTATCATATGCCCACTATTCTGCAAAACCTTGCCAAAAATGATGGGAGGTGTCTACTTAACAAGCTGTCTATAGGGTGCATTTAAACATTTATTGTGTCGAAACGAGTAAACAGAAAATTATAAAACTTTTTCAGGCTAACAAAAAAGGCCGCGCTCTATGTATGTAAATTAAGAAAAAATGTAGCGCAACCGGTTATACCGAAAGTTGATGGTAACTTAATTTTTTTAAATGGCAGTGATACGTTTTTTGCTATTTTCGAAAAGATGAGGCGATTCTACACCAGACTCTAGTATCATATGCTCCCTATACTGCGACATCTTGCCAAAAATGATGGGAGGTGTCTTCTTAACAAGCTGTCTATATGGTGCATATAAACATTTATTGTGGTGAAACGAGTAAATGAAAAATTATAAAACTTTGTCAGGTTAATGAAAAGGCCGCGCTCTATGTATGTAAATTAAGAAAAAAAATGTAGCGCAACCGGTTATACCGAAAGTTGACGGTAACTTAATTTTTTTAAATAGCAGTGATACATTTTTTTGCTATTTTCGAAAAGATGAGGCGATTCTACACCAGACTCTAGTATCATATGCTCCCTATACTGCGACACCTTGCCAAAAATGATGGGAGGTGTCTACTTAACAAGCTGTCTATATGGTGGATTTAAACATTTATTGTGGCGAAACGAGTGAATTGAAAATTATAAAACTTTGTCAGGTTAATAAAAAGGCCGCGCTCTATGTATGTAAATTAAGAAAAAAAAATGTAGCGCAACCGGTTATACCGAAAGTTGACTACAACTTAATTTTTTTAAATGGCAGTGATACGTTTTTTTTGGTATTTTCGAAAAGATGTGGCGATTCTACACCAGACTCTAGTATCATATGCTCCCTATACTGCGACATCTTGCCAAAAATGATGGGAGGTGTCTTCTTAACAAGCTGTCTATATGGTGCATATAAACATTTATTGTGGCGAAACGAGTAAATGAAAAATTATAAAACTTTGTCACGTTAATGAAAAGCCCGCGCTCTATGTATGTAAATTAAGAAAAAAATGTAGCGCAACCGGTTATACCGAAAGTTGACGGTAACTTAATTTTTTTAAATAGCAGTGATACATTTGTTTGCTATTTTCGAAAAGATGAGGTGATTCTACACCAGACTCTAGTATCATATGCTCCCTATACTGCGACACCTTGCCAAAAATGATGGGAGGTGTCTACTTAACAAGCCGTCTATATGGTGCATATAAACATTTATTGTGTCGAAACGAGTGAATTGAAAATTATAAAACTTTGTCAGGTTAATGAAAAGGCCGTGCTCTATGTATGTAAATTAAGAAAAAAAATGTAGCGCAACCGGTTATACCGAAAGTTGACGGTAACTTAATTTTTTTAAATAGCAGTGATACATTTTTTTGCTATTTTCGAAAAGATGAGGCGATTCTACACCAGACTTTAGTATCATATGCTCCCTATACTGCGACATCTTGCCAAAAATGATGGGAGGTGTCTTCTTAACAAGCTGTCTATATGGTGCATATAAACATTTATTGTGGCGAGACGAGTGAATGAAAAATTATAAAACTTTGTCAGGTTAATGAAAAGGCTGCGCTCTATGTACGTAAATTAAGAAAAAAAATGTAGCGCAACCGGTTATACCGAAAGTTGACGGTACCTTAATTTTTTTAAATAGCAGTGATACATTTTTTTGCTATTTTCGAACAGATGAGGTGATTCTACACCAGACTCTAGTATCATATGCCCACTATTCTGCAAAACCTTGCCAAAAATGATGGGAGGTGTCTACTTAACAAGCTGTCTATAGGGTGCATTTAAACATTTATTGTGTCGAAACGAGTAAACAGAAAATTATAAAACTTTTTCAGGCTAACAAAAAAGGCCGCGCTCTATGTATGTAAATTAAGAAAAAATGTAGCGCAACCGGTTATACCGAAAGTTGATGGTAACTTAATTTTTTTAAATGGCAGTGATACGTTTTTTGCTATTTTCGAAAAGATGAGGCGATTCTACACCAGACTCTAGTATCATATGCTCCCTATACTGCGACATCTTGCCAAAAATGATGGGAGGTGTCTTCTTAACAAGCTGTCTATATGGTGCATATAAACATTTATTGTGGTGAAACGAGTAAATGAAAAATTATAAAACTTTGTCAGGTTAATGAAAAGGCCGCGCTCTATGTATGTAAATTAAGAAAAAAAATGTAGCGCAACCGGTTATACCGAAAGTTGACGGTAACTTAATTTTTTTAAATAGCAGTGATACATTTTTTTGCTATTTTCGAAAAGATGAGGCGATTCTACACCAGACTCTAGTATCATATGCTCCCTATACTGCGACACCTTGCCAAAAATGATGGGAGGTGTCTACTTAACAAGCTGTCTATATGGTGGATTTAAACATTTATTGTGGCGAAACGAGTGAATTGAAAATTATAAAACTTTGTCAGGTTAATAAAAAGGCCGCGCTCTATGTATGTAAATTAAGAAAAAAAAATGTAGCGCAACCGGTTATACCGAAAGTTGACTACAACTTAATTTTTTTAAATGGCAGTGATACGTTTTTTTGATATTTTCGAAAAGATGTGGCGATTCTACACCAGACTCTAGTATCATATGCTCCCTATACTGCGACATCTTGCCAAAAATGATGGGAGGTGTCTTCTTAACAAGCTGTCTATATGGTGCATATAAACATTTATTGTGGCGAAACGAGTAAATGAAAAATTATAAAACTTTGTCACGTTAATGAAAAGCCCGCGCTCTATGTATGTAAATTAAGAAAAAAATGTAGCGCAACCGGTTATACCGAAAGTTGACGGTAACTTAATTTTTTTAAATGGCAGTGATACGTTTTTTTGCTATTTTCGAAAAGATGAGGCGATTCTACACCAGACTCTAGTATCATATGCTCCCTATACTGCGATACCTTGCCAAAAATGATGGGAGGTGTCTACTTAACAAGCCGTCTATATGGTGCATATAAACATTTATTGTGGCGAAACGAATGAAATGAAAATTATAAAACTTTGTCAGGTTAATGAAAAGGCCGCGCTCTATGTATGTAAATTAAGAAACAAAATGTAGCGCAACCGGTTATACCGAAAGTTGACGGTAACTTAATTTTTTTAAATGGCAGTGATACGTTTTTTTGCTATTTTCGAAAAGACGAGGCGATTCTACACCAGACTCTAGTATCATATGCTCCCTATACTGCGACACCTTGCCAAAAATGATGGGAGGTGTCTACTTAACAAGCCGTCTATATGGTGCATATAAACATTTATTGTGGCGAAACGAGTGAATTGAAAATTATAAAGCTTTGTCAGGTTAATAAAAAGGCCGCGCTCTATGTGTGTAAATTAAGAAAAAAAATGTAGCGCAACCGGTTATACCGAAAGTTGACGGTAACTTAATTTTTTTAAATGGCACTGATACATTTTTTTGCTATTTCCGAATAGATGAGGCGATTCTACGCCAGACTCAAGTATCATACGCCGACTATTCTGCGACATCTTGCCAAAAATGATGGGAGGTGTCTTCTTAACAAGCTGTCTATATGGTGCATATAAACATTTATTGTGGCGAAACGAGTAAATGAAAAATTATAAAACTTTTTCAGGCTAATAAAAGAGGCCGCGCTCTATGTATGTAAATTAAGAAAAAAAATGTAGCGCAACCGGTTATACCGAAAGTTGACGGTAACTTAATTTTTTTAAATAGCAGTGATACATTTTTTTGCTATTTTCGAAAAGATGAGGTGATTCTACACCAGACTCTAGTATCATATGCCCACTAATCTGCAAAACCTTGCCAAAAATGATGGGAGGTGTCTACTTAACAAGCTGTCAATATGGTGCATATAAACATTTATTGTGGCGAAACGAGTAAATGAAAAATTATAAAACTTTGTCAGGTTAATGAAAAGGCCGCGCTCTATGTGTGTAAATTAAGAAAAAAAATGTAGCGGAACCGGTTATACCGAAAGTTGACGGTAACTTAATTTTTTTAAATGGCAGCGATAGGTTTCTTTGCTATTTTCGAATAGATGAGGCGATTCTACACCAGACTCAAGTGTCATATGCTCCCTATTCTCAAAAAATTTAACAAAAAGCGAAGGGACGCAATAATAAACGGAAACACACACAGAACTACTAATATTTACTATATTAATGCTGACCGACATTCATTAGCAATAAAAGAAAATACTTATATTGTTCTGCCTAACGAAACGGGGATATTGCAAGTCCAAAGAAAATAAAACCGCCAGTCGGCGTTTTTATTGGTTCATAAAGTAAAAAGCCGCCGAAAATGTTATTTATTTTATTATTTCGGCTGCATATGAGTAAATATACAAACAGTTACCGACGGCGGTTTTTCCTCTGTTGAGCAAGAATCCGCCGGCGGCTGCGTAAACTAAAACCTAAATTGAGACTACACATTTTTAACGTCAAAGTATTATGTGTTGTGTTAAAACACCACTTTAAAATTACCCTAATAATATTGTTATTTCTAGGACTGTTACCTACTCACTATAAATAATTATCATGCATTTTTTGTCAGTTCAAATCGTTAGTTGCCATCAATAGGTTTAGTGCATAATTACACATATTCGAATGTCGCTTTCGTACATTGTTTAATACCCAAAGCAGTTTATGTGTATGACATAAAATAGCGATAAAGTTTTTATATTCCTGGGCACAGGTTTCACCTTTTGGCATCGTCCAAGAAGAAGACTAAGTATAATTTAAAGTCAGCAATTCAATGGAAATGAATTATAAGACAATAAAATAGATTTTTAACGTATCTTTTATTTTCCTATAGAAACTCCATCTGTTTCAATGTAACCTTCACACTGGCTGTACAATAAGTATTGATTTATGAAATTAAGAAAGTTTGGACGCAGTAGGTGCGTTATGGATGTGATTTTTCAAAAAAATGTTTTTAAATAGCATATATGTTGTAAAGAAAGCAGGCATACAATTTTGCTATCAGTATAACCTATATAGTATAAACAATGTGTCATGTGTCATGAAAATAACTTCTTTTTTGGAAAATGTGCAAAAGTTTCCAAAAGCAAAGTTAAAGTGTTCCCGAAAAAAGTGGTTTCTGGATCAACCTTATTATAGGTTAATAGCAAATTGAGTTATTCAAATTTGAAGCATTTCATGAAAGTTTGTTGCCATAACGCACTTGCTGCGTCCAGAAATTCTTTTCTTCGAAACATGCATTATGTTTCGATGAAAAACGCAAAAATGCAATAACATGAGGCGTGTTGAATAAAAAGGAAAGCAAATTCGTATCATCAACGACTTATGAGACAGCCTGTGATTGTAGAATATTTTTTGTAAGATGTAGCTCAAGACACCCTACAATTAATGTATATTTTTCTTCGTATCTTGTATAGTAACGGATACATTGTACTTTATTGAATTTTTGCGAAAATACGTCAAAAATTTGAACACCACTAAACGATAAACTCTATAGGTAAGACAAATGCTAAAGCATCAGATTTAGGGTCAATTTACCTATAATGATATAAACCCATGTACCACAGTTGGTTGCCCTTGCTTTGCCATTTCTGGAGATATATATATTTTTTCGAAAGGACACACAAAATGTTCCGGGAAAACCTGAGCCGATTTTCCTGACTAACGAACTTATCCAAGCCACCTACAAAAGGGAGGTATTCACCAAATGTAATCGAAATCAGCCCATAATTGTTTGAGTTCTCGGTATGATATATATATATATATATATATATATATATATATATATATATATATATATATATATATATAGATATATATATATATATATATATATATATATATATATATATATATATATATATATATATATATATATATATATACATACAAACAGATAAAAATTGTAACTGACTATATGTGTTCTAGGGGGCCTATTTAGCGCTAATTTGAAGAAATTTTTTAACAATCCAAAAGTCGAGATCCCCTCATAAGTTAATTTTGTTAAAGAAAATTCACTAAAAATGACTTTAAACTTTATCTTTACTACAAAATGTACTAGTTGCCACGTTATTCATTATTGAAACCTTTAAGCAGGGTTGTGTCCCAGACAGGCAACCTTCATATGTTAGAATTTACAAACATTTTTTCATGACATTCTTTGCTCGGAAACACTGTTCCGATTGGGGTTAACGTTCAGTTTCTGTATGCGTATATATATATATATATATATATATATATATATATATATATATATATATATATATATATATATATATATATATATATATATACGTGTGTGTGTGTATGTGTGTGTATGTGTGTGTGTGCGTGCCCTGTACTTTGGGGACAGTATTACATACACATGTTAGACTTTGGGGTCGGGTCTCAAAGTTGCATAGCATATTCACTACACTTTGGGGTCGGACCTCAAATTCAGTGTCTGGTACGAGGAGTTTCTTTTTATGAGACCGTGTCGACACGTCTGGGCGTTGGTTGTATGAATGGTGAAAAACGAGATACGATGATGGAATATTCTTATAATTTCTACTCATACAATCACGCAAAGTCATTATACCATGGCCAGCAACTGCATTATGTCAACAAAAAAATTGGCATTTGTCAACCTTTTTTTGAAAACAATGCAGCAACCGGCGCTTGGTGAACTCGTCCATTTACTTGAATCTACAATCTACATGCAATAGTGGCCGAGTTGACCAGGCGCCAACAGTTGAATCATTGTGTCAAAATATGCATTCACCACCTCTGAGTTCATGCTGGAACTCAGCTGTTGACAATGTATGAAAGCGGAATGACAAACAAACGTCACAAAACAGTGCTTGAACTCAACAGAAGGCCGTTCATCAATCTCCAACCGCTGAAATATATCGGTAGCCAGCAGATAAGCGCCTAAATTCAACTGATGGCGCCTGGTGAACTCAGCTAATGCGTGGGTTCACCAGGCGCCAACAGCGGAATTGCTTTATCAGAAAATGTTGACAAATGTCAACATTTCTTGACATAACAATTCAGCTGCTGGCAGCACTTGTCGCCTGGTGAACTCGCCCATTTCTTCATTTAACGATGACTTATTTATGCTGCGTGTAAGGCATATTGATTTCAATTTAAATCCGGAAACTGCTAAAATATCAGCTTGGCGCCAAACCCTCATGGCCGAAGTGGATTTAACCTTGAGTGTTACAAACATTTGCTATTTTAAAAACGGTTTAACATTATCACTCTTTGTTATAGCAAGCGTAATGCCAGGGTAAGTGATTCGTCAATATTTTGTAGTTAGATATTTATCAAATGATGCGTTTAACGAACCCAACAGTTGAGTATGTTGATTTGTTTAGTAGGTTGAACGCTAAACGTTCACTTGCGGTGACTCTTAACTGTTGGACATTTAAGCATTGAACTATAATACTACGTTACTGGAACGTGTACACTGTCGTCTTCAACGCCTAGCATGCGCATTGCGAACGATGCCCCTTCCACATACGTAGTATATAGTTCAATGCATTTTAGACAGCAAGATTATTTACGTTGACTGAAATAAGCGGTGAATTTAAACCTTATTTCTTGTGCAATATAAAAATGTTGGCATGATATTTTTATACTGTTGCAATATATTAGATTATTTTTTCAGCTTTTGCGAAAGTTAAATAATAAGTGTATTCTAAAGATTGCTTTATAATACTTCCAAATTAAACCACTTACAATTGTCATCTCAATAAGCTATCAACACGGAAATTACCGCTGTACATCATATTTCCATACTAGTAAGTAAAAAATAAGAATTAAAATAATTGTAATTGTTATCTTATACCTATAATTTAGAAAAACATTACACTTATGTTTGCCATCGCAATGTACTAGCAATGCAAGAAGTTATTTGGATTTTATATTTAAAAAATGTCGTTTGTACATAACGTTTAATAAGAAATTATGTGATACTACCACTTCTTGGAATAAATAGGAATTCAAAATATTTGCACTTTATATGTTGCTTTAAAAAAATTTAAAATAATACGCATGTTGATCATCTCAATGAACTAGTTATACAGAAATGTATTTTGTTCATTGCATTTTAATTATATGTTAACCTACCATATTTTGTGTTACTTCTTGGAATAAATAGCAATTCACAATAATTGAACTGTATATGTTTTAAAAAAATAAAAAATAATACACATGTTGGTCATCTCGATTAACTAGTTATACAGAAATGTCTTTTGTACATTACATTTAAGAAATTATATGTGAAACTACCATATTTTGTGTTACTTTTTGGAATAAATAGCAATTCACAATAATTGAACTCTATATGTTTTAAAAAAATTAAAAATAATACACATGTTGGTCATCTCAATGAACTAGTTATAAAGAAATGTCTTTTGTACATTACATTTAAGAAATTATATGTGAAACTACCATATTTTGTGTTACTTTTTGGAATAAGTAGCAATTCACAATAATTGAACTCTGTATGTTTTAAAAAAATTAAAAATAATACACAGGTTGGTCATCTCAATGAACTAGTTATACAAAAATGTCTTTCGTCTGTTATATTTAAGAAATTATATCTGAACCTAGCATATTTTGTGTTACCTTTTGGAATAAATAGCAATTCAGAATAATTGAACTCTATATGTTTTAAAACAATTAAAACTAATACACATGTTGGTAATATCAATGAACTAGTTATACAGAAATGTCTTTTGTACATTACATTTAAAGAATTATAGGTGAAATTACCATATTTTGTGTTACTTTTTGGAATAAATAGCAATTCACAATAATTGAACTCCATATATTTAAAAAAAATTAAAATAATACACACGTTGGTCATCTCAATGAACTAGTTATACAGAAATGTCTTTTGTCTATTACATTTAAGAAAATTTATGTGAAACTACCATATTTTGTGTTAATTTTTGGAATAAATAGCAATTCACAAAAATTGAACTATATATGTTTTAAACAAATTAGAAATAATGCACATGTTAGTAATCTCAATAAACTAGTTATACAGAAATGTCTTTTGTACATTACATTAAAGAAATTATATGTGAAACTACCATATTTTGTGTTACTTTTTGGAATAAATAGCAATTCACAATAATTGAACTGTATATGTTTTAAAAAAATAAAAAATAATACACATGTTGGTCATCTCGATTAACTAGTTATACAGAAATGTCTTTTGTACATTACATTTAAGAAATTATATGTGAAACTACCATATTTTGTGTTACTTTTTGGAATAAGTAGCAATTCACAATAATTGAACTCTATATGTTTTAAAAAAATTAAAAATAATACACATGTTGGTCATCTCAATGAACTAGTTATAAAGAAATGTCTTTTGTACATTACATTTAAGAAATTATATGTGAAACTACCATATTTTGTGTTACTTTTTGGAATAAATAGCAATTCACAATAAATGAACTCTATATGTTTTAAAAAAATTAAAAATAATACACATGTTGGTCATCTCAATGAACTAGTTATAAAGAAATGTCTTTTGTACATTACATTTAAGAAATTATATGTGAAACTACCATATTTTGTGTTACTTTTTGGAATAAATAGCAATTCACAATAATTGAACTCTATATGTTTTAAAAAAATTAAAAATAATACACATGTTGGTCATCTCAATGAACTAGTTATACAAAAATGTCTTTCGTCCAATACATTTGAGAAATTATATGTGAAACTACCATATTTTGTGTAACTTTTTGGAATAAATAGAAATTCACAATAATTCAAGTCTATGTTTTAAAAAAAAATTAAAAATAATACACATGTTGGTCATCTCAATGAACTAGTTATACAGAAATGTCTTTTGTACATTACATTTAAAGAAATATAGGTGAAACTACCATATTTTGTGTTACTTTTTGGAACAAATAGCAATTCACCATAAATGAACTCTATATGTTAAAAAAATACACATGTTGGTCGTCCCAATGAACTAGTTATACAGAAATGTCTTTTGTACATTAAATTTAAAGAATTATATGTAATACTAGCATATTTTGTGTTACTTTTTGAAATAATTAGCAATTCAAAATAATTGTACTTTATATGTCGTTTTAAAAAAAGATTAAAAATAATACACATGTTGATCATCTCAATTAAGTAGTGAAGAAGAAATCTCTTTTCTCCATTACATTTAATAAATTATATGTGAAACTACCATATTTTGTGTTACTTTTTGGAATAAATAGCAATTCATAATAATTGAACTCTATATGTTTTAAAAACATTAAACATTAAACTAGTTATACAGAAAAGTCTTTTGTACATTACATTTAAAGAATTGTATGTGAAACTACCATATTTTGTGTTACTTTTTGGAATAAATAGCAATTCACAATAATTGAACTCTATATGTTTAAGAAATTATATATGAACCTACCATATTTTGTGTTACTTTTTGGAATACATAGCAATTCAGAATAATGGAACTCTATATGTTTTAAAAAAATTAAAAATAGTACACATGTTGGTCATCTCAATGAACTAGTTATACAGAAATGTGTTTTGTACATTACATTTAAGAAATTATATGTGAAACTACCATATTTTTTGTTACTTTTTGGAATAAATAGCAATTAACAATAACTGAACGCTATATGTTTTAGGAAAATTGAAAATAATACACATGTTGGTCATCTCAATGAACTAGTTACACATAAATGTTTTAAGATGTTTAGAATGTTTTTAGATACATTAGTTGTATTAACGGATACTATCAATTGAGACATGTCCCCAAAGTTCATGCTACAAGCTGTTTTAATTTTTTTTTTCAAAAAGTATGCTCCGAAAAGGAAAATTTTGAGTACCACGCTAAATGTTGGTTCGTATAGGATAAACTGGTACTAAAAATTCCAAGAAATAAAAGGGACCCCAAAGTGTAGTCAGCCAATATATATATATATATATATATATATATATATATATATATATATATATATATATATATATATATATATATATATATATATATGTGTGTGTGTAAGCATATGAACATTGAAGAGATATGTGCTCTAGGGGGCTTAATTAGCGCTCATTAGAAGAAATTGTTTCGAAATTCAAAAGTATTGATCTTCTCATTTGTTAATTTTTTAAAGAATACTGACAATATTTTTAAAGATATTTCACTAACAGAAATAAAATGTAAAGTGACAGTTACAGTAAACACCACCACTTTGGCACTGGAGTAGAGGAAAAGATTACGTTGCATAATACTGCGAAATTAGTCGCAGCAACATTTCGAATGTGTCTGTGGTACGGCCCCCATTCACCTGCCTCCACATAAACTCGTCCAAATAACTGGGCAAGTGGTTGGGACTCGTACCATGCATGAATTTTATCTTTTCTTTTGCTCTACTCCAAAATGCCTCTACATGGTTTGTGGTGGTGTTTGTATCCGGATCAACAAAATTCCGCGAATGGTTCACTGTCCTATGTTCATACGGGGGAATTACTGGCAACGCAGTTATCGCCCCCCGATAAGCCGCCCATTGGTCCGAGTTTATTATCGAGCCTGTAACAAAATGCTTTGTATAAAGTCAGAAACACAAATGTTGCTTTAACAGATATTCTTACCAGGTGCCACAATTTGTTCGATAATGGGCAGAAGCGTGTCTCTGTCTCTTCTTGCCACTTCTTGTATGTAACCAACTTTCCTTTCCACATCGTAAATACCGAAGACCCAACGTTCGGGCACAACGCGGCCAACGTTGTATTTCCTTTTGGCGACGACTGATTCGTCTGAAAAAAAAGGTACTTTTTTATTGCGGTTTTGGCATAATTAAGTAAGTTACACAAGCTCTACACGCACCAAGTGCGTTATGGTAGTGAATTTCCATATAAATGTTTTTAAGAGCAAATACCTATGTCTCTTTTAAATGAAAGCAGGCCTTACATTTTGTTACCAGTATAACCTATAAATTAAGTGGAAACAGTGTACCATACCAAAATTTTGTAATGCAACACCCTGTATATTAATAAATGCTCAAATGCAGATACAGAATGTCTTTAAGAAAGTATAAGGGTACCATATATGTAAAGATATAACTGTTTTTGGCTTATTTCACTGTTTCTCAAATCTGTTACTACTATGCTCACCAATACCCTTAAAACGTAACAAACCAAGGTGCGTTAGGAAATACTACTGCGGCTTAATTGTCAAATGAATGTATATTATAATGAAATAGAAATTTTCAATCTTACCACTGTTCTAACTTATGCTACTGAATAATATTTATTATAGTTGCATGTATCCGAGTACTTTTTTTTAACAGCACACTCTGTATATGATGAACAATTATGAAGCAGAAATATATTTCGTTTCTAATGCTGTACCTAAATAGATATCTCATTTCTATAAGATACAGTCGACATATTCCATATAAAACTGTAAGTTAGATAATAAAAATGTACTTGATTGAAAAATAGATGAAAAAAAAAAACAATGAGTCAAAAATACTCAACTGGCTATAAGTAAACTATAAAATGCATAGTATAACATTTTGCTTCAAGTAAGTGCTGAAACTTCGGCCGCCTTACTGCAAGCAAAGTTCTAAGCGTCTTCTATAGGACCCTTGCAAACACTCGCGAATTCTCCCGCGCATATCTTGCAGTTGTTGCTGGGGCCTTCTAAAGTTTGCCTTCTACATAACTCCAAAGAAAATTCTCCATTAAGTTAATGTCGGAAGATCTTTGTAGCCACGGAGTTTGTTGGTCTCATGTGCTAACCAACCTGTTTTCCAAACGAACAAAATATTTCACCTACTACGCAATTGTGTGGAGCGCCACCCTGCGAAATCCCCATTCCTTGTGTTATTATTGAATTTTCTGAGAAAAAAGCACTAAGGGAGAGATTAAAAATTTTGATATATATATATATATATATATATATATATATATATATATATATATATATATATATATATATATATATATATGTGTGTGTGTGTGTGTGTGTGTAGAGAGACCTTACTAAGTACCAAAATTCAACTTTCTTAGTTAATAGCAAATTGAGTTATTCAAATTTGAAGCATTTAATAGAAATGCACAACCATAACGCACTTGCTGCGTCCCGAGTTTTTTATTTCATAATATACAGACTGTCCTAAAGAAATGAAAATAGTCGCATTATTGCAACTATAAGAAATATGATTCATGAGCTTAACTAACAACAGTGGTATGATTTACAAATACGACTTAACATTAATATACATTCAGTTGACAATTCAGCAGCAGTCACATTTTCAAATGCACCTCGGTTTATTAGGCTTTCAGGGTATTTGCCAGCATAGTAGTACAAATTAAATTAAAAGGTTGGAAAACCCAGAAGTAACGCACTTAACATGTATGGTACCCTTCTACTTTTAGTCATGACATCCCGACTTTTGATTTTTGAAAAAATTTTTGCAAATGAGCGCGAACTAGGACCCCTAGAATCCATATCTGGGGTCAGTTTCAATTTCAATATGTTTATATATATATATATATATATATATATATATATATATATATATATATATATATATATATATATATATATATATATATATATATATATATATATATATATATATATATGTATATTTATCACACTGTTAACTCAAAAGATAATGGGCCGATGTTGATAAAATTTGGCATGTACGTTTATTTTGTGAATGGGTTGGATAAGTTCGTTATTCAGGAAAATAGAACGAGGTTTTCCGGGAAAATTTTGATTTTTCATTAAAGAAAATTTCTTATCTCAAAAAGTAATAAGCTGATTTTTATAAAATTTGGCATGTACCTTCCTTTTATAAATGGCCTTGACAAGTTTGTTAGTCAGGGAAATCGGACGAGGTTTTCCGGGAAAATTTGGATTTTTTTTTCGTAAAAAAGATTTTATCTCAAAGAATAATCGGCCGATTTTGATAAAATGTGGTATGTAACATCCTTTTCTAAATGGCCTTGAGAAGTTTGTTAGTCAGGGAAATCTGACGAGGTTTTCCGGAAAAATTTTGAGTTTTCATTCCAAAAAATTTTTTATCTCAAAGAGTAATGGGCCGATTTTGATAAATTTTGGCATGTACCTTCCTTTTGTAAATGGCTTTGATAAGTTCGTCAATAAGAAAAAGCGGACGAGGTTTTCCGAAAAAGTTTTGAGTTTTCAATTAAAAATATTTTTACCTTAAAAAATAAAAAATCTATGATAACCAAATTTGGTAGGTAGGTTTACGATATAAAAAGTAAACTATACACCAAAATTTAGATTTCTATCGTACAAGAAAAAAAAGTTATAATAAAATATTTTGTGCCAGATCATTTCTATGAAAATTCACAACCATAACGCACTTCCTGCGTCCAGCTTTTTTTAAACGATAATCAATTTCTTCACTCGACCGTTTAATAATATGCTGGGTGTAACATTTGAAATTATTGAGATGTTTTACTCTGAAGTTCTTTAAAATGAAACCATCATTATGATTTCCTGTATAATTGCTTGAAATTTCGACGCTATTAGATCTGACTGCAGTCTGCAGTACAAGGGTAAAAGCTGCTAAATATGAAGAAAATTTTATAATTAGCATATTTTAATTTCTGAGGTTGCTCATATTGACATTTTCCAAAGAAGTCGATTATTAACAAAACTAAGTTCAGACATATGGTACTTTGCCCAAATGCAATCAAAATCTTAAGTAGTATCCCATTGTTAAGCAATATACAGTGTGTTTTATTAGAAACAACCGTCATGAATGATGTCAGCCATTTATGGGACAGTGGGTGTAATTGAAAATAATTTGAGGTTGTGATGCTTTAGGGAAAAAAAAACGTTTTTTTCGCAAATTTCTCCTTTGTAACGCACCAGTTCAGATATTGAACTAATTCGTTGAAAAGAATCACGGTATATATATATATATATATATATATATATATATATATATATATATATATATATATATATATATATATATATATATATATATATATATATATATATATGACAGAATGTCATTAGACTATATTTTCTAATGATCTGTGAGCTCACAACGTTTGCATGCACACATATATTGACATGGTACACAAATAGCGTATAATAAAAAAGCTGGACGCAGAAAGTGCGTGATGGTAGTGAATTTTAATAGAAATGATCGGGCACAACATATTTTCTTCAAACTTTTTTGTTTGCAACATAAACATCATAATTTTGCTGGTGGGCTTTTTTATTTTTTTGAGATAAAAACTGTTTGTCGAATGAAATGGAAACTATTCTGGGAAAACCTTGTCCGATTTTCCAAACTAACGAACTTATCGAGGCCATTTGAAAAGGAAGGTACATGCCAAGTTTTATTAAAACCGCCGTATTTTTTTGGAGTTATCGGTGTTATACATATATATATATATATATATATATATATATATATATATATATATATATATATATATATACATACACAAATATAAAAATTGAAACTGACCCTGGATATGGATTATAGGGGTCCTAGTTCGCGCTCGTTTGGAAAAAATTTTCGTTAATCCAAAAGTCGGGATCTCCCCATTAGTCAATTTCTTCTACGAAAATTCACTGAAATATATAGTAATAAATAATAAGGCGTACTTAACTTACCGATTTCAACAATTTTTCCTGGACCCCCTAGCCGCCAGGGATGTTCCAAGACCCATCGGGAGCATACGTCTCTGAGATATTGGTTCCACTGGATGACGGTGGTGCGAGATAGGCCAGTAAGTAGTTCTTGCGTGCTGGCTCTTATGTCAAGAGCCCACAAATATGCCAGTAGCACAAACTGCCTGAGCTCTATTTTCTGATTTGCTAAAAATGACCCATCTCTGATGCTTTTGGTGTTGCCCTTGTGTATGGGACACCTCCACACGTATCCGTCACCCAAGGAAACCTTTCTTATAAAAGACATGGCTCTGTTGCAGCCTTCCCTATCACATCCCGGAGGGATGCTGCGAAGGATGCCTTTACTTTGCAGAAATGCGATGGTGTCTTCTTTTGTACGCAACTTCTCAACAAAAGACAAAAACGCGTCCATTTTTTATGCACAGGTGGGGAAATAAGGATTTGTGTTGAAATAGACCAAATAGAAAAAATAGACCAACTACACTTAAAAAACTAACGATGAAATTAACTACCTAAAATAAGCAATAACTAACAAACTAAATAACTACGAAAATAACAAAGTAAGAAACTAAAACTAAAAAGAGCACTAGTTAAAAAGTAAAGAACGCAAAGAAAACTAATCAATAAGTAACAAACTAAATAACTACAATAATAACAAACTAACCAACTAAGTAACAAACTACAACGGAAAAGTGCACTACTAAAAACCTAACACAGTAAATAACAGAAGGAAAATATATGGAGCGTCTTTCAGCCAGCCGTACGGATTCGAAAGTGAGCTCACTGAAACAGAAGAACATGGAAGACCGCCGTGCGTGATTCCCCCTTCCAAGATTACGAAACATTATCACCATATTTAAGGGCCAGACAATGAAGCATAATTAACTAGGTATAGGCATACACATTTGTATGACGTCACAGCGGATGCAAGCTGAGAAAAATATTGACTAACTTTCCACTATTTGGACGTTCAGGTAGCATACATTTGCTTTGTAATTTTAACCGTTCATTAGAAACAAATTTTCTGATATTTTCATGATTAAATAGTGGTGATTGTCCTGTTGTTTCATAACTTCCAGAAACATGTATTATTTTCATTGCTTGTTTCTGAATAAGGAGGCTGAGATTTAGTGAATGGCTAGTCATAAAAGTTAAAATTTACACAACTACAATTGGCTGTACAAACGAATTCATCTACATAACAATCTGCAATATATCTACTTAAAAAAACAGTGAAAATGCTGTTAATGCGTTTGCGTACCTACTTCTACAAAATTTAAATGACATGGCTGGCAATTCGCACACAATTATTTTCGGAAATACTTATGTATTTCATAAAACATCGCTTTCATTGCGTTGGATAACTCACTCATCCATCCGAATGATAAAGGAGAAATTATTGTTTGGGCAGGTACTCTCAAATATGCAAATGCTTACCTTAGCTAATTGTGTTAGATAGCCTAATGTAACAAGTTTATGTAGGAAAACGTAACATTCCTTCACTAAAACTGTCGTATGTTTGAAAAGATATGTAAGTACATTTATGTACACAATTTGTCTTTATAAAGACTATTTCATAGGAAACTGTAGAGCTTGTAGCCTTATATAAGGTTAACTTATATTGACATATCTTTTTTCTTGATTGAGTTAAAGAGTGCATCAGACAGAAAATTTTTAATGACAAATTTATTAAATTGAATTAACGTGACCAGGAAAATAATCATTAAGAGATATCTGGGAGTAATTCCGCTGTTCTTTTCAGTGACTATTTCTTTTTTTGAATTAATACTATAGAATAATGTATTTGTATCCACCTGAAACGCTCGCTGTGACGTAATACTGTCGACTGGGTACCAACACATACGCGCACGGTCGCATCTTGCTAGTTGTATATCGTGGACAAGATAACATTGGCTGTTGCTGTGTCTTTAATTCTCAGTATGACTGTATTACGTAATTTATTTTCTAACTCTCATGCCTTACTTCTGAGAAACGTATCGGCTTGTTTTATGTTAATGTTCACATGAAAAATAAAAACCGCAAAAACCACCTAATAAAATGTTTTAATCGTGTTTTTTTGACAACCAGCTCCTTTCCTCTCTCCACCAACTTCAAATAGTAAGAATAGTAATTATTATATTTTATTTAATTACTTCAAATTTGCAAAAAAAAAACGTATAGTGCTTAAGTCCTGAAGAATTGTAAATATTAATTCATTACCTGAAGGTTATCGTGTTGATCGAATTGTTCTAACAGAGAAGTGCGTGCACGCACGCACAAACACACAAATCAATATTCGCGCGCGCACACACATAGCACGCACACATATATTACATTAAGAAATGTTAATATTTTTTTAAATACCATACACCATAAACTTACATAAAATTACTGTCAAGGCATCAGAGAGAGGGTCTATTTGAAATTAAATTTCTGTAAATATGTTAGTAAATGACGCTTACAGCTGAAACTTAATGGTTTCTGGAACACTTTTCTTGCTACACTTTCTGTACATAACCCGTGTTTCTTTAAGGTTTTGCCTAAATGTTGTCAATTTTGCGGTTCTACATTGAGATTTGGCGTTTTGAGAGAAACCGGCAACTTTTTTAATTCCTACAACTGTTTTGTGTTTTAACTTGCACACATACATTTTGTTACATGGCTCACTCTTTGTAATGCAAAGACGCCTACCAAATTTGGTCCCCCTGATTTTGTTATTTCGGGAGATAAAAAAACCCGAAGAAACATAATTTTTCGGGATAACTTGAGTCATTTTGTTGCATAACGAAGTTATCAAAGCCAATGAAACTGGAGGTACTTCTCATATTTTACCAAGGTCAGCCCATTTATTTGTTTTCTTTTCGGTGTCTAGGGGGCCTACTTCGCGCTCATTTGAAGAAATTGGGAAAAGAAAATTCATTAAAAAATTAACCGGTTTCACTGAAACTTTGCACGTGTCTTTTGTTTGTTAATAGCTTAAAAAAAGTTAATTAGCCACGCCAATCGGACCAGGGTTTCCGAAAAAAGAAATGTCTTAAAATACTGTTTGTGAATTCTAACATAAGAAATTCAGTGAAAAGCCTTAATTCTGGATTTGGGTTATCCAAGTGTACTTAAAATTTTTTATTAACCTGACAAAGTTTTATAATTTTCAATTCACTCGTTTCGCCACAATAAATGTTTAAATGCACCATATAGACAGCTTGTTAAGAAGACACCTCCCATCATTTTTCGCAAGGTTTTGCAGAATAGTGGGCATATGATAGTAGAGTCTGGTGTAGAATCACCTCATCTTTTCGAAAATAGCAAAAAAACGTATCACTGCCATTTAAAAAAATTAAGTTACCGTCAACTTTCGGTATAACCGGTTGCGCTACATTTTTTTTTCTTAATTTACGTACATAGAGCGCGGCCTTTTTATTAACCTGACAAAGTTTTATAATTTTCAATTCACTCGTTTCGACACAATAAATGTTTAAATCCACCATATAGACAGCTTGTTAAATAGACACCTCCCATCATTTTTGGCAAGATGTCGCAGTATAGGGAGCATATGATACTAGAGTCTGGTGTAGAATCGTCCCATCTTTTCGAAAATAGCAAAAAAACGTATCACTGCCATTTAAAAAAATTAAGTTACCGTCAACTTTCGGTATAACCGGTTGCGCTATATTTTTTTTCTTAATTTACATACATAGAGCGCGGCCTTTTCATTAACCTGACAAAGTTTTATAATTTTTTATTTATTCGTTTCGCCACAATAAATGTTTATATGCACCATATAGACAGCTTGTTAAGTAGACACCTCCCATCATTTTTGGCAAGGTTTTGCAGAATAGTGGGCATATGATACTAGAGTCTGGTGTAGAATCACCTCATCTTTTCGAAAATAGCAAAAAAATGTATCACAAATTAAGTTACCGTCAACTTTCGGTATAACCGGTTGCGCTACATTTTTTTTCTTAATTTACATACATAGAGCGCGGCCTTTTCACTAACCTGACAAAGTTTTATAATTTTTCATTTACTCGTTTCGCCACAATAAATGTTTATATGCACCATATAGACAGCTTGTTAAGAAGACACCTCCCATCATTTTTGGCAAGATGTCGCAGTATAGGGAGCATATGATACTAAAGTCTGGTGTACAATCGCCTCATCTTTTCGAAAATAGCAAAAAAATGTATCACTGCCATTTAAAAAAATTAAGTTACCGTCAACTTTCGGTATAACCGGTTGCGCTACATTTTTTTCATAATTTACATACATAGAGCACGGCCTTGTCATTAACCTGACAAAGTTTTATAATTTTCATTTCACTCGTTTCGACACAATAAATGTTTATATGCACCATATTGACAGCTTGTTAAGTAGACACCTCCCATCATTTTTGGCAAGGTTTTGCAGAATAGTGGGCATATGATACTAGAGTCTGGTGTAGAATCACCTCATCTTTTCGAAAATAGCAAAAAAATGTATCACTGCTATATAAAAAAATTAAGTTATCGTCAACTTTCGGTATAACCGGTTGCGCTACATTTTTTTCCTTAATTTACATACATAGAGCGCGGCCTTTTCATTAACCTGACAAAGTTTTATAAATTTTCATTTACTCGTTTCGCCACAATAAATGTTTATATGCACCATATAGACAGCTTGTTAAGAAGACACCTCCCATCATTTTTGGCAAGATGTCGCAGTATAGGGAGCATATGATACTAGAGTCTGGTGTAGAATGGCCTCATCTTTTCGAAAATAGCAAAAAAACGTATCACTGCCATTAAAAATTTAAATTAAGTTACCGTCAACTTTCGGTATAACCGGTTGCGCTACATTTTTTTCTTAATTTACAT
>OZ023262.1:205478959-205645295 GCA_964006375.1 Tillus elongatus | reverse complement strand
AGGATTGTCTTTCGTTGGTCTTTCATGGGCAACAAAATGCTCCAAGACTGGAAAGAATAAATCTGAAACCATCCAGCCAGATGCGTTAGTACACCTTTGCTGTCTGGGGGAGCGTTGCAAAGCATGCGATCTTTGTAATGCACTCTGGGAAAGATCAAAAATGGAGGTACTGCTTTTCCTGTAGCACCAATGATAGCAACCAATGTAACCAGCGTTCCTCGTTCACCGGAGGTCATTTGCGAAATTGTTCTCTTGCCCTTCGGAGCAATAACTTTAGGTGGACGATGGACAGTTATACAGCCGGTCTCATTCAGATTGTAAATATCCTGTGGTGGAAAGTTATATTTCGTTTTTAGTTCTCGCAGGTTATCAAAAAAACCTTTCACATTGGCTTCATTGAAACTTGTTGCGCGTTAGTTTAGGTAATGGCCTCTGGGGTACGAAAAGACAATCTGTGACGTTCCATGAAGGATCTCAGCCAATCTTTACCTGCTGCTTTATTTAATTTCCAACCAGCAGGAACCTCAATATTGTTGACTTGGGCGAAATCGAAAGATCTTGCTCGAAGGTTAGTCAGGCCATAATGGAAACTGGATGCTTCAGTCATGTATTCTGCTAGCAACTTTTCATCCACAGGTTTGAATACTTGACGATGAACATTTGGCTTAAATGTTAGCTGGTCCAGTGAAGTTGCTTTGGCCTTTTTAACATAGCGAATTAGAGTGGGACGTGGAATCCCGGCAGCGGCAGCAGTTGGTTTTATTTTTGCACCAGCCAAGCATTTCTGAATAGCTTCTTTTAGTGCATCCGTTGAGTAGTCTCTGTTGTTAGTTGTTCTTATTCTGTTACGAGGCATCCTAGTTGTTAAGTACTACAGGAAAGAGAAGAAAAGAAAGGCTCTTAGGAAATAATTTTGCTTATTTGTCTTGAATAGGGTTGTCTGAACATGTCCAGTTAACCCTACCTTATCAGTGTTCAGTTAACCCCATCTTGACTTTTCAGGAAAAAAACCACATAAAAAAGTTTCAGTTAGGACAAGAATCAAAATAATAATTGAAAATCCCACAGGAAGGAGTAAACAAAACAATAGTAAACTTACCGAAAACTTCCTTCAAATATAAGTGTTAATTTGGGACTTCGATATAGGGCGCCGAAAATTTACTTTTTGTGATGACAAACAGCTTTGTAATCATAACCTTTAAACGAACAACAATAATCAACCGAAAGCTAGATGCAATAGAGCGCTACCACCAACTGCTTAAAAGAAGGCAAGGTCTGTTCTTCGTTTTGCCACTAAATAGCAGTAAGGTCAAGTGTTCAGTTAATCCGCCCTGTTCAGTCAACCCCAGTCTATCCTACTGTCGAACATTGACGTCATAATGCGCGAACCACCATCTAGTTGATACAACAAGTTATGATATACTATACCAGCATTGTCTCCATCAGGAAATAAGTTCAATAACGTCGGAATGAGATATCGCTGTAAAAATAGTAAATATCGTGGTCCATTTATAGTTCCATTAAAAAAGTAGGGACCAATAAACCTACTTCTAATAATTCCCGCCCAAAAATTTACCTTTTGTGTATATTGTGTGTGATTCTGTCGCATCCATCTTGGATTTTCCCTTGCCCAGTATCTGCTGTTTTGACGGTTAACTTCTCCATGTAGTGTAAAAGTAGATCCGTCCAAAAACATAATATTCGGTACTTGTAAAGAGTTATTACATTTATCCATTAATGTTGCGCAAAACTTTATTCTTTGGCCTGGATCGTCATGGGATAACTCCTACAAAAGCTGTATTTTATAAGGATGGAGCTTTTTAAATTCAATACTTTATGTGCCGAATTTCCATTGTCTCTGTGAATTTGCCGAACACTACTGTGGGGATTCTCTTGCACTGCCAATAAGACGTTTAATTTCACTTCTTCACTTGTTGACCGGCGACCTGTTTTTGGGAGATCTCCCACGCTAGACGTTTATCGAAATTTCTTATCTATTCGGCTCACTCTTGATTGGTTGATAGACATATCCTGATATTTAGTGTTAAACAGAATACACAACTCTGCCTGAGTTCGGATCTTGTCACCATAACCAATCATTATTAGAACTTCAATTCTTTGAGCTATTGATACACGAACTTTACCAACAATTAAATAATTACTTTGAAAAAGCAAAAGTTTAAAATTATACGTATTCACTTTGCACGACAACCAAAACGTAAATTTCATACTATTATCTGTAGATTGTACAGAACAATATGATCAAACTTATGCTTAATTAGTTTTGATGACACATGTCACACAGCAGATAATTGTTTTCATCAATCGATTGTTAAGCGGGCTCCACATTCGCGGCGCGAATTCACGTTTGCGTTCGTGCTCCGCGATCCCTTTGTCGCGGGACAGAAAACTTATGCGGGCTCCATATTCGCGACATTCGCGTTCGCGTCCGCGATTCCTTTGTCGCGGGACAGAAAACCGACACGGGGCAGGGAACCCCGCGACGCGCGAACGTGAACCACGAGAACTACGCGAAAACCTCTACACTCCCATTCGCGGCCGCGAGTGTGGAGCCCGCTTAACAGATACGACATAGTATACAACAAAATCTCTAGAGTTATTTTCATGCAAGAAGCCCAAAATTTGAACATTGTTTACCGACTTTGAGATATTGAAGTATCATATCATAAGTATCATATCAGTACCATAAGACTGGACTATGTAATTCTTTACAGGCTTCACTTGTGTTAGATGTTACTGGTAATAAACATGTTATTACTCATTTCATTTTATTACTACAAAAAATAGTGCTGCAAATTGTATCATAACCTCCACATAACTGTCATAATCTAGTCTCCCCAGAAAGACATTATCATAAAATAAATTTAGGGTCCATGACTTCACCAGAAAGAAAATATTCGTATTCCTTCGGAAACGTTATATTACACGACTTTTAACGAAAATATGTCAATGTTCACCAAATCAGCCCTCATTTATCTCCTACTCCCTGAAGCGATCTTACCCAAAAACAATTAGAAGTGTTCCTTTGTCGGGTGCTAACTGGATACCAAATTTGAAGATGATATCTCAATTCGTTCGAAAGTTATTGCGCCTACTAACAGACAGACGTATAGGCACACAAAAATTTCGTTCCAGAATCAAGTTTTCTAAATGTTTTGAAACTTTTTACGCCGTTTTATTAAAAAAATAATCGAAATTTTTGTCACCCATATTCCACCCTCATCCATTCAATCCCTAATTCAGTTTTAGCACAGAATACCAGATGTTGGATGAAATTGAAATTTAAACACACCTCAAAACGTTCAATTACTCGAGTTTTGACAAAAAATGTCAATTTTCACCAAATCATCTCCAATTCACCCCCTACCCCTGGAGAGATTCTACTTAAAAACCATCCGAGCCGTTAGCTTGTCGGGTGCTAACTGTATACCAAATTTGAAGACGATACCTCAATTCGTTCCAAAGTTATCGTGGCTACAAGCAGACAGACCGACAGATACAAAATTTTTGTTTCCAGATCATGCTTTATATATGTTTTGACAGTTATTACGACGTATAAGCGGAAAAAAAAATGAAATTTGTGTTTCCAATTCCATACTTCCACGCGTATTGACGATGTGGAAGTAAAATTGGTGTTGCTGAATACATAATTGGATTAGCTTTAAAAAGATGTATCACACTACTCACTATCTAATTTCATAATTTTGAAGGGGTAACTACCCTTTGAGGAGGTATGACTATAGGGGTGAGATTTCTAGATCAAAAAGTGAGTTTTTGACAATAAAAATCGCCCGGTTTTTGAATTCTCCTTAATAATGGCCACTTTCAATTTTATTGAATTTATCCGTTATTTTATAGACATATGCCCAGTTTCACAAAGCTCGAGTAAATATTTAACGATCGGTTAGTTAATCAAGGCTTTAGACGACCAATCATAGACTATGATTCGGGTTTTTGCCATGGCAACCAAATATTTTGAAGCTTTGATTGGTCGCCTGAAGCCTTGGTTAACTAACCGGCTGTTAAATATTTAATCGAGCTTTGTGAAACTGAACATTAGCGTAGAAAAAATAAACGACAAAGTGTAACAAAATGTGTAACATTAACCTACCCTGCACAGCTCCCACGTTGTGGTAAGCAAATGGAAGGGGGGCGTTGAAAATGCCTCGGTTAATTCAAAGCACAACTCAGGGTTATGGATCTGCACCATAACTTTGTTTCGATAAAAGAAAAGTAAAAATTCAAAGAGTTTATCAACAATTAATATTTGATATGAAGAATGTACCAAGTAAATCATGTCAGAAATTTCAACAAGGAAATACATAGTATTGGATTATGAGATTACCACAGTGACTTATCTTTTGGTGCTCTTTCCTGGAAATATACCACCAGACCTAAATAATAGTTAAAGTGGTACTATTGACATTTTTCTACGGAAGGTGTTACGTGCAGGTGTTAGAGGTATGAAGTTCTTAAGATATGTGTCTCATAGCATAGGTAGCTTCTCTAATCCAGTTGGTCCAAAATTTAGGTATTCCATAGTGTGGGTGGATATTAATGTAAATTGTTCTTAGTATAGGTGGTCTACAGCGCAGGTTGTTCTTGATGTAGATATTTCATAGCGTAGGTGGTCAATAGCATAGTTGTTCTTAGTGATGCAAATTGTACAAACTGCAGATGTTGATTTGTCTTGGAATAACGGGAGTCATGGCATGATGACGTACAGCTACAATATAGGTACTGAATACTGAATCTTACTCCACTGCAGATATGCGTTAAGAGGGAAGCAGTACTAAGTGCCTCGAGAGTGTTTTAATAAGACAAATGTAAAACATGACACTTGTTTCGCCACGCGAAAATCCTGTAAACTATTCCCTTGTAGTCACTAGCCAAACCAACAGATCAAATGACAGTTAAACTGGACTTTATAGTCCCATTTGATGTGGTCATAACTGACCACAAGGCATGGGACTGAGACGGCGAAAGGCTGATAAACAAATCATCTGTATGGTATCGGGACGGGTGTAAACAAATGGAGGGAGCAGGAATGGGCATAAGAGGACCTAACTTCAGACTCGCTAAGTCTCTAGTAAAAACTTCCACCATCTTCCAAGCAGAAATGCCTGCAATAAATCTCTGTGAACAACACTACTTACAAAGAAGACTCAGAAATAGGGAGATCTATACACCTTCTCAGACAGTCAGGCAGTGCTAAAGATTCTGAAATCTTTTATAACCAAGACTAAACTGATCTGGGACTGCACAAATAATTAAAGCAAACAACGAAGTAACTTTGATGTGGGTACCAGGGCATCAACGCATTGAAGGAAACGAAGAAGCATATAGTCTTGAAAAAGGGGTAGGAACAACATCATTCTATGGTTCAGAGCCCTTTTGTGAGTTAACAAAAAGCAATGTAAGAAATGAACGTGATATTAATAATAATAATAATAATAATAATAATAATAATATTTATTTGGTCCTTTAGTTACAATTATTGTAAATCGGACAAGTCAAAAAACTCACAAGATAAAAAAGATAAAAAACGTATCACAACTTATCAAAGGTACGTGCCCAAAAATCTAAAATCTAACGAGCTTCACATCACAACAAAGAACATACGTTCACAGTACAGCTTCACAAAATTCACTCAAACTATACAAACTATGAGTAATTAAAGCAACCTTTAGTTGCTTTTAAATTTTTTTGTACAATTTGTGTCCTTCAGAGAACAAGTCAGCTGGTTATACAAAAATCAACTCGCATAACATGGCGACTTCTTAAAAAAAGAATGGTGACATTTATTCAGGTGAAAAGTATCTTTTTCACGAGTGTTATACCCATGAAAATCCGAGTTGACAACAAATTTTCTCTTGTTTTTATGAATGTAAGTTAACAGATCGAACAAATAAACTGATGTTAACGTCATCATGTTATTTTTCATAAAGGTGTCACGACAAGAGTGCCCATAAGGTAAATTGTATATTAATCTCAGGATTCGTTTCTGTAGCACAAATATTCTATGGCAGTCCGAAGATTGGCCCCAGATAACGATACCGTAACGCAGATGTGAATAGACAGCCGCGTAATAGAGTTTCAGCAGATGTTCCGAACTTAAGGAATCTTTAAGCATCAAAATTGCATAAAACGCGGAATTTAATTTCTTGCACACGTGATCGATCTGGTCTATATATAACAGGCTACTGTCAATTCTAACACCTAGAAATTTTGTCACCTTTTTGAATTGCACCGCATTTCCGTTCACCAAAATAGTGTTGTCGCACATCCTCTTCGGTGGCAGTTATGCATTTCAAGAGAAAAAGTCTTGTCATAGTTTAAAATTAGTCGATTTCTATAACACCATTCATCAAAATATTGTACTACTGATTTTAATTTTAATTCTGTTTCCTCCACTGTCTTGCCGTAGACAACAATAAAATTGTCATCGGCGTACATGAAGACTTTTCCGTCTTGTATAAATTGCGGCAAATCGTTTACATAGAGTGTAAACAAAAGTGGGCCAATGACACTTCCCTGCGGTGTGCCCATACTTACACTATATCTTTAGGAATTAATATTATTCGCTTTTACAAGTAACTGTCTGTTGTTGAGATACGAAAGTAGAAGGTCATTGCAAGTACCTCTTATCGCCAACGACCACATCTTCTCCTTAACAAAAAAAGGATTTACTGTGTCAAAGGTACGAGACAGGTCAAAAAATAAGGACACCACAATGTAATTGAGGTCCATTCTCTCGTTTACATATTGAGTGTATTCGATAAGGATAGTTTCTGTAGAATGATCAGTTCTTAATCCGTGCTGTGATGGTGATATTATATTATTAGCGTTTAAAAACTTGACCGTCCTTTTATGTACTCCCTTTCTATGATCTTTGAAAAATGCCTAATATAGAGATGGGGCGATAGTTCTCCAAATTGGTACTGTCTCCCGCCTTCAACACAGCAATAACCACAGCCAGTTTCAATATGTCAGGGAATTTTCCCAGACATATACAGGAATTTATAATCTTTGTAAGTGGCGCGGCAAGCTCAGCAGCACATTGCTTAATAATTTTTATTGGAACATCATCAAAGCCGCTTGATTTTTTATTAGGAAGTTCGTTGATGATGTCAATAACTTCACATTCAGTTACAGGTTTTGGGCTTATGTTGTTCGGCTGTGCAGCTATCAGACATCTGGCCCCCGAGATTCTCGGGAGATGAACCAAATATGTCATACTGGAGGAAAACTCCAAGCAAAACGGTTCATCACCATATTAATAGAGAAGTCTGAACTGTTTCTTGAATTGAACAGAAACGACGTGGAAATAATCACAGGACTGTTCACAGGACACTCTCCAGTAAGGTATCACCTTATGAAGATGGGTAAGGCGGACAGTGAGAACTGCAGACATAGCACTGAAGCAGCAGAAACAACAGAACATTTGCAATGTTACTGCATTGCTCAGTTCTGCAGAAGGCTTAAATACCTTGAAGGAGTGACCTTAGCATCGCAGGAAATAGGTAAAACAGCTCCAAAAAAGATAGTGGGCTGCATAAAAAGTCTGAACTTTTTGGACAACTGTTAGGAAAAAAGTCATGCACAAAAGACTAACTGGTGTCTCATCGCTAAAAGGCCAAAGGCCTATACGACTCCATAATCTAATGTAGGGGGTCCATAGCGTAGAGCAGATGTAACTGATTATATACTTTAGCTCGACATGTTGCTTGTAAATGATGTAACAAAAAAATACGAGTCTAAAATGTACTTAAGTTCAGAGAACTTCTTAAAAAAAACTTTATTATTCTGAAGCAGGAGTTTACACAACAAGAGCTGGCTATAAACTAAACTAGAATATAATTATTTTAATGCATAATAACATGTATGCATAACGTGTTTCTTACAATGCGATGACACTGCGTTATGATATAATATAACTTGCGTGATATATATATATATATATATATATATATATATATATATATATATATATATATATATATATATATATATATATATATACATCGTCATAGGCGGATAAATGTATATAATTCTTATCGGTTGATATTGTGGGAATTTATACAAAAAACATTTAAATAGAAACTGCTTCGTTTTTGGTTAAAATATAACACATTAACGGAATGTAAAAAGAAATCAATCACTGCATACCAATATTTCAACGAGCAAGACAATAATGTGGGTTCCAAAAATAACAACTTAAATATCGAAGATTTTAAATAAAAGTTGTAATGAGAAATTAGAACGTTACAAAAGTAAAACAACTTTACAAACACTAATTAAATAATTAATCTTAGTCTCTTGCTCCCATGATTTTTTTTTGAAAAACGCAGAACGCCAAGATTTAATCAAAGTTCATGAATTTGTTACACATTGTTTAATATATTAGTTATGCATCAGATTTCGACTTTTTGTTTTTAAAACAAATTGCTAAATAACTTTCCAGTACTGGTACAAAATCCTTCAAACTAAACACGTCACATTTGATGAGCTATTTTTATAAGAATTTTTAAAGCTCTAATCGACTTAATATAAATAATAGACTATAATAGAACAGAAGCACCATCTGTTTTTTTATGATTCGTGAACCATTTTAAAGTTGAGCTTAATCTCAATTTTACTTTTTACTTGTATATAAAATCTTGAAACAACTTGTATATTTTAGCTGCTAAATACTGCAATGCAGACTACAAAAATAAATACTATGGAAATTATGGCGCCCTTCAATGTTTAGCTGATGGAAATGGAGATTTTGCAGTAGTTACAACTATAGGTGAGTATGTTTCTTTATATTTGACTGTTTATCAGGTAAAACGCTATTTATAGTTATTTCCGTTTAAATGAAAGTAAGGAGCAACCTTATTTTTCAATAGGTTTTATGGCTCATTTTTAGTGAATTTTCATTAAAAAAATCACTAAGAGAGAGGTATCGATGGTGAGACTTTGCAAAATTTTTTTCAAATGAGCGCGAACTAGGACCCTTAGAAGCCAGGGTCAGTTACAATATATATATATATATATATATATATATATATATATATATATATATATATATATATATATATATATTGTCACAGCGAACACTCTAGAATGACATTTCTAGAATAGACCAGAAGTGACAGGTGTAGAATAGTGTAGAACATCTAGAATCTCTATAGACAATATAAATAGAGAAGCGGTGCGCAGAGTAAGTTAGTTCAGTATTGAGTAGTGTGGTGTAATAGAAGTGATCATAGAGTATTAAGCGAGTCAACAGTAAATGTTGGTGTATAAGGAGCGATCATAGAAGGCGATAGTGGAATACAGTTCTATGGACATTTAATAATAGAGAAGAGAAATGTTTTAGTTGACACTGGTGTTGGAAAATAGCTGGTAAGAATAAATGAGAAAAAGAGATGAAGAGGTCAGAAGAAGAGGCGAAGAAGCCAAAGAGGAAATTTCGCACTTCAAATTTTGACATACCAAATAAAATTTCTTTTTGCTTCCAATTTTTTCCATGCCTTATTCGTTAGGAGTTTAGCCATAATGGCTAGTTCAAAATTTTTAGAGGAAAATTTCAGCTTTGATGATTTAACAAAACGTGAATGTCTAGTAGAAATGGTGGGGGAGGCTAACGCAAGGGAGGCAGGCTACATCGGGCCCTTTTTGCCAACCCCGGAATTCAGGAACCATGGCCTACCTCTCCTCGGTCCCTTCACCAAACCTTATTAAACTCAAAATAAAGATGATTACGATCTTCGATTGAACGGAATTTATGTGACTCCTTCCTAGAGTGGTTGACTTCCAAAAGCCTCACATTCACACAGGACTGCATTCCGGGTAAATGGGATCACTCTCGACACCTACCAATGTAAGGTGTCTTTTGAGAGTATAGTGGCCTCTTCGCATCCCAATGATGCGGCGAAGCGCAGTAGGACTCTTACCAAGAAGTAAGACAGTCCTAATTCTATCCGACCTCTCACGAAATCCTTCGTTTGTCTACCGCCACAGACTGCACTCGAGTGCTTCTTAATGGCCACCTCAGTCCGTATATGTAGGGCGTCGGAAACCACCCTTCTACTTATGTAGATGTCTTAGAAATAAAAATATATAGAAAAGTCGTTGTTACGATCATAAATTAAGGAAAATTATAATATTTACTGCAGTGATAACATTAAAATTGGATAGTTGTACTTTTAGATTCAAATAGTGTGTAACTAATAACAAACAAAATAGATACGTAGGTACGTGTTTGTTGCAGATGTGGCTAACAATGGAGATAAGTTAAAGAAAGTATTATGTCGAAATAATACTGTCGTTAAAGAAGTGAGTTTAAAAGATGAAGAATGTGCTCTTTCAGTAATACCGACAAGCGAGATCGTTGCAAGATATAACGACCCAAAAATCTTAGACTACGTACTTGCTCTTAGGGAATATGAAGTGGTATTTGGGGAGAACTTAGAAAAACCATTTCACCTGTTTGAAGTCTTTAATAAGACCAAGGATCTTTTATTTAAGGTTAGTATAATAAATGTATATCACTTAAATACAAAAAAAAAGAGTTTTCGCTTTTTTACTAGAACTTATCTAATCCACCTACTAGTAGAGTAGAAACACAATTTTTGGCCACTTTAATGGCTTTAAATTACATATCACTGAAAAAATAATAATTTTTAACCTATCTAATCTATGCAAATGTATGCTGGTGATGCTCTTCGATTATAGCATGACGATTATCGTCAGCCTAAATATGGTTGTTTAAAAAATTCGTAATGTGATCTCTCGAAAAATTCGTTTCATCTGTAAATAGAATTTTTTTCGGAAAATTTGTTACTTTTAAATAATTTTTTTGAAACCAATTACTTAGAAAACTTAACTCGAGTACGAAAGTCTCGAGGCAACAAAACTTGCACTTTTTGTAAGTGAATTATCACTTACAAAAGAAAAAGGAAAGTCGGAAACGAGTTATGTGTGATTCACAAAACAGTTTGGAGTATCTTAACGGACTATTTAGTTTATCTAATGATAAACTAATGATAAACTAAATAGTCCGTTAAGATACTGCAAACTGTTTTGTGAATCACACATAACTCGTTTCCGACTGTCCTCGTACTCGTGCCCAGCCCCGGATCTACGATTTTTTCGAATCACGATAGACACTTGATAGTGGCGCCCCTTCTCTAAAAAAGTTTTGGTAGTTACGTAGAATCGGGACTCCTAACTTTTTTTTATTTGTTTTACCCCGAGGAGTAAAAAAAATAAGTTTGAAAAAAATAAATTTAAATTAAAATTCCCGCCATTAGATGTTGCCAACAATCTGCTGCGCTGCAGCTGCTCGCAGCGCATTTGAGAATGAGCCCTTAGGATGTTTTCAAAAACTAATTGGGCGTTTTAAAATCAAAGGAATAATTGATAGAACAACGTGCGCTGCATGCTAGGCGCTTTGTGGAACAAGTTTTTTATTTTCAACTATATATATAGAGAGATAAGGTGATGCTTGCCGCGTGAGGTCGTGTGTCGGACGGCTCTCGTTTAAATTGAATTATTACCGAAGGTGCAAAGTTATATTGGGGCCTTTTGGTATCAGTTAATTGTGATTAAGTAGTAGTGCTGTTTTAATAGTGCAATAATAAAGAAAACTTCTCTGGGCACGTGAAACTGGACTAAAATGCCTAACGAGACACGCGATACCAGGCAGAATAGGAAAGTGATGGCTGGAGAGACGGAGCTTATAGCGGCCGCAGTAATGCAGGTCGTGGGTTCGGAGGAGTTTCAGATTAGGCTTGGTAATATAATACAAGAAGCTGTCGGAAAAAAGGTTGATAAAATTTTAAATGAACATGCAAATTTAATAGCTAAATTGAAGGAAGAAAATGCAAAACTTGCCCGAGAACTCGAATCCATGAAAAGATCGATGACTGATGCAGAGGCGTACTCGAGGAGAAATAATTTGAGGATATTTGGGTTGCCAGAAAATCCGAAAGAAAATACCGAAGCTTTGGTAATGGATATATTTCAAAATAAAATGGGACTTGAAATCGGACTTCAAGACATTCAGCAGACGCATCGGGTCGGAATGGTAAAGGAGGGCCATAGTAGGGCAGTTATGGTGAAAATGGTTAGCTACCGGGTGAGGAGGATCATATATGATGCAAAGAGTAAGTTAAAGTCCACTGATATTATAATAAGGGAAGATCTCTCGAGGCAGAGATTGGATTTATATAAAAAAGCTCGTGAAGTGTTTGGCCGTTATAGTGTGTGGTCAGCTGATGGTATTATCTGTGTAAAGATGGATAATAAAATTCATCGACTGTTTAATTTAAGCGATTTAGATAGACTGACTGGTAGCAAGATTGCAACTGCCTCCACCGGTTTGTTACCATGAAAGAAAACTTAATTTGGACCTTGCCGCTTCCGTCTGTTGCGCGTTTGTTGTTGGTACACTTCTGATGATCGAGTTAATTATAGTACCTGCTAATATTTTGTATTGGTAGGGAGCAGTGTGCCCCATATGTATATATGTTATAATATTAATTTAGTTATATATAGATGTGTTGTTTGAATACATGCTTACTTTGGTTTTTTAGGGTCAAATATTATGTTTATTATATTTATTATTATATTATCTTTATATTATGTTTATAATTTTCCTTTTATAGGTTTTAGTATCATATCAGTTAGAGGTGATGCTATGTAGGGGCACATAATGTTTACAGTGCCTCGGTGATAGTGGTTTGATCTGGTACCGTGGAGCATGCTGTTATACCTAACTTATTTGAATTATAAATGGGGTTCAGAAATTTTGTGAGTACGGGCATGGTCTCATTCTGAGGCTTCGCGGTATCAGTTTAACGTAAATGAATATTGGAGCTGTCCGATAACTTTTTTGTGTGGTTTGGGTATCATCTGACTGAGAACGGCTAGCCATTTATTCTGTTTATTTTATATTTCTTAAATTTATTTAGATTTTGTTTATTTATTTATTGTTTGGCGAGGACATGTCGGGGAGATACCATAGACTAAAGATAGCACATTTAAATGTGCGTTCACTGTTGCCACATATAGTGGACATAAGGGAGATTATGGTGAGAGAGAGTCTAGATGTGTTGGGAATATCGGAAACTTGGCTAACACAGCAATCGCCTATAAGTATTTGCCAGGTTGATGGATATACCTTTATACGAAGAGATTATCGCGGTAGGGGCTCCGGTCTTTGAGTTTATGTTAAAAATAATCTGAATCCCGAAATAATTTCTTTATCTGGGGCTATCGAGGAGCTCATTCTGCAACTTAATATAAATAATAGAAAACTTTAAATATGTACAACTTACAGGAACCATGACATACCTTACAGAGTATTTATAGAGGAATTAAACAACATATTTTTAAATCTTTTTTTGATAAGCGACAGTATATATATACTGGGTGACATTAATATCAATTTATTAAAAACAGAAGATCCAGGTACTTTGGCATATTGCGAGTTCCTACAAGATCTTGGAATCACACAATTAATTTATGAGCCTACCAGAGGAGAGTCACTCATCGATCACATTTTAACTTCCAATCAGGAAGCAGTACTTGAGGCTGGAGTTGTGTCTGCTGGGGTTTCAGATCACGACTTGATCTATGTCTTATTGAATATCACAAAACCAACTCCGGAACCAGTGTATTACACCTATAGGGATTATCAGAGGTGTGACAGGGAAGGGCTTTTGTCACAGCTCGCAGCGGCAGGCTTAGAGAACATATATTATACGGATGATATAGATAAAAAGGTTACAATAATCACCACAACAATACTACGTTTATTTGACACCTACGCTCCTATAAAGACGATTAAAATTACAAGACCCCATTGCCCTTGGATTACAGATACTATTAAAAATATAATGTCGATGAGAAACAATGCTAGAATAAAATATAGAAAGTCGCTTAGCACTGCTGATTATGAAGCATATAAAAAACTAAGAAATTCTACAACAAATGCGATTCGTGCCGAAAAGAAAGCCTACTTTATGCATAACTTATGCAACAGGGACGCAAGAAACTTATACCGACAACTAAAATCACTCAATATTTGTAGCAAACGAAAGCATAGCAGCTTGCCTTCCCATCTCAATAATCCAAACGGATTAATTAAACTATGCGGACCGAATGTCCCACTTACCTGCGGAGTGAGAAGCAGCAATCGTTGCCTCGAAAGCTTATATAATGCTAACCAAAATAATACAGAGCAAATGAGTTTTGTAACTGTGGATGAGGATATCGTTGCATCATGTTTGCAGGAAATTAAGAGTAGTGCGATTGGAATTGATGAAATATGCATTAAAATGATACACTTGTGCTGCCCCTTTTTACTGAAGTTTTTGGTAAATATTATCAATTCCTGTATTCTTGCGTGCTATTTCCCGGACTTGTGGAAGCGAGCAATTGGTATACCCATTCCAAAGGTTGAGACACCTAAGGACTACAATGACCTCAGAATTTTGAGCATTCTGCCAATCTTTTCAAAGTTATTTGAGAAGATCATATTTAGGCAACTAAGGCAAAACTTAGATAACATACTGCCGGATGTCCAGTCGGGTTTTCGAAAGGACTACAGCTGCACAACTGCTCTTGCGTCCATCAATGACGACATAATAAATGCAACGGACAAAGGTCTTATTACTGTACTGATACTTCTTGACTATAGCAAAGCGTTTGATACAGTATGTCATGAGACTATGATTGCGATTCTGAAAAGTGTGGGTCTTCAGGACGAGGCATTAAAGCTGCTGAGAAGTTTTTTTCAATCACGTACACAATGCATAAGGGTTTGAGGAGTTTTATCGGATCCCTCGGAGATGCTGCAGGGCTTGCCGCAGGGATCTATACTTTCACCTCTTCTGTTTACGATATATACCTACAGGTTCCCTGATTGCCTTAAGCATATGAAAATACACATGTATGCTGACGATATTCAGGTCTACTGTTCATTTCCTAAAAATAAGTTGACAGAAGTGTTGATTGAGATCAACGAAGACCTGGAAAACTTAAGAAAGTTTTCAGAGATGCACTCCCTGCATTTGAATCCAAAAAAGACGAATGCAATAATTTTCGGTTACGATATACATGTACAGGAAATAAAAAACGATGTGGTGCTGAGGATGGGCACTGACATTATACCGATCGTAGAGTCGATTAGGAACTTAGGATTGGTAATGGATAACACCTTTAGATATCGCGCACATGTCTCGCGTTGTTTGAGTCGTGGATATGGCGGATTGAGACTTTTGTACCCTCACAGGCAATATATACCTACACAGATTAAAAAACACCTGTGTGAAACATTAGTGTTATCACAAATAAAATATTGTGCAGAAGTATTCTCATGCTGTTTGGATGTGGAGACTATAGGGAGGGTGCAGAGGCTTCAAAACGCCTGTTTAAGATATATCTATAACATTCGAAAATTCGAGCACATCTCCCATAAGCTCAGGGAGGCACAATGGCTGGACATGAGGGATAGATTTCTATTGCAGAGATCATGTTTCTACCATGGCATCATCAGAAAGGGGACACCGTCTTACCTTTGTAGGAAAATTAGGTATCGCACCGATATACATAACGTGAATATCCGAAGAAAGGATCTTCTCTCTATACCAGCTTTCAAACTTGCTCTATATCGACGGTCTTTCTCATATGACGTCTGCGAGACTTATAATAAAATACCAAATCATATAAAAGAAATGACCATAAGTAAATTTAAGAAACACATGTTTCGGTGGATGCTTGATTAGCAGGTGTTAAATACAGGAGAAATAATATGTGGGTAAGTGGTGGGAGATTCTGGGTATGATTGCGCGAAAGTTTTATGCATACGTGCATATGGGGCTGTGTAGCGGTGTTGGAGTGCATGAAGGTAGATGTCTGAATATATGTATGTGTGTGTGTGTGTGGGAGTCTTTACGTATGTTGTGAGAATCTTTTGAGCGTATGATGGGCGTGGGGGCTGAGTGGGTATGTGGGTGTCCTTGGGTGTGGGCAGGTGAGTGTATAAGTGTATGAGTGTGAGACTTTATGTGAGAGATTGGGAGTTTTTGGCTATGTGGGCGAGTGTTTTAAATGTACGTTGCGTACAGAGGCTGTGTGAGCAGTGAGCAGGTGTATGTGCATGGACACGTGAAGATAACACCTTGAATGTATGACTATGTGAACGCGTGTGGATGTATGGGTACGAGTGAGTGTCGCCCTGACATGGATCGCTTATAACTTACTCCGTTTTTTTTCAAATCAGAGTTCAGAAAGGTAAATGGCTTGCCACTAATAATTTAATAGGGTTTAAGTGGTAGAACAGCGGATACTACGGTATCGGGCTGAACTTCGCCCTAAGATTTGTTTTGTTTTAGTTAATATGGAAATTTACTTATTGTATATGCTCATGTGAAAGACGACAAGACAAATAAAGGAATTATTATTATTATTATTATTATTATATTATGTTATGATTTTGGCGCCCCCTGAAACTCTGCCACCGGTTTCCTCCCCTCTAGATCTGGGGCTGCTCGTACCTGGAGATTCTTTCACCAGGTTTAAAACATCTTCCTGAAGTTTTGGGGTTCTAACTGTAAATCGTCGGACGCCTATATTGCTTTTTGCAAAGCTACCTGTTTCCTCCAACCTGAGATACAATCTTGTAAATGTTGCTGGACATTGTATTCGTCTATTGGAAAAACGTTCTGCATATAAACGTCTTGCTCTTCGCGCATTTCCGTTTGCTACACCGTACATAAAATGAGTTTAAGCCATTTATTGATTGGTAAAGTCAGCCATTAAAAAGAGTATACAGGGTGTTCTACAAGCTCTATGACAGACTTTGCCAGATGATAGCTATCAAAATTCTAAACATTTTGTGTTAATGAATATGGGTCCGATTCGTTTTTGTTTAAACGTTACAAGCATTTAAAGAATCATAATTTTTCCAGTCAACCAGGAAGTGACACAAAATCATTTGAATGTGAAACAATGCACACCTATAAAATATAGGTACACCTACTTCAATCAAAAGTAGGTTGATAAATAAAAATGACTGTTTTTATGACAATAAATATTGTTAGTGTCATTTTAATTGTACAATATTTGATGCTTCGTGTAAAAGTTCTAAATAAACAATGCATTTATTCACAACTGACAAATATGCAAATATTGTGTTTGTATATGGGTACTCCAATGGGAACGCCAGAGAAGCGGCTCGAGAGCATCGACGCAGATATCCAAATAGACACCAACCTGCCCACACGGTGTTTAGTGCATCATGTCGTAGACTTCGAGAAGCAGGTAACCCCGCTCCAAAGAAGGCCATTCGTCCTACTGAAGCAAATGTACAAGATGAAGAAAATGTAATAGATGCTGCCCTTGATAACCCCTTAATTAGTGTTCGGCGTAATGTTCATGTATCACCGAATTTTGCATGGCGTGTATTGAACAGAGAAATGTTACATCCGTTTCATCGAAAAAATGTACAGGCGTTGCATGCTTGAGATGTTCCACAGTGATTAGACTTTTGTCGCTAGTTACTTCAGTAACAAGCACAAAATGATAGATTCATTTCGCTCGTCATGTGGTCTGATGAAGCATGCTTTACTAGGGACGGCATAAATAATCATAATGAACATGTATGGGCGTTGCAGAATCCACACGCAATTGGATCAAGACGATTTCATCCACGATTCAGTGTCAACTTTTGGAGTGGCATTTTCAACAATAATCTATTACCTGTGCATGTTCTAAATGATCGTTTAAATGCAGATCTGTATAGACATTTCTTAGAACACGACCTTTTAGAGTTCATTGATAACGTACAACTTGATATTATTCAGAATATGTGGTATCAACACGACGGCGCACCACCACATAGAGGAAGAGAAGTTGCTGCTTGGTTAAATGAACATTTCCCAAATAAATCGATAGGTCAAGGAGGTCCAATATTATGGCCACCTCGTAGCCTTGATCTCAATCCTCTGGATTTTTATTTATGGGGACACATGAAGCAGCTGGTCTACCATGTTGAAAACACTACCCATCAGCAGTTACTTGAAAGAATTCAAGATGCAGCTAACCAAATAAGAAATGATCCAAATCTCATCCTTCGAGTGACCGAATCTTTAGTTCGTCGATGTGAGGCTTGCATTCAAGCCGAGGGTGGACATTTCGAACAATTTTTATAGTCTTAAGTTTTGTGATTTTCATTAAATTTAAATTCTTATTGTTAATTGTTAATAAAGGTTCAATGCTTGTAAATTCTTAACAAAAGCGAATCGGACCCATGTTCATTAAAAAAAATGGTTTAGAATTATGAGAGTTCTTATCTGGTAAAGTTTGTCATATAGCTTGTAGAACACCCTGTATAGCAGAAATACATTGTAAAGCACTTCCTAAGGATACTTCAAAACTGCAAACAGGAGACAAATGTCATGAAGAAATCAAATGTGATTGCGATTGAAATGTCTAATTGTTTGTGATTAATTAATTTAAAAAAAACAAGATTAAAACAAGTTTTTTTAAGACCCCGTATTTCGAAAACGAAGCAACTCTCGAAAAACTTTTAATCATATTTTGGTCTTTAAATTAGATACGGATACACCTTTGTTATTTTGTCAGAAAGGTCAGGAAAGGTTAGAGTATTCAATTAAACAAAACGTATATGTTTAGTTTGTATCTCAATAAAGATGCGATTCTCAATTGTGTTCTTGAAATGTGGATTAAACTTAAAAGACAATTCTCTACAATCTTTATTTATATTATTTTTGCAAACCGAAGTAGAAATAGTGCTGTAAATTGAATCATAACTTCCAAATAGTTGTGATAATCTACTTTTCTCAGAAAGACAAGCTCATGAAATGAATTTAGGGTCCATGACTTGACCACGAAGAACATATACGTATTCCTGTATCCATAAACTTCTGAAGCGATATATTACTCGATGTTTAATAGTAAAGTGTAAGTTTTACAATCAACCCACTATTTATTTCCTTCTTTCTGAAGCGTTCTAACAAATAATCCAGGCTATCAGGTTGTGAACAGCTACCTGTGCACCAAATTAGATGTCGATTTACATGTTTAATTACAAAACAATTTAATATTTCACCTCTACATGATGAACCCGACTTGAATTTCATGGCAAATATGAAGTTGACTTTGATTTGACCTTGAAAGTCATCGCCAACATCAAATACAAGGTCACCATCAGATAGCTAGGAAAAAATCCTTGCCTGGAACTTTTTTTCCGCGACTTGAACTTTCAGAGTTATTCTGCTATTTTGTTACTTTTGTGACACCACACAAGTGTTAAATTCAGGCCATCATCCTAATTAATTTTATGGTGAAATGTGAATTTCTCGATGAAAAAATACGAGGAGGAACTAAACTTCTTTCAAAACTACATTCATATTCACCTTGTCACATTCAACTCCTAATTTAATTTCATCATAGAATATTATATGAGTGATGAAATGGAACGCTTCCTATTACACAAACCCTGAAACGTTATATTACTCAAGTTTTAACGAAAAATATTAATTTTCACCAAATGGCCCCTCATTTATCGCTTAACTTCTGGAGCGGTTTTAGCCAAAACAACCCAAACCGTTCGTTGGTCAGGTGCTAACTGTATACTAAATTTTAAGACGATATCTCAGTTCGTTAAAAAGTTATTATGACTACTAGCAGACAGGTGTACAGACTAACAGACCGACAGGCCGACCGACCGACAGACAAAAAAAGTTCTCTTCGAAATATCCCTTGAAGCGATGTTTCCCAAAAACAGTTTGAAGCGTTTTTTTCTCGAGTGCTAACTGTATACCAGATTTGAAGGTGACATCTCGATTCGTTCCAAAGTTATTGCGCCTACTAAGACCGACTGACAACAACATTTTTGTTCCAGAAACAAGTTTTTTGATTTTTTTCGCTGTTTTAGCTAAAAAAATCGAAATTCACCGTTATATCACCCCCACACATTCTACCCCTAATTTAATTTCAGCACAAAATGTTTGATGAAATTCAAAGTTTTCTAATTAACAAACCATAAAACGTTATACCTATTACTCGAGTTTTAACGAAAAAATGTCAATTTTCACAAAATCACCCCCCATTCATCCCCTATTCCCTGGAGCGATTTTACCCAAAAACAATTCGAACCGTTAGTTTGCCGGGTGCTAACTGTACACCAAATTGGAAGACGATATCTCAGTTGATTCTAAAGTTATTGTGACTAGATTAGATTAGATTTTATTGTGAGTGGCCTATTTCAGTCCCTCCACCTTAGGTCTATCGTGACTCACGTCTAATTATTTAGATGTCACCCATCAATTCCAGCTCCCTGAGGGAGTCGATCTTTTCTTGAGGGTGAGAGTTTGTTTGGCAGGTGTACTGCCATCTGAGTAAAGTCGCTTGCCCGTTTCGAAGCTCAAAGAGAGATAACCTCTCTCCGAGTTCATCTGGACCCGACATCCGTCAGTGTTTGCCTCGAGGCGGTATCATAAAGTTCCGCTCTCGAGCAGCATCTAATCTCCAGTTGTAATCCACCCCTAGAGATCTCAGCTCCCCTCAGGCTCTTCCAAACCTGACACCTAACAGTGTTAAGACTCAAGGCAACATCTCATCGAGGCCCGCTCCCGAGCATCACCCCAGCGAGGCCGTCCGTCCGCTTCGTAGCACACAGTTTGGGCTCCAAACTCCGGGTGTTTACCACTAATCAGAGATCAGAGCCCCCCGGGATGTCTGGACAAACGACACACGCCAGGGCTCAATCCAGGACGGTATCATCTGGAACCCCGCTCCTGAGTAACAACCAAGCGAGGCCAATTGTCAGTCTCTGAGGCCACAGTGGAGGCGCCAAACTCCGGGTGCATATCACTCCCCTGAGATGTCTGCCTCCCCCAGCCTCACCTGCACAAGACCCCCACCAGTGTTTCATTGACTCGAAGCGGTATCATGAAGTCCCGCCCTCGAGCAGCATCCAGGCAGGGTCGTTAGCCTGTATCGATACTCACAGAGTAGGCCCAAGTCTCCAGGTGTAATCCACCCTAGAGACCCCAGCCACCTCCGGGTTCGTCCAGGTCCAACACCTGCCAGCGTTAGCTTAAATTTCACCCAACAAATCGAGCTTCCTATAGGAGACGACACCTGCGAGGTGAAACTTTGTTTGACAGATGTACTGCCATCTGAGCGAAGTCGCTTGCCCGTCTCAAAGCTCAAAGAGAGATAACCTCTCTCCGAGTTCGTCTGGACTAGACATCCGTCAGTGTTTGACTCGGTAAAGTATCATGCACTCCTGCATCCGAACAGCATCCAAGTGAGGCGGTTTGTCCGTTTCGAAGCTCACAGAAGAGGCCTCAACCCTTAGTTTTATTCCACCCCTAAAGATCTCAGCTCTCCTCCGGGTTCGTCTAGACCCGACACCCACCAGTGCTAGACTCAAGGCGACATCCCATCGAGCCCCGCTCCCGAGCATCGCACAAGCGACGCCGCCCGTCCGTTCCGAAGCACACAGTGGGGGCCCCAAACTCCGGGTGTTTACCACTCATCAGAGTTGTCAACCCCCTCCGGGTCGTCTAGGCACACGACATCCGCCAGCACTCAACCCAAGGCGGCACCCATCCGGAACCCCCCTCCCGAGTAACAACCAAGCGCGGGCAACCATCCATTTCTAAGCCTAGAGTGGAGGCCTCAAAATCCAGGTGTACATCACTCCCCAGAGATATCCGCCTCCCTCTAGCCCCACATGGACAAGACCCCCGCCAGTCTTTGATTTCAATTAGTCGCCTTTTACGACAGGCAGGAGTTGCCTTGGGGCTATTCTTTTAGTTAGTCCCCGGACCCACAGGGGACCCAAAAACAATTCGAACCGCTAGTTTGCCGGGTGCTAACTGTACACCAAATTGGAAGACGATATCTCAGTTCATTATAAAGTTATTGTGACTAACACACAGCCATACAAACCGACAGATGAAGAAAATGTTCGTTCCCAATCATGTTTTCTATATGTTTTGACAGTTTTTACGACGCTTAAGCGAATATATTTTTTTTAATTTCTGTCACCGATGCCATACTTCTACTCGCATTGACGATGTGGAAGTAAAAGTAAAAGGGGAAGGGATATGTCAATCACCCTATATATTTTAACTGCTGTGTAACAGAGTCATGTAACGGTTTATTTTTTGCTTCTGCCTTAGTTGGATGATGACTATTTCCTAAATATTGTGTATTTATGTATTTTTTGCCATTAACATATCTAATTGTTTCAGGATTCCACACCTGGCATAAGGTTTTCAAGTACTAATGTATACATAGATAACTTAAAAAAGTTAACAGCTGATTTTGACAGACGGTATGATACAATTCCAGTGGGAATCCCTGTAAGTATATAATATTTTGTGAGTTCTTTTTATTTTCGTGACACTCATGAAAATCCATTATAAGTGTGATTTAGTAAAATAAATTGAAAAGACTTTCAACATTTATTGAACTAAATGACCGATTTTACTTACACAGTAGCTTGTACAGGGTGATTCATTAAGGGTGGCGACCGGCTGTATCTCGGAAATCGTATATCTTAGAATTTTGGGAAAAAAATTTATAACAAAAGTGGCCACGAAAAAAGCCCGAAAACTATTTCTAAGGTTGTTCCAAGGTCGACTGCCAGAGAGCGTAACTGAACACCAAAAATAAAAAACCTATTTTCTGAAAAAAAATATCTTAATTAAGGTCTACTGAAAATGTAAAAATAAGAATACTCGGAAAAATCTGAATATTTTTTCTAAGAAGAAATTTATTCTATCTTGGCAAATAAGAGGTGGGGAAAGTGTGAATCTTGTTTTGAAAAAACGCTTCTAAGTCCGGTTCTGCTTAACCGAATTTTTCAAACTTGGTCTTATTCCAAAGATATCTTCTAAGCCAATAGGATATAAATAAGTTCGAACCATTATAATAAATATTGTGAATGCTAGAGGGCGCTGCTTATTTTTTTACCAATCGTGATATTTCTTAAAATTATTAGATGGAAACATGTAAGTTTCACCACGCCCTATAAAAAATAGACTTAATTAGCAATATACCAGTGAAAAGCCGACATCAACATCGTTTGTTTATATCCAAAGACATTTTCGTTTTTGATAGCTTCCTTGTCTTTTCTTCAGCAACTTTCAGTTTCATTTGTAGGACATCACATTTATGACATGTGTCAACGTTCGATTTCTTAAAGGCTAGATTCAGTTTATGGAATTATCTTTCACAAAGTCGTCTGGAGACTGTTACCTCTCAACTTATACAACATAATTCATAAAGTTTTTGTAAGGTAAAAAACGGTGGAAATACTTTTTCTCATTTTGTCTTCTTGTATAGTGGCACTCATAGTCAGGAAATGGTTTTACATCTTTTACTACTTCATTAATTACGGCAACACTATCCTTATTTTTTGGTTCATTGGCCTCTTTTATTTGAAATATACAGCTCCAGAAACTGAGATCTAGGGTTTACCAATGCAATAAAAACATACATTTGCGTCTCGACCAGGGTTCTCATATAGCAGCTTCAGCAAACTTCCACTACCTGACCATTTATTTAAAAAAATGATGGATGGTTAACTTTTCGATTCATTAAATTAGTAGAATCAGTTGTTCGATGCTTTTAACCACTGTTTGTTTCGTTTCGGAATGACTCATTATAACTAACTCCTCTGTCCCTATTTCCGAGTGCCTAAGAATCATCGAAAATAGCCTTTGTAACATCCTCTAGTAGTTTTTCACGGTATTGTGTCCTACACGCAGGTAATATTTTTTGTTCACGCTCTTTCATTTATTTCTCTTTCACTATTATATAAGCTTGTGGTATGTTTCTTTTCATTCTTCTTTCTTGTTTTCTTGCGTGCGAGTATCTGAGCATCTACTGATTTCAAAATTTTCTACTGTTTGTTTCTCTGTGGTAATCGTTACTCTCTTTGAAGCTGTTCTTGAAGAGTCATATGATATAGAATTTAATAGAGTGTAGCCCTCGCCCCAGTTCTGTCATCACTACTGGAATCACTGCTCTCTCCTTATCATTCTGAGAATGCTGGTATACTTTGAAAAAAAAATAATTCCGATGGGAAATAGTGTAGCAACCTAAAATATTTTCATAAATTACCTAGCAAGTTATGATCACTATACCTACGCATCTCCAAAATCAACTGTCTTATAAGTAGACTTCTGTCTTTTCAGTGCAGAATGATATAAAAAAATAAATATTCGGGATGAATGAAAAAAGAGAATTTAATGACAATCAATGTAAATAAATAGAGACGTGATTTACAATTTCTTCAAATTATGCAATTATAACTTATTTTTGCAAAATTTTGGCTTGAACTGTTTTGCTCGCCTATCACAAGTTTAATGCCAGATGTAAGAATACAAATTTTAATTCGTGTTTCCTGTTACATGAAGACTAGTCCCCTGTGGGTCCGGGGACTGACTAAAAGAATAGGCCCAAGGTAACTCCTGCCTGTCGTAAAAGGCGACTAATTGGAATCAAACACTGGCGGGGGTCTTGTCCAGGTGGGCATAGAGGGAGGCGGATATCTCTGGGGAGTGATGTACCCCTGGATTTTGAGGCCTCCACTCTGGGCTTAGAAATGGACGGTTGCCCGCGCTTGGTTGTTACTCGGGAGCGGGGTTCCGGATGGGTGCCGCCTTGGGTTGAGTGCTGGCGGGTGTCGTGTGTCTAGACGACCCGGAGGGGGTTGACAACTCTGATGAGTGGTAAACATCCGGAGTTTGAGGCCCCCACTGTGTGCTACGAAAAGGACGGACGGCCTCGCTGGGGTGATGCTCGGGAGCGGGACTCGATGGGATGTTGCCTTGAGTCTAACACTGTTAGGTGTCAGGTTTAGACGAGCCTGAGGGGAGCTGAGATCTCTAGAGGTGGATTACAACTAGAGATTAGATGCTGCTCGAGAGCGGGACTTCATGATACCACCTCGAGACAAACACTGACGGATGTCGGGTCCAGACGAACTTGGAGAGAGGTTATCTCTCTTTGAGCTTCGAAACGGGCAAATGACTTCACTTAGATGGTAGTACACCTGCCAAACAAACTTCCAACCTCAAGAAAACATCGACTCCCTCAGGGAGCTGGAATTGATGGGTGAAATCTAAATAATTAGACGTGAGCCACAATAGACCTAAGGTCGCAGTGGATGGACTGGAATAGCCCACTCACAATAAAATCTAATCTAATCTAATCTACATGAAGACTAGCGTTTTATGTTGATCTGTTCTCTTAACTTGCCTAATTAGTCACCATCCTAAAATAACTGATCAACATAATTGCTAAAATTTGGCATTAAGTTTAGGAATTTTGAATTTAGTAATATTCTTAAAGTTTACTGCCAACAAAATTAAGTCTTTTTAACAAAAAACTGGATCATAGTAGGAGTTCATAAATTATAATTTCATTTGGTTGTTTGGCAGAATTTTGGATAGAAATTACTCAAAACGAGTTAGGCTAGAAACTGATCACAAATAGATTATATAGCGATCGCTCTATCCCTACTTAATTGATAGTCAATCTCATCACTGATCAACAGAATGATAATATTTGATATAAAATCATTTTATAGAATGCTTAATTTAATAATGTTGTCAGATCTTTCACCAAAATATCGTGAAGTTTGATCAGTTTGGATAGAAAAAAATGAATCACAGTAGAAAAAATGAATCACAGTGCAATTTGAAATATATAATTCTATTTTGGTCAATTTTCTTTAAAAAAAATTCACTAATGAGGCAATCCCGACTTATGAATTTTGAAAAAATTACCCAAATTCAGATCTCTAGGTTAAAAGACAAAGAAATTACAAGCCTCTGATTAAAAAAAAGAAGTTAAAACGTCTAAATTGATAATTCTGGTAGTCGTACGTATCCGCGCTTTGTGAGTTAAAAATACAGTTCGAAATGACTAACAAGCTCTTAGATCTATGTCTCCGTCGTCATTTTCCATAATTCCGTTAAAATATGAGAAAAGAAATCAATTTTAAACAAGAATTTTATAGTGTAAATAATCAAGACGTTAGAAGTGATTTTTTTAGCGAGTTTTTGTATGACAAATTCAATTAGGACGAGATGAAAACTTTTAAGACTTAATTCAATTTGAATAGCACATCTGGTTGTTTGTTATTGCCCTAACTTAGTGAAACCGTTCCATACTTAATACAGCCGTAGACTTTCCCGTGGCTTCACAAGTGCTTGTTCTTTTCTGCAACCGATTTCAATTTTTACTGGATGCAGCAAGTGTGTTATGGTAGAGAATTCCCATTAAAGTTTTAAATTTCAATAGCTCAATTTGCTGTTAACCTAACGTTCGTTGGCCAGGAACTAGTTTTTTTGGGGAAGATTTTAAGTTTATTTTCGGAAAATTTTTGTACATTTTCAAACAATAAAGTCATTTTGATGAAATATGGTACATTGTTTCTACTATATAGATTATACTGGTAACCAAATTTCATGCCTGCTTTCTTAAAAAAACACATATTTGTTATTAAAAACATTTGTATGATAATTCACTACCATAACGCACTTGCTGCGTCCAGACTTTTTATCATTTGGTCTCTTGGTGGAGTTTAAGAGAGCAATATTTAAAACAACTTCAGTTGTGAGCGGATGACAGAGAGTATTCTTTGGCGATGGTTCTATCATCACCTAACCTATCTATCATCACCTAACCCACCCTGTATTTAGTAATAAAGAGGGCGATATGAAATTTGGGATCAGCCCGTTTAAGAGGATACCTATCAAATCTAATAATTGTTCTTAATATTTAAGTAAAAATATCCCTAACAGAAAGCGGTCATTTTTTATAAATGGGAAAATGGATTACGGTAGGGCTTGAAAATTTTAAATACATTTTAAACATTATCGTTCGTAGAGAAATCAGAGAGTAAAGTTTTAAAATCAATTCGATTTGTATCGAATAAACAACGCAGCTTTTAAATAGGGGGGTCCATGGTCCATCCTTAATTAGTCACATTCTATATTATATTGTGTCGGTATGCGTGTGTACACAATTTACATTTGTCTGACAATAATTAAGTATGTAATTTTGAATATTCAAATTTAGTACTTGAGTATTTACTAAGCGAAGATTGCAACCTGTGATGAGCACTGATAAGCATACCTGGAGAACCCAAATCTCCACAACACATTTCAAAAAAGCTGACGATCGTTTCACTAACCAAGTTAGCGTCATCAGAGGATGAATGAATGAATAATTCTAAATACTCACTAACGATTTAGAGGGGGGGGGGGGGGGTTCCACGACACCAAAAATTAACATATCTCGTTTGGCGGAAATTCTGTATTCTTTTATTGTCTATCGGACGTGCTTATGGCGGTATTTATTTTGTAAAGTAATCTATCAGGAGACTACCCGTAGGCGGCGGAGCAAGAATCATACACGTCTTATTATTATTATCTTTAGCAATATATATATATATATATATATATATATATATATATATATATATATATATATATATATATATATATGCATATGCAGGGTGGCGCATTGAAAACGAAACAGACCTATTTGCGTCCAGAGAGTTTTTTTTTAAGAAACGCTGAAACACGTCAATTTTAATATTGAGGGGGACATGTTTTGACATAAAATTCAACTTTGTCACATCAACCCTTAAGGGTGGTGATAATGTTAAATAGGGAACATGGATCGAGTGTTACATCATTTGAACGCTCTTTCTTTTCTGAATTCAGCACACTAATTGTTTTGGAAGTTTTATCAACTTGTTTAAAAATTATTCACAGTTGGAGTTGCAAGAACGTATTTCATTCATTGTGATAAGAAATGCACTGATTAGTCAATTTTTCGTTAAAAAAACTTATAAACAAAACCAAACGTTCAAAAATGTTTATTCAGTTAAGCAAGTGTTCAAATTGTTGACCACCAGCTTCCATACAAAAGTACAAATTTTGTTCAAAACGAGTGTTGACATTCTGGAGCATTTGTGGAGTTATTAGACGGCATTCTTCAACAATGCGTCGTCGTATTTCTTCCAGAGACTCGGGTTCTGTTGCGAAAATTCTACTCTTTAAATGGCCCCATAAAAAGAAGTCTAAAGGAGTAAACTCCGGTGATCTAGAGGGCCAATTAATAGCACCTCTACGCCCAATCCATTGCTCTGGAAACTCTCTGTTCAAAAACTCCCTAACACGTTGTGAAAAATGCGGAGGAGCTCCATCTTGTTGAAACACTAAGTGATTTTCTTGATAGCGATCATCATTTTCAACAATGTCAATTAGTAGAGGGTAAACGATATCTTCTAGTAACTCCAAATACGTTTCGCCACTCAAATTGCCATCAAGAAAAATTGGTCCTGTTAAACGGTCTCCAAAAGTTCCAGTCCAGACATTCAACTTCTGTGGAGTTTAGGTGTGGACTTCGTGAAAATTTCTTGGATTATTATCTGCCCAATAACGACAATTATGACGATTGACTATAGAGTTTAATGAAAACGTACACGTGTCTGAAAAACAGATATTGAACAGAAAGTTCCCATTATCAGCTATTCGTGCAGTTATAACTTCACAAAACTCCAGCCGCCGATCAGTCTCATTTCTAACCGGAAATCACGTTCAGGATCCCGTTTTTGTTGGCTACTGAACCACTTTGTCGAAACTTTGCAACTAACTCCAAAATGTATTTTCTGTTAACATGTCTGTTCGGATGTCGTTCATTAAACAAATTTGCGGTACGGTTGGCACAGTCATCCTTTTTGGAAAAAATAGTAATTATTGCAACTCTTTCTTCTACAGAATACACCATTGTGAAATTAATTTTCGGTAGTACTATCAAGTATCAAACCGACCGATAAACTGAAATAATAAACCGCATTTCTCTCATTCCAATAAGAAATGTTCTGATAGTCAATTTTTTGTTTACAGACCAACAAAACATTGACTATCAGCACATTCCTTATCGGAATGAGTGAAATGCGTTTTTGCATCTTCAACTGTGAATAATTTTTAAACGAGTTGATAAAACTTCCAAAAAAATTAGTGTGCTAGAAAAGAAAGAAATTTAAAATGATATAACACCCGACCCATGTCCTTATTTAAAATATAAGGGGTTGATGTGACAAAGTTGAGTTTTATGTCAATACATTTCCCCCTCAATATTAAAATTGACGAGTTTCAGCGTTTCTTAAAAAAATCCCCTGGACTCAAATCGGTCTGTTTCGTTTTCAATGCGCCACCCTATATACCCTTCTTGCCATAATACATGGATAAGCTCGTCACAATAGTTATAAAAATATAACAAGAACACAAATATATAATACAGTACAGTATAAAAACAATTATGCTGTTTAGTTACAAAAAAAAACAAAGATAAAAGTGCACAATGTGAAAAACACAACGCATGAAACAATGAGATAAAAACATCTGTATACACTTATATAGACCGCAATATAACAAAAATACACATGAACAATATTAAGCAACAAAACAATCAAGTACAAAAACATCAAAAAAGATTCCAGTTAAATCATCTGCCTCACAGAGCACGAAACAAACTCATCGACCGCATAAAATGATCGCTCACTTAAAAATTTTTTTAGACCGGCTTTAAAAGTTCTTATGTTTCCAGTGGACTTTACACTTTCCGGAAGCAAATTGTACAAAACACTACCCGCATACACAGGGGATTTCTTGTACGCCATTCTTTGAAAATGGTTTAAATTAATGTGACTGCAGTGCCTAGTGGAATACGAATGATTGTCTGAATGTCTAGGCAACATATGTTTTTTGCCATGTATGAAACTCAGTACCTTATAAAGGTAAATTTCTACCAACGTCTTAACTTTCTTTAGCTTGAAAAGTTCTCGGCATGACTCAGAGTTGTGCATATCAAAAATTACCCTTAGTATTCTCTTTTGAAGCACAAAAACCCTGTCAACATCTCTGGACTGACCCCAGACAACAATGCCGTATGACAGCAATGGATACACCTCCGAATAGTAGACATATATATATATATATATATATATATATATATATATATATATATATATATATATATACATATATATACATATATACATATATATATATATATATATATATATATATATATATATATATATATATATATATATATATATATATATATATATATATATATATATATATATATATATATATATATATATATATATATATATATACTTTTAAAGGCGTTTAGCTGTCCTGGTTGTCTAACATTTTTTATTACTTTTACTTTAGGGGCGACGGAAGATCTATCTATAGTAACGTATCTTAATTGTGCCAAATGTTCTTTGAATGTAATTCCAATAGATCTTTTTGCTTTTTCCGACGTATGTAAGATCACAATCTTTACAACGTATTTCAAAGATCCTAGACATTTTGGCCGTACTATCCTTATCTTTTGGGTTACTTAGCAAGTTTTTTAAAGTATTTTGTGTCGAAAATGTCAGTTGAAAATTGGCTTTCTTCAAAATACTAACTAGACCCCTCGTGATTCGAGACTCAAATGGTAAGCAAACAACATTTTCTTCTGCATTCTCTCTTCTCAAAGTCGTGGATTCCGCAAACATTTTCTTTGTTTTTTGTTTGGTAATTAATTTCTCCACTAGGCAAGCAGTGTATCCGTTATATTCAGCTACGTTCTTAATACACTTTAATTCTTTGGCATATTTACTTTTACCTAAAGGAAAATTAATTAACCTGTTTACCAAAAAATTCTGATTGGCCATTTTTTGTGCGTACATATGATGTGAGCCATTTGGAATGTAGCTTAGATTTGTGGTTTCCTTTCAATGGACATCGAATTCTAAAGTGTCTTTATTTTTGATAACTAGTACATCTAGAAGGGGTAATTTATTATTAATTTCTAATTCGTGGGTAAATTTTATAGAATCAAATTTACTGTTTAATTTGGCAATAAAATCTTTTATTCTGCAAATGTTTGTGTTAAAGAACTGCGAAAATATCATCCACGCAATGAAAGCACACTCTAGGAAAATACCCACTTTCACTTTCGAGATATGTTTCGAATCGACTCACGAAAAGGTCTGCAATAAATGGTGATAGCGGATTGCCCATTGCCATGCCTTGGGTTTGTTCAAAAAACTTATTGTTGTATTGAAAAATATTTTGTTTAATACAAAGGTTTGTTAAAGTTATATTTTCTTTGCAGACCTTTTCATTTATGTTATTCAGTTTTAACAACTTTTCTAAATACGTTACCGTTTGTTTCCTGGGAACGCTAGTTAACAATGAAGTTACATGAAATGAAATGAAAACCTCTCCTTTAACAATTTTCTTTAATTTGATTCATAAATTCAAGTGAATTTGTTACTGAAAAACTCTTTTATTTGACGGAGAAGCTTCTAAACTCATTTGTCAACCACTTTGAAAAACTGTATGTCCGGGAATCTATAGCCGAAACAATTCTTCTTCTTAAGACGCCGTCTCCCTACGAAGGTTGGCGATCCAACTGGCTATAATGGTGCGTGATACCGCACCTCTGAAAATCTCCACAGATGCCCGTCCGAACCATCGACGCAGATCTTTCAGCCATGAGTTCTGCCGTCTGCCCACAGATTGTTTGCCCTCGATCTTTCCTTCGATGAGGAGTCGGAGGAGCTCGTACCGCTCCCCCCTCATAATGTGCCCGATGTATTGGAGCTTTCGTTCTTTGATGGTTGTCAGCAGTTCTTTGCCTTTACCTATTCTCCTTAGCACTTCCTCGTTGGTTATCCTGTCTACCCAGGATATATGCAGTATACGGCGATACAAGTACATCTCAAAGGCGTCAATACGGCTCTCCATTGATTGGCAGAATGTTCAGCTCTCGGAGCCATGGAGTAGCACTGGGAATATATAACAGCGCAATATACGTATGCGAAGCTGTAGGTTTAGGTCTCTACTGGTGAAGAGGTTCTTCATGGAGATGAATGTCCTTCTGGCCTGTTATATTCTTGATCTGATTTTCATTTTAGGGTCACTGTTCTCGTTGACGAGGGCTCCAAGGTATTTAACGGACGGCACCTGTTTCACAACCTGGTTGTTAATTTGAACGTTCGCCCGTCTTGGTGTCCTGGAGAACACAACCACCTTGGTCTTGGCAACGTTTATGTGTAAACCATACCGTGTGCTATGCTCAACGATGAGGTCCATCATATTCTGGAGATGTGGTAGGCTGTCGGCGACCACGACTGTATCGTCGGCGAATCATATATTATTAATAAGGGTGCCGTTGATTTTAACGCCATCTTTCACATTCTCCAGTGCCTCCCGGAACACCACCTCCGAGTATATGTTGAAGAGTAGAGGGGACAGGACACATCCTTGTCTAACACCCCTTCTGATTTTTGTTTCTTCGGATGTTATGCCCTCTATCCTAATCTCCGCAGTCTGATGCCAGTACAGCTGCGTGATGATGTTCAGATTTCCCGCATCGACTCCGGTGTATTTTAGGATCTCAATGAGCTTCTGGTGCGAGACACAGTCGAAAGCTTTTCGGTAGTCAATAAAGCAGGCGTATATATCGATGCAGAGACATGAATCATTCATGTCTCTGCATCGCTGTGTGAGAATGTTGAGAGAGGAGAGAGCCTCGCGCGTGCCCATTCCGTTCTTAAATCCAAACTGCGTCTCCCCAGCCTGTCCCTCACATCTGGCGTATATGCCAGTGTGAACGATGCTAAGAAACACCTTGAGGACGTGAGACATCAGGCTTATCATTCGATCGTCGTCGCATTGAGAAGCGTTCGGTTTCTTTGGCAGAGCGATGAACGTCGACCTCAGCCAGTCCATTAGTATTTTCCCAGTTTCATATATTGAGTTGAACAACGATGTAAGAAGTTTTAGGCCTCTATCATCTGTACTGACGAGCAATTTCAAGGTTTCCGCGTGAATATTGTCTGGTCCTACAGCCTTGTCATTTTTCTGAAGTTTTATAGCACGTCTCACTTCCTCTGCCGTGATAGCAGGGCTGGGTTCGTTGATATCATCATAGTCGCTAGGTGGTTGGTGGGGTCGTGTGTGTGTGTGTTTGAAGAGGGCCTCAACATACCCCTTCCGAAACAATAGGTCTCATTAATTTTCCCGATTTATGGATTTTTGGGAGACGGTACTTTTTAGGGACTTTACGATTTGCAACTTGTAACTTTCTTCCTAAGTCTTTTGATATAAGGTTGCGACGATACTTGATACTGTTTTTAACGTCCGAAATCACTTTTGGTAGCGGGTTCTCCAAAATCACAAACTTATTACCTTTATCTGCTTTAACATAAAAACAATATTTTTCTCGCAATCGCTTAACTATTTTCATTTCATTAAAATTTTGGTTTTTAGTAGACTTATTTTCTTTCAAGTTTTTTGAAATTTTATTTTTACATGCTTCTCTAATTATATTTTTTAAAAATTCAGGTAATGTGTTTCAATACTGGCAATGATTTCTACTATATCGTTTTTTTTGTGTGTGACTGTAGACATAATTTCAACCCAGTGGCGGTTTCTCTAAGGAGGCAGGGGAGACTGGGCCTCCCTAGTCAGAATTAACATCCTCCCTATTCAAGTAGTCAGTTAGTTACATATAACTTTAATACAATATCCAATATTCAATATTAAAGTCATACTTATTCTACTTATTCATATTATTAATTATTATTCAAACCATATTTATATAAAAATTCTCTAAATCTGCAATTACAATTACAACCGGCAACGCTGCTGGGAAGTATATTACCAAAACGGCGCAAACTTCTTGTGTGCTTGGACCATATTTTACACATTTATTTGAATGGATACAAACATTAGCCGTGGCAAACCAATTAAAACCGCGCTTAAAATCACGTGCTCGGAGGCCAGACTTCTCTACAAATGTGAGTGTAGGTAAAGTGGAATATTACTTCTAGGGTAGTTTTTACAGTATTGTCAAACGGAAACAAATTAATAGAAGTTTTTGATTATATTTTAAGTCACGATGATTTCAAACAAGATGAACCAACTCTGAGAGAATCTATTGGCCTAAAACGACATCTTAACGATCCCCATTTTCATTTTCTTTTACACACTTTTAAATTTATATTTGAACATACCGATGTTGTATTTTTAATTTTACAAAATAAAAGCACATATATTTCTTACGCTAAGAAACGTCTGATTGTATTAACTACTACAATGCAGGATTTTAGAAATAATGAAATTCATTTTAATCAAATTTACAACTTCTTATTTGAGGATTTTGAAAATAACGAACCAGCACCAAAGAAAAGAAAGGCAACATTAAGTATTCAAAATTTAAAACAGAATTATAAACAAATTTTTAATGAAATTTTAGACACAATAATTAATCAATTGCAAGTGAGATTTTCAGATTTAAACAAAAACAATTTTTCGATTTAATAAAGAAAGACAATTTTGTTTCGTATTCAAAATACTTTCCAAACGATATCTTTGAATTATTATTAAAACAATATCCTTTGTTTGATTCAATTGCATTATAAAAAACGAGCTGACCACTGTATACACAGATAGAGAACTGTTTCAAGATTGCCATACGCCTACCGAAATGATTTCATTTATTTACAAAAATGACTTAATTTATTGTCTAACCGAGTTTTATAAACTGCTTGCGTTAATAGTCACAATTCCTCTCAGATGTGCTTCAGTAGAAATACGTTTCTGCACTTAAACGCATCAAAACATTTTCCAGAAATAGTATTAGTCAAGACAGGTTAAAAACCATATCAATGATTTCTATAGAAAAAGGCTTGTTAAAGAACTACCACAGTAGACTTCATTTTACGATAAAATAATCGATATTTTTGCCGAGCCAAAAGATAGACGGATTCCATTAATTTATAAAAAATTTTAGGAACGTATTAGTTTATCAGTTAAATTCAGTAACATATGCTCAATACCTCCCATTTTCTTGTTTCCGTTTTATTTATTTATTTTTATTTTCGTTATTGTTATATAGAATCTATTCTTTAGTTATTTTTGTAAATATGTAAATAATCCTCGAATCCCATTTCCCGGATTCCTGACATCACGTCCCACGCCCCACCTCTTGCAAGTTCCATTAATTTACAAAAATATTTCAATAACAGATGCTCTACACCACCTATTTTTTGTTTCCGTTTTATTTATTTATTTTTATTTTCGTTATTGTCATTTAAAATTTATTGTTTAGTTATTTTTGTAAATATGTAAATAATCCCCGATTCCCATTTTCCCTGATTCCTGACACCACGTCCCACCCCTTGGCAAGTTATCCTCTACACCTCCGCTTTGGTTCTTTCTGGGCGACAGCGACACGCATTACTTGGTGGCGACACGTGAAGTATATTACATAATATTATTATGCTTACATTTATGTTCTTATTTATTATTAACAATAAAACAATGCGTTTCGCTGGCTAAGTAGAGTTAGGTATGCAAAAGAACGTGTACTTATTGACTGTCTCTGTACTGTGAATTAAATGTCGTGCCCCGGATCCCGGACTTGAACGTATAAATCCCAGAATATATAAAAAAATCAAAATACAGCGAGTAAATTAAAATTCGTTGAACTGTTGATCGTAAATTTCACAAACGACTGCAATTGGCAACACTGCCTCTGCGTTTTGCATCTCGTCATAGATCACTCATTGGATTGAATCACTCATTTAAATTTATTTATTTTACGACTATGTATAATGTGTGTGTGTGTTTTGTTTCTTTAACGTCGGCCTATTTCCGCGACTATGGCCAATCACCGACGCCAGGGAGCAGTTTCACCTCACTATCCTGGAAATTTTGCCGAACCCCTGTCTTTCTGTAAGGAGGGTAGGGATCTTTAACGTGCCCAACATCGCATGGACACGGGACCGACGGCGCAACGCCCCCTCCGAAGGGCGGAACGTGCAGACATTCAACTTGCTCAAATACAATGCCAGAACCTCAGTTGATGTTAATTTTACAGTTTGTACTGGAAAAGTGAAAGGACTACGCCGGGATCGAACCCGGTACCCTTCGGTTCAAAGGCACACGTTCTTACCTCTGAACCACCGAGGTCCTCACTATGTATAATGTATATAGGATTTCTATTGAAATTTATTTTTGGTCTATAAACAATATTTAACAATTTTATAAACCTTATCTGTTTATTCCTGTTTATTTATACCCTCAGTAATTCGTGAATAAATTATTTCAAAATGGTATCATATTTTTGTATAAATGAATTTTTCACTGAAATTCTAAAGTGCCAGGAAAACGTGTGATCTTGAAAATTTAAAAAATTACTGCCTCCTCTACCGCGAGACTCACGAGCCGCCACTGTTTAAACCCCTTGTTTAGGAGGTCGATCTCATTTTTATTAAACGACTGTGAAAAAAGATTTTCTACGAGGTCAATTTTCCGAGGAACTGGTTTTTCGTTTTTAATTTGACATTCTACCAGTTGTTTAATTTTTTTATTTTGTATATTAATTTTCTTAATGAACTTCGCGTTAATGACTACAAACAGTTTCCTCTGAAAATTGCATCATTCTACATATTCTAAGTTACTTAACTTAATGGTTAACTTTTTAAACAAACTGCCTGCATTTCTAACATACAACGTTTTGTGTACAGATATTGTATTTCTAGATCCAGTCATTTTTGTTTAGCAAAATTTTTAACCTTTTGACCTACTTTTGTCTTATTAGAAATTTTTAAATTGAAATTAATGAAATTGGGAAAAACTTATTTTCGTTTGCAAGATTTTAAAAAAGCGATATCTGTACCTATTAATCTAATTTTACAACTTAGCGTACGGTAAAGATTCAGTTTCGTGGATATGGAAGCCATAATTCGTACAGAAAGGCAGGGGTTCGGCAAAATTTCCAGGATAGTGAGGTGAAACTGCTCCCTGGCGTCGGTTATTGGCCATAGTCGCGGTAATAGGCCAACGTTAAAGAAACAAAACACACACACACACATAAGTCAAGATTGCATATAAGATATTTAGAATTAATCATCATCTGATGACGCTAACTTGGTTAGTGAAACGATCGTCATGTTTTTTAAAATGTGCGGTGGTGATTTGGGTTCTTCAAGTGTGCTTACTTGAGTCTTTACTTTTTATTTCAGGTGACAACTAGCCAACCAGGATCTGCAATGAACACGAAGCCTCTTTGTACCATAGTAATCATATTTACTTTTTCAATTTTAATTTTACGCCAAGCTTACTGTTGACAAACTATTTTATTTTTATGTTTAATTGTTGTTCCTAAATAATTTTCTATTTTTAATGCATGTGAATTCTGTATGAGATAGGAAGATATTCCGATGTTGAATTGCATTTCTGAAAGTGGAATGGAAAGCACTTTCTTAGCTGTTTACTATTTATTATAAACGTGTATGGGTTAAAAATTTGGCCAGCATTTAGAAAATCACTACCATTTTTCATACATTCAAAATCTTAAAGAGATTCTTTTGGCAGGCAAACCATTCTGTCATGTTTAAAGTGCCATATAGCAAAAATGTATTATATATTTGATAACCGAATCTGATCTAGCTAATGTTGGTTTATTTACCTAATGTTAGTATCAACTGATTTTTTATGCAAATAAAAATTAGGATATGCAATGTAGTAGGTATCTAATAAATATAATTTTGTCTTGTGATAATTTGTCGATGTAGGTAATACTCTGTGAGTGCTATACTATAGCTACGTACTAAGTTCTCGAAAAGGATGATATCTATATATATATATATATATATATATATATATATATATATATATATATATATATATATATATATATATAAATAACTTTTCAGACATTTAACATCTTAGATTTTCTTTGGTGAAACAGATAATATAATTTTTTATAGCAGAATAAAACCTCCTAAAGGGCGTAGCTTACATTGTATAAGGAAAATTATCTTTTTTCTAGTTACGTCTTTAATTTTTAACAATGTGAACGAATTACAAGCAGTGAAAAAAGGCGTATTTTTGCAGAGCTTTATTTTAGTAATTCGTACTAAATAGGAAATGTATGAAAATGAAATAAAAACTGCATTATTATAAAATATCCCCAGAACAAAAAAATATATATACCAAACTTCAAAAAATGTGTAAAGTTGAAAACGCCAAATCATTCAGTCGTTATCACTTGTCAGTTCGAGATGGAGTTTGAGTTACAGAATTTTCCCAATATCTTTTTCTGTTGTTTGTTATAATTGTATAAAATTTCGATGGAACGTTATTTTTTCATGTCTTCTGCAATGCAGTCTGTTTTGCAGTCTGATTTCCGAATATCTTGTTTCATATTCATATTCATACTCTGCAGCAAGAAAGTTAAGTTTGATGGGGGTTGCTTGAAAACTCGTTCTGTAAGTAACCATTTTTTCATTGCCTACAAAGATAACTTCAACCATCTGGCTTAGGTATGACCTCGGATTGATTTTGATCAGTTTGTATTGCGGTTATATTCTAAAGGATAAAGTTTATGTATGTATATATATATATATATATATATATATATATATATATATATATATATATATATGTATATATATATATATATATATATATATATATATATAATATATATATATATAAATATATATATATATATATATATATATATATATATATACATATATATATATATATATATATATATATATATATATATATATATATATATATATATATATATATGTTCAGAAAGATTTCCGCAGTCTTTAATATGAGACATACTTGGTTCTCGGGTTGAACCGCGAACCTCAGAGAGATCAGACCTCTCTTTTCTCTGAGGCCTAGGGTTTAACACACTGAAAACTCACAGACGATCTCCGGCGAGATTTGGGGAGTAGGCAGATTGATGCCCCGTAATCGAGCTACAACAACTTAACCCACCTTTGTCCAACGCTCTAAGGAGTAGGCAGATTGGGGCCTTAGAGTGTCCTTACATATTTCCTTTACCTATGCTTGTCCACCACTCTAAGGAGTAGGCAGATTGAGGACTTAGAGTGTCCTTACATATTTCCTTTACTCACTTTTGCCCACCACTCTAAGGAGTAGGCAGATTGATGCCTTAGAGTGTCCTTACATATTTCCTTTACCCACCTTTGTCCACCACTCTAAGGAGTAGGCAGATTGAGGCCTTAGAGTGTCCTAACATAGTTGTTTTATCCACCTTTGTCCACCGCTCTAAGGAGTAGGCAGATTGAGGCCTTAAAGTGTCCTCACATATTTCCTTTGCCTCTTGAAAATGGCTCCAGAACAGGAGCCGAAACGTCGACTTTTTATAAATTCTGGACGCGGTTCAACTCGAGAACCAAGTATGTCTCACACACACATATACATATATATATATATATATATATATATATATATATATATATATATATATATATATATATATATATAACCTGGTAGATTTTGGTTTAGATATGGAATTTGGAATCGTATATTGTCTCTGAAAAGTATTTAACGTAATATACAGGACGATTAAAGGAACGTTCTATTTGATGATTGAATCAGTCAGTCATCATGAAACTATGTCCTGGTTCAAAATACTAGAGAGTTGGTATTTTGAAGAAAACTTCTAGTGATTAAAGGAAATCATTGTCAGCCCCAAATTTATTGACGTTTAGAAATTATAACTTCTAATGGGCTTATAATATACAAAAAAAGAGAGAATAAGTTCCAGTTTTTATTCTGTGATGCACAGTTGTCCAACCAGAATACCACATTTTCAGTATCACGAATTGAGAGAAAATATGTACAAAAAGCACTTGCAATATCCTGTCTAGACCGACCAGATATTGCCTTGTATCAAATTACAGCTTTAGGAATTTTATTTTCCTTCGTTACCACAAAACTTTCATAATATATATGCTACTATGCGATACCTCTTTGAAAATGTAACATCTTGGGAGCATGATTACCTGGAAAAGAATTGGAAGTATAATTATTAAATTAAGGATACTCAGTTTTTTTACCTTTTCCAAATCCTCCGAAACCACCAACTTGTCTGTGCTTTGATTTTCAGGGTCATTACTATAGTTCCTTCATGCCTCAACCCATTTTTTCCATCGGCTATTGAAGATCTTAAATTCTTTACAACTGGCATCTAGTGAGTCTTTTCTATGTGCAGTATACTTACATGTAATCCACGCGTTTCACACTGCCAACATTCTTCAAGTTTGGCAAACGATATATTTAAACTGCTAACAACATTTCTGCGTAGATAGTTAAATACCGATAATCAGGATATTTGTTTTCAATGTTCTCATATATGGAAGTGATTGATATATCGATTGGGATCTATAATTTTCTAGATGCATATTCTCTGAGATTATTTATTTATTTATGGTATTTAAAACCCAAATTTGTAATTCCTAATACATGTTTATTTATTGTACTTAAGTATATGATTTTGACTGAGACAGAAAGTATGATAGTTAAGATAAGTTTCGTTCTGTCTAATTTTTCACTTAGGAAAAATTAGGAAGAATCAATTGTAAGACGACTTATTTTGTATGTGTTTGTTTTAATAAAAATATATTAAAATACACGTTTATATATATATATATATATATATATATATATATATATATATATATATATATATATATATATATATATATATATATATATATATATATATATATATATATATATATTTAAACCCCCCTATTATAATACCTTGAATGATTGGAAGCTAACCGCAGAAGCGATACAAATCATTAGATTCTGGTTGGCAATAAACCAATTCAGTCCATTCAAATCTCCTGAAATGAATGGAATACACCGAGCCGCAATTAAAAAAAGACTTCCATGCACTGGTGTTACGTGCTAGTTAGTGGCTTGGTGCGGGAAACGCGGTCGGGTAGTCTTTGTAGCCTGGATCCAGCCCGTTTATCCACGACTGAACCCGTAGACATCCAAAGTCACGATGGACGACGGAAGTTGAATAGACTAAGGGAAGAGAACGATCTTGCAACGATTTGGGAAATCGTGACCTGAATTTTACTGGATGTGCGAGGTAAGGAGAATAAGATTATGCAAGAGATGGCTGTACGAAATGTCGTATGTGTCGGTGCATTAATAAAGCAAAACAGGAGGGTGTAATGAGAGGAGTTAGAATGAGCAATTGTATTTAAAGTGGCCATTATAAAATGCATGTAGTAGTCAAGTATAGTATTGATGTGTCATGTGTAAGAAATTATCAATGTGTCTCTCCAAGAAAGGCAACCAGTTAGCATCAAACCGTGATCACTACTGACCAAGGTATGCCTGAAAGTGATGGCAAAGAAATACCGAATATATCAATGGTAACGAAATTTGTTTTTTGGTTTGACAAAATTTAGGTCCAGAACGTCACGTTGGAAGTTTTGATTACAATTGTTCGAACTCACGTATCAAAGTCGCGTCTAATAGACAGGTACACGTTTACCTATAACTTATTTGTCACATAATGCATTGTATAAACTATATCAATAAATGTAAGATGTTACAAGAAATAATATACATACGAATAAAAGAAGTATACGCAGAATGCTTCTGGTTGCTTGCTATGCACCCAAAAACAGTGACAGTTTGCAAAAATTGATAATTTCTTGAAGAGACGTGAATATATATATATATATATATATATATATATATATATATATATATATATATATATATATATATATATATATATATATATATATATATATATATATATCTATAGAATGAAGCGCCAAAAGTTTCTGTTAGGAGTTCTAACCAAACCGATTTTAATTTGTAAAACTTTGATCCCTAGGTTTTCTGCTAAGCCCAATTAAACGAAAATATTTTCGCTCACGTGACACTTCCGGTTCTACCGGAAGTATCCATCAACTTCGTTATTTTAAATACAGTATGCTACTTTTTAATAGAATTTTCAATTCTACTAGTAATTTATGGTAGACTTCCACTAGCATACTATGTGTCTAAAATTAACCATTTTCAAAATATTTCGTTTTTTTTAGAAAATTTTCGCAAACTCATAGTTACACTTTATAAGACTTGAAGGAAAAATAATCAACAAGATTCATCTTTTGCACACCACACACTAGTATGTGTATTTTCACCACACGTATTACAGTTTTGGGTTGCAACATACAGGGTGATATAATTTGATTTGGCAACTTGACAAAATTCAACTGATCAAAACTTGCGTTTTTCAAATAGGACCCCTGTATTTTATTAACTACGTTAATTGGCATTTCGAAAATCTTTTGATTTGCATTGACATTTCTTATACCTAAATGTAACTGTTTTGGAGGTAAATACATCTTTATTCGAATCAGGGTTGCAAATTTGTAACAATAGTAGCCTTTGGAATTTAATTTGACTGACGTTTGCATGCTAGAAGTGCACGCGGAGAAGTTTGTTATCAAAATTACAAAATAGGTCCTTAATAGTGATAAAAATGGCCAATTTAGGGTATACAAACTATGATTTTATGGAGCTATTAATTATTTATGGTGAATGTCATCGATAATTGGTCGCACATGTCGTGCTTTTTCCGAAAAGTATCCAGATAGACCAAGCCTAGTCTGGACACAGCAAAAAGATTATTGAAGAATTGTTCAAGTTACGAAAAAATCCACAAAAAGGAGAAACCAAAGCCAAGTGTTGATAATGAGGTAAACGAAGTCAATGTGTTATCATATTTCGCTGCTGAGTCAAATTCATCTCAGGATTGTCAAAGAGGGTTGGGTTTATCAACAAGAGCCATTCACAGAATATTAAAAAAGCACAACTGGAGACCCTTCTCCTATCAGTTAATCCATAGTTTACAGTCCGGTGATAACTCCAAACGTGTTGAATTCTGGGAGTGGTTTCTTTTAAAAACACAGGAAGATGGAGGCTTTTCCAAAAAAATTATATGGTGTGATGAGGCGAAGTTCTCCAAAACTGGATTGTTAAATCGTCACAATAGCCGCTTTTGGTCGGATGAAAATCCTCACGTCACAAAAACCAGCTATTGTCAAGGCCGTTGGTCATGTAATGTATTTTGTGCCATAAAAAATGATAGTTTTCCGCATGAAAACTTATGAGAAAAATCTTACTGAGGTCGGTTACTGCAATATATTAGGAGAAGTTAATCTGGTTTCTCTGAATACACTAAGATTAGAAGAAGCTGAAACGACCTGGTATCAACAAGACGGAGCGCCTTCGCACTACTCTCACTTGGCGTCTGATTTCTTGACCCAATATTTTGATGACAGATGGATTACCAACAACGGTCCACATAGATGGCCACCGCTCTCTTCAGACATATCTCCACTCGACACAAGTATCTGGAGATATAATAAAAAACAATTCTATACTCAAAACCTGCCACCACAAAAGAAAACATGATAGACAGAGTTGTAGATGCATTAAATACTTTAAGATCAGAACGATTAAGTCGGGCTACCGGCAGCAACATATTGAAACACGTAACAAAATGTCTTGAAGTTGGTGGAGGCAATTTTGAGCACCTGTTGTAGTTATAAAATTTGTGCGTGTTCTTTAATTATTTTTTTTTCATTCCTGTTTATTCATAGCCAAGTTTTATAAATAAATAGCTACTAGTAATTTTTTTACATAACATTCTCTCCGAAATGGTTAGATTAAGATATAGGGAATGCTAATGCAAATCAAAAGAAAGTATAAATGCCAATTAACGTAGTTAATAAAATACAGAGCGGTTCCATTTGAAAAACGCAAGTTTGGATCAGTTGAATTTTGACAAGTTGCCAAGTGCATTTCTATCACCCTGCACATTGTAACGCAAAACTGTAATACGTGTGGTGAAAGCACACATACTAGTGTGTGGTGTACAAAAGATGAATCTTGCTGCTTATTTTTTCTTCAAGTTATCAGGTATAAAGTGCAACTACTAGTTTGCGATAATTTTCGAAAAAAACGAAATATTTTGAAAATGGTTAATTTTAGACCCATAGTATGCTAGTAAAAGTCTACCTTAAATTACGAGTAGAATTGAAAAATCTATTAACAATTAGCATACTGTATTTAAAATAACGAAGTTGATGAACACTTCCGGTAGAACCGGAAGTGTCACGTGAGCAAAAATATTTTAGTTTATTTATGTCTGGCCGGAAACCTAGGAAACAAAATTTTCCAAATTAAAATCGGTTATGTTATTGAAAATATCCTAACACTCTTGGCGCCTCATCCTATATATATATATATATATATATATATATATATATATATATATATATATATATATATATATATATATATATATATATATATATATATATATATATATATATATATCAATAAAATTTTAAAATGTGAAAGCAGAGCAGTTTACATGTCAAATATAACGTACTCATAAAACTATATGCCAGTTTTTCTTATAAGCTGGAAGAATACAATCGTGGTGGCCTTATATGTTTATACAACGGTAAGTTTGTTGGAGGCTTTTGGTAATCTATTTCACAAAGAGTGAATAGTAGTGAGACACTGACTGATAATAAGATATGAGATGTATATATATATATATATATATATATATATATATATATATATATATATATATATATATATATATATATATATATATATATATATATATATATATATATATATACATATAGTATAGTTTCATGGTCTCTGGTCTCCCTTCAATACGAATAAATCTTGCGCCTTCGAACTAGTCCTAAAGGCAAAAGTGTTAGAGAATAAGGTTAAGAAATATCAATAGAATCTTGTAAATTCTCCTAGGAGAATTGATAATTGTGCAAATTTCCATGATATCGTCTGGTGGCCCGGCCTCTCCGTGGCGATAGTAGAAACGAAGAGTGGGCAGTAAAGCTCTTGCATGGCACGTCTCCACGCAAGTATGCTCCTGCTTACGGCTAATAGGGCCTTTGTTCCTCCACAGTGGGTAGCATCAGTAAGCACTAGAATTCCTCCAAGTCTAATTGCTAGTAATTCCTTTTCTGTTTCTTTGTACAAATCTGTCACTAGACGTTCAGTTTCTAACCTTCCTCTGTCGGGTGGTTCTGCTCTTTTATTTCGATCCATTTTTAAAATTGAAAACTCCGATTCCTACTTTTATCGCACTTATCAAAATTTACGATAACTACTCGTTTAACCGTTCACCTCGGTGACTAGCCACTGACTGGATGTTTTATTTAAAAAGACGGACTCTAATTTAAAAGGGGCAGCATTTCTTAATTTATGAGATATTATTAGATAATATTAGCAAAAACTTGGACCTGCTCTTGTCCTGAAGATTTTTAGGTGCGAAGGATGTTAATAGATTCTCCGTTCAAAAAAACTCGCTTGTTTCCTTGTATTTAATTGGCCATTTTTCATCAAGAATAAAATTAGGCTTGACATCAATATTCCAACTCCAGTACAAGAATTATCAAACCAAAACCAAAAATGAGAAATCGCAACGTTTATTTAAAATGGACAACGACCGGTTAGTGATTTGATATGGCAATACCTGGCAGGTAATTATTTGTCATTTAATTTTTAAGCCTAGTCGTACATTCGATGTTCATTATTTACATTTTTACAGCTCTATTCATACACTCTATCCCTAGACCTCTGCAATTTAACAAGAAAAATACCTTGGAAACTCCGAAATTAATGTAGAAAAAGAGTTTATCTTACCATTCACTCGAATGAGGCCTATTAAAAAGTCTGTAGACACAAATTTATGACTGTTATTTAAAACACTAACAAAATGTAATGGCTGGTCGACTTAACCAGTTTTAAATCGTCGTGACCAGAAAAGTAATGATACACTAAGTGGTCACCAGTCGAATGACAAATTTTATGCGTTCCTCTAATCGACTCAATATTATCCACGCGCCTATCTTGTAACAATTCGCAGCGGTTTCATTTTCTTGCTTCTGATTGGCTAAAACAGCTTTGCCTCGAAAATCACACAGCAGTGGACATTTTTCAAACCATTGGGAGACCAAAGAAGTTACTCTTTACTAGGAACTCTCAATAGAACGCCGAGATAATATTTTCAAGTAAGCATAAAAAAACTGGCTGTTGACCCAACTGCGTTTATATTGCGATATTTCCAAATGAATAGGCCCATTGTATTAAAATACAATGCAAAGAAATTTAATTGTGTCTCTGATTTTATTTTTTTGAGGAGCTAGCATATTTTTAGGATGTGATTTTATACCTCACTCAATGGTTCTTTGCGTTCGATATGTTCGCAGTTAAATCATCTTTACGGTCGCTTAATAATATATCTGTTAAAATCTTTATCACGAAGACAGACGGTGTGTTACCAAGTTGCGAATTTTCATAATTCATCATGACGTTAATTTGTTTGCTCAATTCCCATAAAAAATATAGTAGCCATTGAAAATTCTCAAACAGTTGATAAGATAATTAAATGCGAGCCAACAAAACAAAAAATCGAGCATAACAGATCAAAATTCGATTGATTGAAGAGTTAGCTTAGGGCGACATGCATTATCTCCAGTTTTTCAATCTTATTGTCAGGAAATGCCTTGTTGGGCTAAAGCTGCAATTGGTTGGCAGGAACTATGTTGACCCAGCAGCAGGTGCTGATTTATATGATTGTAATTTGTCATTCACACCTATCAAACAGCACGGGAAAGACATTCTAATGAATGCTGAATTCCAATTTAAAGTGATGAGAATTAATATAATGTTCGATTTAAATTTTCCAGCAGTTGTCAGGGTCATTAAAAGGCAAGCCGACTTCAAAAGGCGAGCGTATCAAGGTATAGATTGCATATGTAGAATTTGGATGCATATGTAAATAAGTGTCAAAAAGAGCTTAATATTAACATAGTTCATGATAATAATAATAAAACTCTAGACGCAGCAAGTACGTTATGGTAGTGAATTTTCATAAGAATTGTACCCTATTAGTAAGATATATTATTAAAACTAATTCTTTAAATTTAAATGGACCTAGACGGTTTTAGGGTCCCTGTTAGCGATTATTGGAAAAAAAATATATTTTATATGGAGCTACTAAATTAAAATTTGGTCTTAGACATAATATGTAAATACTGCAAGTGCCTTTAAAAAAATCCGATCTCCAAGGTCCATTTAAATTTAAATAATTATTTTTAATAATATATCTTATTAATAGTGTACAATTCTTATGAAAATTCACTACCACAACGTACTTGCTGCGTCTAGAGTTTTTTGTGATACTGGAACCAATAAGTATAAGTTAGTATTTGTTTCACTTGCCAGGTTATTAGAAATATTGAAGAACACAAATAACGATAAGCATGTGCTACTTACATTTGATCAACAATTATTGTGTCAGAAACTTTAGGACCAAATCAAAAGAACACTTTTTAATAACAACTCTAACATAATATGTAGAGATATAATATAAAGAGCTTTATAACAACAAACGTGGCTAGTGGCTGGCTCTGAAGCGTCGGAAATTAGTACTGAACTTATAGTTTTAAACCATTTCATTGAAATGAAACTTGTATTTGGTATATTTTGTAATACCTATAACAAAACATTTCAGTTTTAATAAATGTAAATAACACGTCGAGTGTCTGACGTTTCAGCGTCGACAGTCGGCGACTCTCGTTTAGCGGTGACAGTTGCCCTACCACGCAGCAGTGTCAGATTGAGTAAATTAGAATTTATAATAAATCAAATGAGAAATTATTGGTAACTCAACATTTATTAATATTAAGCCACATTTATTAGATGGATTAATTTTTTTGACGAACTTTTATTTGTCATTAATAAGTACAAATACGTGTTATTACCCTATGTTTTACATTTTAAGATTTAAATGAAATTTTATTCAATCTGACAACCCGGCTCCTTTATATTTAATTGTCAGGTGACTGTGGCTCTATTTGAATTATCTCTTCAAAATTACGCATTCACAGTCTAACCATCTGTATCAACATTGAACCTGGGAAATTCTGTATGAAGTTTGAACTGATATTCATTCATTTATTATCTTGATTTTATAATAACTCCTGTCCTCGTATGCCATTTAATTTGAAATTTGGTTAGCTGTTATATTGTAACGTCTCCTATATATGTGCAAATTTTCATTCGAAAAACTTCAATATTTCAAAAAATATTGCGTTTTCAAAATTTTCTTTACATTTTTTTCTAAGAAAAATTAGACGCACGGTGCCCATCTATGAACTCATCCAAGCCATTAACAAAATCAAGGTAATTCCCAAATTTGATCGAAATCGGTCAAGTATTTTTTGAGTTGGAGGTCGGATATATATATATATATATATATATATATATATATATATATATATATATATATATATATATATATATATATATATATATATAAACCTATAAAAATTGAAACTAACCCCGGATATGGGTTCTAGAGCCCTCGCGCTCATTTAAAAAAAAATACAAAAGTCTTACCATCGATACCTCTCTATTAACAACGGCAACAGTTAGATTCTGAATACAAAACTCCTGCTCACTTGTCCTAAGTTAGTAAGTACCTAGTGTTAATACAATATTATTGTTTTGAAACTATGCTATATGGGAAAGAAAAAATATTATTTCGGGAGTTTTAATACAAATTCCCTTATGTTCACGATTTTGTACAATGTAAACAAGAAATACCTCTTAGCTCAAAGTGAATTCAATGTTGCTTTTTCCTTGCTTTTTTGTGAAACATATTTTGTCAGTGATGTTATGGAAATCGATATGTGTTCAAAAACGATAACAGCCATCAACAACAATAACTTTTTACGTAAGTGTCTTGTTATAGACAAGTCTATACAATGGGATTCACGTATAAATGTAATAATTACAACATAAAATAAGCACAATAAAAGAATGATCATGGCTCTGCATCAATTAATAATCTATTGTTACAGCCATCATTTAAATAAGAGAAATTTGTTTAAGAAACAGAAAACATGTTTATTTGGTACTGTTTGATGGTGTTACCGCTACTTATAGGTAAATATATTATAACATGATTTAAGCTTATTTAATTATCATACTATTTGTATACTTTTACCAGGATTAAAAACCCAAGAATTATCAACATTTATATGTATTGACGGAAGCCAGATTGAATTAGGTAAAACTTGTAATGGAATTCAAAATTGTCCCGACGGTTCTGATGAATCACATAGGCTATGCTTCAGAACAATGTATGTATAACTTTTAAATTATTATTTTACACACACTGATACAGGTACTTGTATATTATTAAATAGGTACTTAATATTTATGTCTATTTAGTTATTCTTTATCTTGCTAATGCTAGTCGTCTCGAAGTAAAGTATATATAAGTAGGTACTGACTTTCGAAAAACTCCGAACATCCAATAATAAGTACACTTGGAGAACCCAAATCACCACAACACATTTTAAAAGATCTGACGATCGTTTCACTAACCAAGTTAGCGTCATCAGAGGATGAAACATTCTAAATACTTAAAAAACTAACATCAACTTATATAACGGATCTCAGGTAAAGAGATCGAGCCGAGATGAGAACTAGTCGTAGGCAAATCCCAAAGTGTATTGTATTTTTATCGTCGGACAGCTACTGCTTTATCTAAAAAGTGTCCATCTGTAATAGTCTTGAGAAAGTTCAACGACAGCTAAATTAACAACGATTCCTTTGGCGGCGATAACTGTATACTTATGTTATCGGTAAAACGTGCCGAAAACGTGGGAATTTTATTTAGCAAAGCAATCGATCAAGTGACTCGTAATTGGCGCTGGTGAAGTGTTCATACATTTTTTGTTGTAACTATATTTCGCAATATATACGCTCTCGAACCCATTTAGCTTTCCTGGTTTTCTAACATTCTTTATTAATTTCAGATTATCTTTATCAACGTGATGATTATTATCCCAAATATGTCGGGCTACGACAGACTTATCTACAGTACCGTAACATAATTGGGATATGTGTTCTTTGAATCTGATTCCAATCGATCTTTTTGTTTGTCCAACGTATTTAAGATTACAATCTTAACAACTTATTTCATAAATTCCCGACATTTTTTCTGCGCTATCCTTGTCTTTTGGGTTACCTAGCAAGTTTTTAAAGATATTTGTTGTTGAAAATACTATCTGTAAGTCGACTTTTTTTTAAAAGGCTGTCTAGACCCCTCGTGATTCTAGGTTTAAATGGTAAGCAAACAAAGTTTTTTTCCGATTTTTCTCTTCTGAACGTCGTTGATTCCGTCAACATTTTCTTTGTTTTCTGTTTGTTGATTAATTTTTCCACTAGGCAAGCAGTGTATCCGTTATATTCGGCCACGTTCTTAATATAATTTAATACTTTGGTATATCTACTTTTGTTTAAAGGAAAATTAATTAAATGATTTATAAAAAAATTCAGACTGGCCATTTTTTGTGCGTACGTATGATGTGAGTCGCTCGGGATGTAGCTTAAGGTAGTGGTTTCTTTTCTATAGACATCGAATTCTAAAGTGTCTTTATTCTTGATAACTAGTACCTCTATAAAGGGTAGTTTATTATTAGTTTCTAATTCGTGGGTAAATTAATAATAAACTACCCTTTATAGATGTACTAGTTATCAAGAATAAAAACACTTTAGAATTCGATGTCTATAGAAAAGAAACCACTACCTTAAGCTACATCCCGAACGACTCACATCATACGTACGCACAAAAAATGGCCAGTCTGAATTTTTTAGTAAATCATTTAATTAATTTTCCTTTAAACAAAAGTAGATATACCAAAGAATTAAATTATATTAAGAACGTGACCGAATATAACGGATACACTGCTTGCCTAGTGGAAAAATTAATCAACAAACAGAAAACAAAGAAAATGTTGACGGAATCAACGACGTTCAGAAGAGAAAAATCGGAAAAAACTTTGTTTGCTTACCATTTGAACCGAGAATCACGAGGGGTCTAGACAGCATTTTTTTAAAAGTCGACTTACAGCTAACATTTTCAACAACAAATACCTTAAAAAACTTGCTAGGTAACCCAAAAGACAAGGATAGCGCGGAAAAAATGTCGGGAATTTATGAAATAAGTTGTAAAGATTGTAATCTTAAATAATGCTTTGCTAAATAAATGTCCTACGTTTTCGGCACGTTTTACCGATAACATAAGTATACAGTTATTGCCGCCAAAGGAATCGTTGTTAATTTAGTTGTCGTTGAACTTTCCAAGACTATTACAGATGGGACACTTTTTAGATAAAGCAGTAGGGATAGCGCAAAGACCCTGTCCGGCGATAAAAATACAATACACTTTGGAATTTGCCTGCGACTAGTTCTCATCTCGGCTCGATCTCTTTACCTGAGATCCGGTATATAAGTTGATGTTAGTTTTTTAAGTATTTAGAATGTTTCATCCTCTGATGACGCTAACTTGGTTAGTGAAACGATCGTCAGGTCTTTTAAAATGTGTTGTGGTGATTTGGGTTCTCCAAGTGTACTTATCAGTGCTCATCACAGGTTCCAATCTTCACTTAGTTTCCGAACATCCAGTATAAGAGTCGACCAATGCAATGAAGTTTTCTATACCTACAGCTCTGTTTTATCTTTGATAAGAAATGATTACAATATGAACAAACAATTTGAACAGGTGTACACTTTTTAAATTTTGTTTTATCAAAAAATTATCGGTTTTAATTTGCGTGTCCTTCAGTTTGATGCAATACTTCGTAGCGATTTGTGTTCAATTCATTATGTCATTATGCCTAGGCGCCGTTTACGGAACAATTACAATTATTTGAGTTAATTCGAAAGAGGACGCATTGTTGGTATTCGAGAAGCCGGTTTTTAAACCAGATAACTTTCCGACCGCATAGGAGGCAGTGTATCAACAGTGTGACAGTGCTAGTCCAGATAGTCTGAAGAAGGAATCCATAACCGCCGTCATGGATCCGGATGATCGCGAGCCACTACAACACGGGAAGATCGTCATTTGAGGATTGGCTTTACAAGACAGAGTTTCCACAACACGGCGGATTGGAAATGCTTGGTTGGGAATTTTACAGCAAAGAGCCTATATGTCTATATATCGATATATTGTAAAATACGAGCTATTGGTCTTGGTTCGTATAGACCATATTTATGTCTCCCACTGACACCTCGACATCGTGCTGCTCGGTGTGAGTGATATAACAGCAGAACTAATTGGGATGGCGAATGGAATCGTTTTGTGTTCTCTGACGAACCCCAATGCTGTCTTTGGGTCCAAGATGGTGGCAGAACAGTATGACGATTACGTGGAGAACGCACAAATTATAGAATTCGCTGTGGAAAAGCATACGTCCCTTACATATGGGGTGGTGGTATGGGGTGCGATAACTTACAGTAGCAGGTCGGCTCTAGTGTTCACTGACAGTGATTTGAATGCAAATGATTACATACGAAACGTAATGCAGCCTGTTGCACCGCCATACCTACGAGGGTTAATGTGACCCCCTTTCCAACAAGACAACGCACGTCCTCATACAGCATAGGGTTACTAGAATGTTCTTACAAGAAAATAACGTTGCCCTACTTTCATGGCGTGTTCGCTCCCCAGACTTGTCACTAATTGAACATGTGTTGTATATGGTTGGTAATCGACTGGATAATTTACGGCAACCACCAAAAAACCTAGTTCACCGAATTGAAGAAAGAAGTCTGGGATGGCATTCCTCAGGATACCGAAGCATTTAATTTCAAGCATGGGTCGAAGAATTATCGAAAGCATAAGAAACCATGGTGGATCCACCCATTATTAAGTAACTTTGTAATTCTTTAATATTTTAGTTTTATGATATTGGGGAGGCCGATATTTGATGTGAATCCGTTGCCAAGTTATATGAATAAACAAATTAATTTACACTATTTTATCGTATGTATAACTACAGTTTCTCCCAAAATAGTTTTTGACAATTATTATGCGAAAAATGAAATTTTCATCAATAAAGACGACCCTTTTTAAAATACATAGACAAAATACGATTCTCTCACGATACAAAGGGAACATCCAAATGGCTAGAGCTGCAAACTTATAAAATACGCACCTAACAACACTTGCAAACTGCACTTTACACAGAATGTCAAAAACACGGGTTCTCTGTATATCAGAGTTAATTAACTACGAACTATACAATATCCCCTACGGTAGATGCTTGGGAATAGCAAATAAAAGCGATAATACTCGCTGATTCTTTTTACTGAATTTTTATTTTTTAAAAATTCACTATTAGAGAGGTATCGATGGTGCGACTTTACAAAATTTTTTTCTAATAAGCGCGAACTAGCACCCCTAGAACCCATATCCGGGGTCAGTTTCAATTTTTACATGTATATATATATATATATATATATATATATATATATATATATATATATATATATATATATATATATCCGTCTGATAACTCAAAAAATAATCAACCGATTTCGATGAAACTCGACAAGTGCCTTTCTTTTATTAATGGCTTGGATGAGTTCGTTAGTCAGGAAAATCGGACGGGGTTTTTCGGAAAAATTTTGAGTTTCCTTTCAAAAAAATTTTTCCAAAAACTACAAATCTGTCCTAATAAAATTTAACGGATATATTGCCTTAGGACCGACGTACCAAAAATCAACTTTCTGAGTTTATAGAAAATTGAGTTATTCAAATTTTAAATTTTCTATTGAAAAAAATGGTTTTCTCCGAAAATTACAAAGTTATTTTAATGAAATCTGGTGAATATATTTCCTTTGGAAAGACCTTACTATACACCAAAATTAAACTTTCTAAGACTATATAAAATTGAGTTATTGAAATTTGAAGCATTTAATAAAAATTCACCACCATAACGCACTTGCTGCGTCCCGTTAGTTTTTCTTATTTCAGTTACTATTTGAGAGCGCCCCGTATACGGCATCTCGATTTTTTTTAATGAAATAATATAAACAAAAACCTCTATAAATGCGTCACAATTTTTGTTATGTGCTAAAAATATGAAAAGTTACAAAACAATTGAAATAAATCATAAACCAACATGCATTACAATTCGATGGAAAATGCACAAATGCAATAATATAAGGGGTGTTCGATTTAAAGAAGAAAATTTGTATCGCCAACGACTTATGCGCCACCTGTGATTGTCGAAATAATTCTTATAAGATTCAGCTAAAGATACTCTATAATTCACGTATACAATTGTTTCTCGTATGTGATGGTAATATTGAGATTTACTCTACAAATGCGTCACCCTGAATATATGTAAACAGATAAAACTGAAACTGACCCCGGATATGGGTCCTAGGGACCTAGTTCGCGCTCATATGAATTTTTTTTTAAATTCAAAAGTCGCGGTCTCCTCAATAGCGAATTTCTTCTACGAAAATTTGCTAAAAATTATAGAGAATTAAACTATAAACTCTTATAACTAAAACTACTGCTAAAGCATCAGAGAAAGGGTGTATTTGAAATGAATTTTCTGGAAATATTTTAGTAAAATGAGGTACAATGACAGTTGAAACTGCAACTTAAGGACTTGTAAAACACATTTCTTGCGACATTTTCTCTACATACCCCGTATCAGCTTTAGTTTTTTTGCCTAAAAGTTTGACGTTTCAAATCACGACTTTGAGGTTTTAAGAGGAAAATTTATCAAATTTTCAGTGCTTTTTCTGGCATTACTTGAAGTTTTTTCGCTAAAAGACTAAGTCCTTGTCTGTAACACACAAAACATTCTGCTTTTGTGCGTTTATCTGTACATCAGTGGCACCCAAAATAATGTCTTTCTTTTTAAATGCCTATAACTTTTTTCTTTTATCCTACAGATTTAAATTTTGGTATATCGTATTTTTGTATAAATAACTTTATTTCCGGAAATCTAAAAATTTCCCGAAAGAAAACAAAGTATTCCGGGACCAATTAGGCCGATTTCCCTGGCTCACAAACCAATCGAAGTCACTTGCAAAAGGAAGGTACCCAACAAATTTGTTCGAAATTGGCCCACTATTTTTTAATTTATCGATGTGATAGATACATACATATATATATATATATATATATATATATATATATATATATATATATATATATATATATATATATATATATATATATATATATAACAATGTTGATAGAACTTTGGGAGATGTTCTTTTTATACATCACTTATGATTTGTAACAAAAAATGTTTACCTTGTTTATTAATTGTAAAATCTGAAATTAAATAAAAGCAATGAAATCTTTTTAGATTTATATTTATTACAAACTATCAGGTGCATACATAAATAAATATTACAATAAGTTAATTATGGAAGCTAATCATACAAATAAAATTTGCATTGTCATCTAATTAATAATCTTTAATCATTTTCATCAACATCGGAGTCCTCTTCATCATCTGTATCTTCGTCTTCACTAGATGATTCAGAATCGCTTTCAGAGTCAACGACGGGTCTGTTGGGATTTTTAAATAGACCATCCTCTTCTTCGCTGTTATTGCTTCGTGAAATGTCATATTTATCGTCTTCATTTTGACGCTCATATGCATTTCGGTTTTTCAGGGCTTCTTTGAAAGCTTCGGGCCATACATTGGCTTGATGGTATGCCTTGATGTGCTCGTGAAATAAAATTTGTAAAATTTCTGCCTTAACTTTTTTACCCTCCTTGACGGGTTCAACTTTGACGTAATGACCACGTTTTAGCCAAAAGGTTTTTCGGAACTTATTGGGCATTGAAGCTAAATATGTGTCTCCTTCTGGTGTTTGAACTTCGTGAAGGTTGTTGCCTCTGCATGATAATACTTTGACAATCTGCTGGTTGTCAGCTGGAGGGCAAAAATTATCTTTCCACATTTCCCTAAAGACGTGCTTCCTTTTTGTTGCTCTCGACATTTCTGAAAAAATAACATGATTGATATATTTCAGTGAATTTTCTTTAAAAAAAATCACTAATGAGGAGATCCCGACTTTAGAATTAAAAAAAAGTCTTCAAAGGAGTGCTCTCTCTCTCTCTCTCTCTCTCTCTCTCTATATATATATATATATATATATATATATATATATATATATATATATATATATATATATATATATATATATATATATATATATATATTTGTGTGTGTGTGTGTGTGTGTGTGTGTTTATCACACCGATAACTCAAAAAATAATAGGCCGATTTTGATTAAATTTGGCAAATACCTTTTTTTTGCAAGTGGCTTGGATAGCTTCGTTATCCAGGAAAATCTGCCCAAGTTTTCCCGGAAAATTTTGTATTTTCCTTCGAAAAAACTTTATATTTCGGGAATAACAAAGTAAGGGCAACCAACTTTAGTACGCCGGTCTATATCATTATAGGTAAATTACTTACCAAACGGCAAAAAAGTTATAGGCATTTAAAAAAAAAATTGGGGTTTTCCTCAAAACGTCAAATTTGCGATTTAAAACGTCAAAATTGGCAACTTTTACGGATTATGGAAAGAAAATGTTTCAAGAAGAATGTTTTACAATCCTCAAGTCTTAGTTTCAACCATCATTGTCCTTCATTTTACTAAAATATTTGCAGAAAATTCATTTCAAATAGACGCTTTCTCTGATCTTTGGCAGTAGTCTTAGCTATAGAGTTTATCGTTTAATAGTATATAATTTTTGTCGATTTTCCGTGAAAAATTAACAAAGCTCAATATATCCGTTATTATACAAGATATGAAAAAAAATCTATACACTAATTATAGGCTGTCTTGAGCTACATCTTAAAAAATTATTTCTACAATCACAGGAAGGCCGATAAGTCGTTGGTGACACAATTTATTTTTTTTAGTCGAATACGCCTTATGTTATTGCATTTTTGCATTTTCCATCGAAATATAATGCATGTTTGTAAGAAAAGACATTCGGGACGCAGCAAGTGCGTTATGGTAGCGAATTTTGATTAAATGCTTCACGTTTGAATAGCTCAATTTACTTTTAATCTATAAGGTTGACCAAGAAACAAGTTTTTTCGGGAACACTTTAAGTTTACTTTTGGAAATTTTTGTACATTTTCAAATAATAAAGTTATTTTGATGAAACATGGCACATTGCTTTTACTATATACGTTATACTGGTAACCAAATTTGATTTTAAAAAAACACACACGTATTTGTTATTAAATAACAATTTTTATGAAAATTCATTACCATAACGTACTTGCTGCGTCCAGATATGTTGTTATATACAGAGATAAATTTAAAAAAACTGCTTCTGCTTGACTTAAAGGGAATTATATGTTAGACAAAGAAAGCAATATTAAAATTAATTATTAGCAAATGACAAAAGTGTTTTAGATTTGAAGCCTCACCTGTAAATTCTAAAGCACAAGATTCTCACTGACTAAATAAATGTATTAGAAAATCAAATGTTATAATTATTTCACCACTGATGTAAATTGTGTTGTTACTCTCGGTACGGCTAGTTGAAAATTGAGGTTGATTTCCATTTTATGCACTCAAATATCCTAGAGCAGGTAAACCAGCCCTATTAGGTCTAATACTTCTCGGAAGTACTCAACAGTAAATAAGGTCCATTAGACAATAGATGGATTATGTAAATGAGGGTATTAGTGAATAGCTTGTGGTGGTATTATAAATGTAAAGAAAAACGTATAGATGTAGCAAGTGCTTATGGTAGTGAGTTTTCATAAAAAACTTTTTATTAGCAACTACTAAGTACTTATGATTTTTAGAAAGCGGGCATCAAATTTGGTTACCAATATAACCTATATAGGAGAAACAAAACCAATATTTTATCAAAATAACTTTATTGTATGAAAAAGTACAAACATTTTGCGAAAATAAACTTAATATGTTCCCGAAAAAACTGGTCCAATTTTCCTGGCCGACGAACCTTTTCAAGCTATTTACCCACTTTATCATTAAAATCACCATTAAAAGCTTTTCGATGAAACTTTTAAAAAAATGTTTGCATGAAAATTTGCACACTTTTTTTTCACGAAAATCGGTAAACTTTTTTTACTACAACTTATTTAGCATTTACTATTAATTACCGAGATTTCATATAAAATACTCACCTGTTCATGTCACAAGATGTCAGATATAAGAACATTACTGAAGTCTGCCACTTTCAAGTTTTATTTCTCACTTCTGAAAACTACTTATAACCTTATGCCATATGAGAATGTAAACATAAACAATCCTATCAAATTCATTATTTCTTACCTTTTTGCACCAAGGTCAACTCCAATATTTTAATGTTTTTCTTCGAAAATTCGCTAAATAATCATCTGAACAGTTATTATAATTGAAGAATGTGTGTCTGTATTGTCTTCTTTAATGGCTGCGGTCGTCAGACCATTCGCACATTTCTATAATTGAAGAAAAAACTGAAAAAAAAACTGATATCTACACGTATTTATAACGCGGTTATAAATGACTATAAATATTTTCAAAAATAGTCTTTAGGTACAGGAGATGCTATACAAAACTTGAAGCTGCAGGCGCATGCCCTTCCGTTTGAAAAAATTGAGCTAGGGCAGTTTGAACTTTTTCAAATTCAATCACTCAGCACATCACGATTGTTTCGACTAATACTATAAACAAAAACCGCTCTGAATGTGTCATTTTGATAGGAATCTGTTATATATTGGTAACAACGCTAGACGCAGCATGTGCGTTATGGTAGTGAATTTTAATTAAAATGTTTTTAATAGCAAATATGTTTTTTTAGTGAAAGGGGGCGTACAATTTGGTTACCAGTAAAACCTATATAGTAGAAATAATGTTCCATAAGTTTTCGACAAAACTCCCAAAAAAGTTTTGCATGAAAATTTACAAACAATTTTTTTACGAAAATCGGAAAACATTTCTTTTTAATTGCTTATTAAACATTCATTATTATGCCCCTCGCTTCTGAAACACATAATACAGACTGCTCTATCTGAAACAATTGAGTTACGATAGTTTGATTTTTTCTTATTTCAGTTACTATTGAGAGCGCCCCGTATACGGCATCTCGATTTTTTCATGAAATAATATTAACGAAAACCTTTCTGAATGTGTCATTTGCCTTAGACTTCGATTTTTGTTGGTCAAAACGCCGTATCACAATTTTTGTTATGTGCTTAAAATGTGAAAAGTTACAAAACAATTGAAATAAATCAAAAACAAACATGCATAACAATTCGCTGTAAAATGCAAAAATGCAATAATATAGGGGGTGTTCGATTTAAAACAGAAAATTTGTATCGCCAACGACTTATGCGCCACCTGTGATTGTCGCAATAATTCTTATAAGATTCAGCTAAAAATACTTTATAATTCACGTACACAATTGTTTCTCGTATCTTGTATAATAACGGTAATATTGAGATCTACCCTACAAATGCGTCACCCTGAATATATGTAAACAGATAAACTGAAAATGACCCCGGATATGGGTCCTAGGGGACCTAGTTTGCACTCATCTGAAAAATACTTTTAAAATTCAAAGTCACGATCTTCTCATTAGCGAATTTCTTCTACGAAAATTTGCTAAAATTATAGAGAATTAAACCATAAACTGTATAACTAAAACTACTGCTAAAGCATCAGAGAAAGGATCTATTTGAAATGAATTTTCTGGAAACATTTTAGCAAAATGAAGGATAATGACGGTTGAAGCTGAAACTTAAGGACTTGTAAAACACATTTCTTGCAACATTTTCTCTACATACCCCGTATTAGCTTTAGATTTAGTTTGACGTCTTAAATCACGACTTTGATGTTTTAAGAGGAAAAGTTATCAAATTTTTAGTGATTTTTCTGTCATTTCTTGAACTTTTTTCGCCAAACGACTAAGTCTTTGTCTGTAATATACAATATATTTTGTTGTCCACACAAAACATTTTGCTTTTATGCGTATATCTGTACATCAGTGGCACCCAAAATGATCTCTTTTCCTTAAATGCCTATAACTTTTTTTGTTTAATCCTATAGATCTAGATTTTGGTACAAAGTTTGATTTTTGTGACGTAAGCGCGGGTACCAAATTTCGTTTGCTTAACTTTGTAATTTCCGTAAATATAAAAATTTCCCGAAAGAAAAATTTTCCGGGAACAACTAGGCCGATTAGCCTGGCTCACAAACTAATCAAGGAAGGTACCCACCAAATTTAATCGTAATTGGGCCACTATTTTTTATTTATCGGTGTGATACATATATATATATATATATATATATATATATATATATATATATATATATATATATATATATATATATATATATATATATATATATATATATATATATATTCAAACTAACCCTGGATATGGGTTCCAGGAGGCCTAGTTCGCGCGCATTTGAAAACATTTATTCAAAATTCAAAAGTCGAGATCTCATTAGGGATTTTCTTACAGAAAATTTACTAAAACGCCGTAACACAATTTTAAATATGTGCGAAAAATGTAAAAAGTTGTAAAATAGTTGAAATAACTGGAAAACGGTGAACGCTATCAATTTTTTTCTTACAAACATGCATTATATATATATATATATATATATATATATATATATATATATATATATATATATATATATATAATTGAAACTGACCCCGGATATATTTTCTTGTAACGTTCATTTGAAGAAATTTTTTTAAAATTCAAAAGTCGCGATCTCCTCGTTAGTGAATTTTTTTAAAGAAAATTCACTGAAAATGTTTTTTATGTTGTGATAGAAAATTTTCTTAAAAATATTTCAAATCTGATAGCTCAATAAATTTCCCAATAAGCTTGAATCTTCAATCTTGAACCATAGTAACACCTATGTAAACGCACGTGGGTACTAAATTAAAGAAAAATAACATAATGAGCTTCGCGGATAACTAAAAATTTGTTTAAAAAAACTTTTTTGTTGTTTTGGTTGCAAAAACTGGATGGGTTGATTAAAACAAAACCAGCAATTAATAAGGAAAAATACCTGCCATATTTAAAATTTGACAGGTACGTTCCCTTTGTACATACTTTTTTTTTCTGAAAAACATTTGGAACTTTAATGAATTTCGTAACACGATTTTTAAAGACACTTGAAGTACTTACATATTATATCTAAGACGCAATTTTAATTTTCTGGCTCCATATAAAACATAAATTTTTCAAATAATCGCTAACAGGGACTCTAAAACCGATCTGCAAGGTCCATTTAAATTTAAAGAATTAGTTTTAATAGTATATCTTACTAATACTGTACAATTCTTCTGAAAATTCACTATTATGACGCACTTGCTGTGTCCCGAAATTTTTCTTGTTTCTTCTTTTCCAAAAAGTTTTCTATGGAAGTTACTAACCTCAGCTCATTCTTGGCATTTGAGGCCCTCTCTTAAAATATTCTAAGCTTCTCAGCATAATCTATGGCATCTTGCAGTGAAACACATTGTTGCATTCGGGGCTTTTGGATACGCCCGAATCGGAATCTTCTATCACTTCTTGGGTAGTGTTCAAATTTGCAGCTTCAATTATCTCGAAATCTGTTGGAACAGAAATGACAGAAATATATATGTTCACGTAATCATCGCATCCTGCACTTGTGCCAATTTCATAACCCTAGCATATTCGCTCAGACGAATATCTTCGTCAGCAGTAACATCTTCCGAAACCGTTAATTCAGCGTTTTAGCAAATTTTTATTAAGAAAATTTCGATAATAGAGAGGTCACGATGAAAAGCTGTTGAAATAATTTCTGCAGATAAGCGCGAATTTGTATCCTTAGAACCCAAAACCAAGGTCCGTTAAATTTTTTATATGTGTGTATCCGAGCGATAACTAAACGGATTTCAATCAAACTTGACAAAAATCTTGTTTGAGCGGAAACCGAGGTCAATGTAGTTAATCAGCCTTTATGCTCAAGTAGTTCCCGTGGAAAATCGGGGAAAACTTTTTGAAAACGCTATATTTTTTAAATTATTAAAGTGAGTAGAATGGAATTTTTCACATATATAGAGCATTCAAAGCTCTTCTCATATATTAATTTTGAGGCGTTTCTCTCAACACAAATGTAAGTTATCCTGAATTAAAGAAATTTCAAAGCGACCACACGCTCCTAAAAGTTTATTAAACCGTTGCGTAATGTACGTGGGAGAGGTTGACATAACGCATGTCTTAGTTTGTTTTCTTTGAATCATGGAAAGCTAGAAAATCTGGCTGATAAATTGAAACAGCCAGAGTTCTCAGTTTCAAAATTGTATTACACAAACTTGGGAACTTTCCCTCGTTAGAAAAATTAACGGTAATTCTTATTTCTAGAATTGATTTGTTATTCAAAAAGCTATATGGTAAAATCGGCAGCTAAAGAGTTTAAGCCCGATTCTAAATTGTGATCCAAAGAATAACTAAATAAAAACCTTATAAGTTGAATAAAGCTTTTACAATGATAACATTTTTTGTGAATTTAGTCTAGCGAGATTTATTTATAGATTTAGAATATGTTGTTTGTCAAGTAATAATTTTAGGTTATATCAACAGCTTGGGAATTAAGTCGTTGCCAAAAACAACAAAGTTGTTTTATCATATTGTGAAATAAGTGAGTTGTCCAAGACACTAACCTATAATATAAGTTATGTTAAATTCTTTTACACGGGAACAATACACTATGCATTCAGGACTGTTAAAAATTGTGTAAATACTGCAAAATTTGAACTTAATTTAATAAATATTATTTATTTAAAATCTAAATTAAAAAAAAAAATAGTAATGAATGTACAAAAACCTTGGATAAATAACTATCTCAATTGAACTCAATGAAATAATGAATTTTTTCCAGTTACAGTGAAACATACTATATATATATATATATATATATATATATATATATATATATATATATATATATATATATATATATATATATATATATATATAGACATAAAATTTTTAACGGAATTTGGATTTGGTTTCTAGGAGCCGTAATACACGCTCAGTGAATTTTCATAATAAAAATTCATTAAACGGAACTAAACTTGGTTTTAGCCACATTGCTTAAAAATATCAAACAGCTATTCACCACTGGATAATGTCGAACGCAAACCGCATCTTTTTATTATTTTAAATAAAATAGTAATAATGATAATATCTCACAAACGGCACATGATGAGTGCACCAATATTATATTCATAAACTCTCACTAAAATCTGATGTAAAAGGTAAAAAAAAACATAATATAATGACTGTTTTATTTAAAATGAAAATAGAGGGATCTAGGTTATTATTTTAATGCTATACCGGTTCGGATTCCTCTTCTTAGCTTACTATACTGAAAACTAAGTACAAAAATAATTTTGGGCGATGTTTTTTTATACATCACTTATGATTTGTAACAAAAAATGTTTACCTTGTTTATTAATTGTAAAATCTGAAATTAAATAAAAGCAATGAAATCTTTTTAAAATTATTTTTATTACAAACTATCAGGTGCATACATAAATAAATATTACAATAAGTTAATTATGGAAGCTAATCATACAAATAAAATTTGCATTGTCATCTAATTAATAATCTTTAATCATTTTCATCAACATCGGAGTCCTCTTCATCATCTGTATCTTCATCTTCACTAGATGATTCAGAATCCCTTTCAGAGTGAACGACGGGTCTGTTGGGATTTTTAAATAGACCATCCTCTTCTTCGCTGTTATTGCTTCGTGAACTGTCATATTTATCGTCTTCATTTTGGCGCTCATATGCATTTCGGTTTTTCAGTGCTTCTTTGAAAGCTTCGGGCCATATATTGGCTTGATGGTATGCCTTTATGTGCTCGTCAAATAAAATTTGTAAAATTTCTGCCTTAACTTTTTTACCCTCCTTGACGGGTTCAACTTTGACGTAATGACCACGTTTTAGCCAAAAGGTTTTTCGGAACTTATTGGGCATTGAAGCCAAATATGTGTCTCCTTCTGGTGTTTGAACTTCGTGAAGGTTGTTGCCTCTGCATGATAATACTTTGACAATCTGCTGGTTGTCAGCTGGAGGGCAAAAATTATCTTTCCACATTTCCCTAAAGACGTGCTTCCTTTTTGTTGCTCTCGACATTTCTGAAAAAATAACATGATGGATGTTTTTAGTGAATTTTCTTAAAAAAAAATAACTAATGAGGCGATCCCGACTTTAGAATTTTGAAAAAATGTCTTCAAAGGAGTGCCAATTAGCCCCCCTAGAACACATATCCGGGGTCAGTGTCAATTTTTTTATGTTTATATATAAATATATATATATATATATATATATATATATATATATATATATATATATATATATATATATATATATATATATATATATCACACCGATAACAAAAAATAATAGGCCGATTTTGATTAATACCTTTTTGATTAATACCTTGCTTTCGCAAGTGGCTTGGATAACTTCGTTAGCCAGGAAAATCGGCCCAAATTTTCCCGGAAAATATTGTGTTTTCCTTCGAAAAAAATTTATACCTCGGAAATAACAAAGTAAGGGCAATCAAATTTGGTACGCCGGTTTATATCATTATAGGTAAATTACTTACCAAAAGGCAAAAAAGTTATAGGCATTTAAAGAAAAATAAATTGGGGTTTTCCTTAAAACGTCAAATTCGCGATTTGAAACGTTAAAATTGGCAACTTTTAGGCAAAGAACCTGAACCTAATACGGACTATGGAAAGAAAATGTTTCAAGAAGAATATTTTACAAATCCTCAAGTCTTAGTTTCAACCATCATTGTCCTTCATTTTACTAAAATATTTCCAGAAAATTCATTTCAAATAGACGCTTTCTCTGATCTTTGGCAGTATTCTTAGCTATAGAGTTTATCGTTTAATGGTATATAATTTTTGTCAAATTTTCGTGAAAAATTAATAAAGCTTAATATATCCGTTATTATACAAGATATGAAAAAAATTGTATACATTAATTATAGGGTGTCTTGAGCTACATCTTAAAAAATTATTTCTACAATCACAGGAAGGCCCATAAGTCGTTGGTGACACAATTATTTTTTTTTAGTCAAACACGCCTTATGTTATTGCATTTTCCATCGAAATATAATGCATGTTTGTAAGAAAAGAAATTCGGGACGCAGCAAGTGCGTTGTGGTAGCGAATTTTGATTTAATTCATCACGTTTGAATAGCTCAATTTGCTCTTAATCTATAAGGTTGACCAAGAAGCAAGTTTTTTCAGGAACACTTTATATTTACTTTCGGAAATTTTTGTACATTTTCAAACAATAAAGTTATTTTGATGAAACATGGCACATTGTTTTTACTATATACGTTATACTGGTAACCAAATTTGATTTAAAAAAACACACGTATTTGTTATTAAAAACATTTTTTATGAAAATTCATTACCATAACGCACTTGCTGCGTCCAGACTTTTGTTATATACAGAGATAAATTTAAAAAACTGCTTCTGCTTGACTTAAAGGGGAATTATATGTTAGGCAAAGAAAGCAATATTAAAATTAATTATTAGCAAATGACAAAATTGTTTTAGATTTGAAGCCTCACCTGTGAATTCTAAAGCACAAGATTCTCACTGACTAAATAAATGTATTAGAAAATCAAATGTTATAATTATTTCACCACTGATGTAAATTGTGTTGTTACTCTTGGTACGGCTAGTTGAAAACTGAGGTTGATTTCCATTTTATGCACTCAAATATCCTAGAGCAGGTAAACCAACCCTATTAGGTCTAATACTTCTAGGAAGTACTCAACAGTAAATAAGGTGCATTAGACAATAGAAGTATTATGTAAATGAGGGTATTAGTGAATAGCTTGTGGTGGTATTAGAAATGTAAAGACAAAAAATATAGGGGTAGCAAGTGCTTATGGTAGTTGGTTTTCATACAAAATCTTTTTATTAGCAAGTACTAAGTACTTATGATTTTTAGAAAGCGGGCATCAAATTTGGTTACCAATATAACCTATATAGTAGAAACAAAACCAATATTTCATCAAAATAACTTTATTGTATGAAAAAGTACAAACATTTTGCGAAAATAAACTTACTATGTTCTCGAAAAAACTAGTCCAATCTTCCTGACCGACGAACCTTTTCAATCTATTTACCCACTTGCCAAGATACAATTATTCATTAAAAGCTTTTCAATGAAACTTTCAAAAAAAATTTGCATGCAAATTTGCACACGTTTTTTTTCCACGAAAATCGGTAAACTTTTTTTACTACAACTTATTTAGCATTTACTATTAATTACCAAGATTTCATATAAAATACTCACCTGTTCATGTCACAAGATGTCAGAAATAAGGACATTACTGAAGTCTGCCACTTTCAAGTTTCATTTCTCACTTCTGAAAACAATTTATCAACTACTTATAACCTCATGACATATGAGAATGTAAACATAGACAATCCTATCAAATTCATTATTTCTTACCTTTTTGCACTAAAGTCAACTTCAATATTTTAATGTTTTTCTTCCAAAATTCGCTAAATAATCATCTGAATGGTTACTATAATTGAAGAATGTGCGTGTGTGTGTGTGTGTATGTGTTCCCTTCTTTCATGGCTGCATTCGTACATTTTTTTAATTGAAGAAAAAACTGGAAAAAAAATTAAACTGATATCTACACGTATTTATAACGCGGTTGTAAATGACTATAAATATTTTCAAAAATAGTCTTTAGGTACAGGAGATGCTATACAAAACTTGTTTCGACAAATAATATAAACAAAAACTGCTGTGAATGTGTCATTTTGATAGGAATCTGTTATATATTGGTAAAAACTCTGGACGCAGCATGTGCGTTATGGTAGTGAATTTTAATTAAAATGTTTTTAATAGCAAATATGTTTTTTAATGAAAGGAGGCGTACAATTTGGTTACCAGTATAACCTATATAGTAGAAATGATGTACCATAAGTTTTCGACAAAACTCCCAAAAAAGTTTTGCATGAAAATTTACAAACAATTTTTTTTACAAAAATCGGAAAACATTTCTTTTTAATGACTTATTAAACATTTATTATTATGCCCTTCGCTTCTGAAACACATAATACAGAAAAAAATCTGAAACAATTGAGTTACGATAGTTTGATTTTTTCTTATTTCAGTTACTATTGAGAGTGCCCCGTATACGGCATCTCGATTTTTTCATGAAATAATATTAACGAAAACGTTTCTGAATGTGTCATTTGCCTTAGACTTCGATTTTTGTTGGTCAAAACGCCGTATCACAATTTTTGTTACGTGCTAAGAATCTGAAAAGTTACAAAACAATTGAAATAAATCAAAAACAAACATGCATAACAATTCGATGTAAAATGCAAAAATGCAATAATATAAGGGGTATTCGATTTAAAACAGAAAATTTGTAGGGCCAACGACTAATGCGCCACCTGTAATTGTGACAATAATTCTTATAAGATTCAGCTAAAAATACTCTATAATTCACGTACACAATTGTTTCTCGTATGCTGTATAATAACGGTAATATTGAAATCTACCCTACAAATGCGTCACCCTGAATATATGTAAACAGATAAAACTGAAACTGACCCCTGATATGGGCCTAGGGGACCTAGTTAGCACCCATCTGAAAAAGACTTTTAAAAATTCAAAGTCACGATCTCCTCATTAGCGAATTTCTTCTACGAAAATTTGCTAAAAATTATAGAGTATTAAACCATAAACTGTATAACTAAAACTACTGCTAAAGCATCAGAGAAAGGATCTGTTTGAAATGAATTTTCTGGAAACATTTTAGCAAAATGAGGGATAACGACGGCTGAAGCTGAAACTTAAGGACTTGTAAAACACATTTCTTGTGACATTTTCTCTACATACCCCGTATTAGCTTTAGAATTTTTGCCTAAAAGTTTGACGTTTCAAATCACTACTTTGATGTTTTAAGAGGAAAAGTAATCAAATTTTCAGTGATTTTTCTGTCATTTCTTGAAGTTTTTTCGCCAAAAGACTAAGTCTTTGTCTGTAATATACAATAGATTTTGTTGCTCACACAAAACATTTTGCTTTTGTGCGTATATCTGTACATCAGTGGCACCCAAAATAATCAAATAATCTCTTTTCTTTAAATGCCTTTTTTTTGTTTTATCCTATAGATCTATATTTTGGTACATAGTTTGATTTTTGTGACGTAAGCGCGGGTACCAAATTTCGTTTGCTTAACTTTGTTATTTCCGTAAATATAAAAATTTCCTGAAAGAAAAATTTTCCGGGAACAACTAGGCCGATTATCCTGGCTCACAAACTAATCAAGGAAGGTACCCAACAAATTTGATCGTAATTGGGCCACTGTTTTTTTATTTATCGGTGTGATACATACACACACACACACACACACACACACACACACACATATATATATATATATATATATATATATATATATATATATATATATATATATATATATATATATATATATATATATATATATATATATATATATATAAATTCAAACTAACCATGGATATGGGTTCCAGGAGGCCTAGTTCGCGCCCATTTGAAGACATTTTTTCAAAATTCAAAAGTCGAGATCTCATTAGGGATTTTCTTACAGAAAATTGACTAAAACGCAGTTTCGCAATTTTTAATATGTGCTAAAAATGTAAAAAGTTGTAAAATAATTTAAATAACTCGAAAACGGTGAACGCTATCAATTTTTTTTCTTACAAACATGCATTATAATCCAGTGGAAAATGCAAAAATGTAATAACATAAGAGGCGTTCGATTAAAAAATAAAGAAAATTTGTTTCACCAACGACTTGTAGGCCACCCCAAATTGGGTTACCATAGTTTTGTTATTTTCAAACATACAAAAAAATCCAAAGAAAACCCAAAATGTTTGGGAAAACTTGGCCGATTTTCCTGCCTAACGAACATATCCAAGCCACTTACGAAAGCAAGGTACCTACCGAATTTTATTAAAATCGGTCCAATATATATATATATATATATATATATATATATATATATATATATATATATATATATATATATATATATATATATATATATATATATAAATTGAAACTGACCCAGGATATATGTTCTAGGGGGCCTAAGTAACGCTCATTTGAAGAAATTTTTTCAAAATTCAAAAGTCGGGATCTCCTCGTTAGTGAATTTTTTAAAAGAAAATTCACTGAAAAAGGTTTTTTTTGTTGTGGTAGAAAATTTTCGTAAAAATATTTCAAATCCGATAGCTCAATAAATTTCACATTGAGCTTGAATTTTGAATATTGAACCATAGTAACACCCATGTAAACGCACGTGGCTACTAAATTAAAGAAAATTAACATAAAGAGCTTCGCGGATAACTACAAATTTGTTTTAAAAAAACTTTTTTGTTGTTTATTGTTTGAAAAAACTGGATGGGTTGACTAAAACAAATCCAGCAATTAATAACGAAAAATACCTGCCATATTTAGAATTTGACAGGTACATTCCCTTTGTACATAATTAATTTTTTTCTGAAAAACTTTTGTAACTTTAATGAAATTTGTAACACGATTTTTAAAGCCACTTGCAGTACTTACATATTATATCAAAGACAAATTTTAATTTTCTGGCTCCACATAAAACAAATTTTTTCAAATAATCGCTAATTGGGACTCTGAAACCGATCTCCAAGGTCCCTTTGAATTTAAAGAATTAGTTTTAATAATATATCTTACTAATTGTGTACAATTCTTATGAAAATTCACTACTATGATGACTTGCTGCGTCCCGAACTTTTTCTTCTTTTCCAAAAAATTTGCAATGGAAGTTACTAAACTCAGCTCATTCTTGGCGTTTGAGGCCCTCACTAAAAATATCCTAAGCTTCTCGGCGCAATCTATCTTTTGCAGTGAAACATTGGTACATTTGTCCGAATCGGAATCTTCTATCACCTCTTGGGTAGTGTTCAAATTTGCAGCTTCAATTATCTAGAAATCTGTTGGAACACCTGAAGTTTTGACAGAAATATCTATCTTCACGTAATCATCGCATCTGGCACTTATGCCAATTTCATAACCCTAGCATATTTGCTCAGACGAATATCTTCGTTAGTAGTAACATCTTCCGAAGCCCTTAATTCAGCGCTTTGGCGAATTTTCATTAAGAAAATTTCGATAATAGAGAGGTCACGATGAAAAGCTGTTGAAAAAATTTCTGCAGATAAGCGCGAATTTGGGTCCCTAGAACCCAGGTCCGTTAAAATTTTTATATGTGTGTGTATCCGAGCGTTAACTAAACGGATTTCAATCAAACTTGACAAAAATCTTGTTTAGGCGAAAACCGAGGTCGAGTTCGTTAATCAGCCTTTATGCTCAGTTGTTCCGGTGGAAAATCGGGGAAAACTTTTTGAAAATGCTCTGTTCGCTCCTCGTATAGTGTAAAAGCAGTGGAATTTATAATCTTTATTTTGCGATAAGAAGAACAGACCAGAATTCCACGAATCGTCAAGAAGAACACAACTTAAGTAGTCAGCAACGCAAAACCGCGATATCGGATAGTACCGCTATCTTAAAAATATATGTGTGTGTGATACAGTCAAACCAGCCTTAACAAATCCATTAAACGTACCAGCAACCCAGGATAGCCTTTTCCGGGACACGCACGAGTTTCTGTGAGTCCAGTACTCGACAAGAGAAGAAATTCACAAAGGTAAGTGGCTTTTTGGTCATTCACGAGTTTGCATCAATTTCCACTGCTTTTGCCCCTTCTCTTTTCATTAAAAACCGTTACTTAATTAACAAACGCAAATTGCAGTCCACTTTGTTCGTAATAGCCCGCTTAACGCCTATTTCTTCGCCCGCTCTAGCCCATTTTTTTGGTCCTTCTCAGCCGGATAGTTTTTTTGTCTCGGAAATAATACGCAAGTAAATTTGGCTATTCAACTTTGTTAATTTTGAAAATAACTAAAGCGCGCTGGTTTAGCTGTATTCAATTCAGATTTTAAATTAATTTCCCGCAATTTTCATGTATATATCGCTAGAACCTTTATAATTATAGAATTTTTAAAAGTTATTTTCTTATCGCAAGAATCCGCCATTCAGTTAAATTTTGCTTTATTTTGAACAACGAGCACGGCTTTAGGAGTCGACGCATATCATTTCACGCATATATCGCTCTTTGCTTCTGTTTCATTCTTATCAATTTGTACCTGAATAATTCTTTGTTTCACATTGGTACGTATATCTGTTATATTTCCATATACGAGGCCTATTCAATTAATATCATGACTGACACTAAATTAAGGAAATACAAAAACCAACGCAATATTCAGCTATCTGAAATAGACACATTGTCTTCTCTAGCCCAGAAAGCCCAGTCAGATGTTTCGCTTTATAATTTACTTAGGGTTAGATCTTCCGAAATCGACTATTTAAGGGAACAGTTTATTCAAACGCACGAAAATATCGTTTCTGTAATTTTAAGTAGTGAACATGGAAACGCTTCTGATGAAAACACTATTTACGCTGGATTTATGGACGCTTATTTTGAAATTAAAGCCATTTGTTCTAGGTTATTCCCTGACAATAAAACAAATGTCCAGGAAATTCTAAATTCAAATACAGCTGGTCTTAATGAAGGTGCTAAAGCAAGGCTAGCTAAAATAGAAATTCCTAAATTTAGAGGTGACTATAAAACCTTTAACACTTTTATCGATTTATTCAATGCCTTAGTACATGACTGTCCCGCATATTCCGACATTGAAAAGTTTCATTATCTAACTATATCAGTAGAAGGCCCGCCGTTATCTCTAATAAGATCTTTGCCTCTGACCGCTGACAATTATCAGATAGCTTATAATACATTAGTCACTCGTTATTCTAACAAACGTCTGCGTGCCCAAGAGCACTGGCATGCTATAGATAGCATTTCGAAATTTAATTCTGATGACCACGTCAATATTCGCAATTCGCTAGACATTATTTCGGAAAATCTTTCTGCTTTAAACACTTTAGGCTTTCCTACAGACCAATGGGACTTTGTTATGTTTATGTTGGTGTCAAAACGCCTTGACAGGAACATGTTGACGAAATTTGAGTTAGACCACGCTTCCACCGAGGTCCCTACATTTACGCAATTGCTTGACTTTCTAAATAAATATTGTATCGCTGGTGATGCTATGAATCAGAAGTCATTCCTTTCGCACTCTCAAAAGAAATATTCTGACAAATCGCAAGCTAGACCAACGCCTCGAACTTCCGCTTTTTTCGCTGATAATTTAAATTGTAAATCTATCTTACATACTTGTGTGTTTTGCAAAGATTCTTCGCATTCTATTTATAATTGCTCCTCATTTTGTAATAAAACTCCAAAAGATCGCTATAATTTTGTTAAATCTTCTCGTCTTTGCCACAACTGTTTAAGTAGCCTACATTATCTTAACAAATGCAAATCTACCAGGTCCTGTCGCAAGTGTGGTCAGCGTCATCATACGCTCTTGCATTTTGATAAAAGCTCCGCGCCTATTCCGTCGCCAGTGTGTAATAACCCTTCCAGATCTCCAGTTCCTTCCGCTCCGCTCGACCAAGAGCAGGTCTTTGCTGCTTCTGGGATTGTATCTAATCAAACCACGGTCTTATTGGCCACTGCGCTGATTGAAGTTCTTGATAACCATGGAAATTATCAGATTATGAGATGCCTTTTGGATGGAGGTAGTATGATGTCTTTTATCTCGCAAAGGGCTTTTAAGCGTTTGGGGTTGCCTAAGCAAAACTGCATGTTTGCAATCAAAGGACTGGCATCTATGCAGACTTCTTCTCAGAGTGGTTGTGTAACGCTCACTGGAAGACCGGTTGGTCAAGATTCTTTCAATTTTACTGTCGACGCATTGATCTTGAACGCCATTTGTGATAATTTGCCAGCAACCGCTATTTGCTCTTCCAATTGGTCTCACATTCGCAATTTAAAATTGGCTGATCGCCATTTTAATCGTCCCGGTCAGGTCGATATATTGTTAGGAGCCGACGTTTTTTCTAAAATCCTTTTAAATGGACGCATTTCCGGTGGGGAAGGTCAACCTGATGCCGTCAACACCGTCTTTGGTTATGTGCTCATGGGTAAGATTGGCAACACAGTTCATTCTTCTGCTGTCTCTTCTTTCTTGTGCAGTAACTTTGAATCAAATCTCGATCGCACCCTTAGGGATTTTTGGGAAGTGGAAAGTGTTCCGACTTCGTCGCATCACTCTAATGAAGATATTTTTTGTGAACATCATTTTAAGACTAAAATATCTCGCTCTCCTTCTGGCAAATATATCGTTTCGCTCCCATTTAAATCTGAGTCGCTGCCTATTTTTCCTGGCATTCGCGACCTCGTCGTCCAAAGATTTCTTTCCCTGGAACGCCGCCTTGCTAGAAACATGGACTTGTATACCCAATATTCTGCTTTTATGAGAGAATATTTGGAACTAGGCCACATGAAACGTGTTTATGACAATAAAGATTCTCCCGCCGCATATTATATTCCGCATCATTGCATTTTGAAACCAAATAGCTTGTCTACTAAACTCAGGGTAGTTTTTAATGGTTCGGCGAAACTTCCCAACCAAAGCTCTCTTAACGATTGCCTACATACTGGACCAAAACTACAACAAGATATTGCCACAATTCTGTGTCACTTTCGCCTTCATAATTATGTCTTGTGTGCTGACATCAAAATGATGTATCGTAACATTCTTGTCGACCAATCGCAGCATGATTATCAAAGAATTGTTTGGAGGTTTGCTTCTGATGAACCTTTGGTGGACTATAACCTGGTTACGCTTGTATATGGACTAACGCCATCCCCCTTTCTCGCGATACGCACTCTTCATCAGTTAGTGAATGACGAAGGGGGCTCTTACCCGCTAGCTTCTGCCGCCATTTTAAACGACACTTATGTTGATGATGTTGTAACCGGCTGCTCTTCTTATGAAGACGCAAAGCTTTTACAGTCAGAGCTGATCTCGCTTTTTGAACGAGGCGGCTTTGAGCTTAGAAAATGGTCTAGTAACTGTTCCGCATTACTTTCACATTTACCTCCGGAACATTTGTCGCAAAATCCGCTTATTTTTGGTTCACTGGCAAACGACACTCCTTTAAAAATTCTCGGTCTGCAGTGGAGTCCCTCTGAGGATACATTCTTTTTCTCAGTCTCGCCGTTGGGGAAACCCTGTACGAAACGCAACATGCTCTCGGAACTGGCCAGAATCTTTGACCCGCTTGGATTTCTTTCGCCTATTACTATTTTTCAAAAGATTCTAATCCAGTCGCTGTGGACTTCTAAATTAGATTGGGACCAAACCCCGCCCTCGCATATTGTTGAGGCTTGGAACCGTTATCGAAATGAACTCGGTTTACTAAGCAATTTACGCATTCCTAGAAAAATCCTTCCACCTCATTCTGGATGTGGTTATGAGTAGGTAATGCGGCACTTTGAGCAGACAGTGACGTCACAGGAAGTGACGTCACGGCGCCGGCGCCACGCCCTGGCGCCGGCGCCACGCCCTGGCGCCTGCCCCGGCGCCACGCCCTGGCGCCTGCCACGCCCTGGCGCCTAGCCACGCCCTGGCGCCGGCGCCTGCCCCGGCCCCGGCGCCTAGCCACGCCCCGGCGCCAGCCCCGGCGCCGGCGCCCAGCCACGCCCTGGGCCAGACAGTCACATCCGTGTTATTCCTAAGGTCATTGACCTGTCTAGGAAACTGTGACGTCACACGACGTGGGCCAGACAGTCACATAAGTGTCTAACCTATTATTATATTTTGAAAAAAACCATTTGGAGCAGGTGAGTTTCGAACCCGGGGCATTCAGATGGGGAGGCAACGATGCTACCCGTTAAGCTAAGCAGACGCTTATTAATTTATTGTTTTAGGTTGGTATATATATACGACTACAAACAAACCATACATGTAATAGAATTAAAGTTTATTATTAGACAAATGGATGATTTACAAAATAATGTTTAATATTAGAGGCTGAACCAAAAACGGAGGAAAATGGCGGAATGAAAGATGGAAGCCTGTGATACCTTAAGCTGACATTATAAAAATGGCGGCTTTCGTTGATGGTGCCTTTCGCTGATAAAGAATGGCGGCTTTTCGTTCTTAAAGATGGTGCCTTTTGTTGATAAAGATGGTTGAAGACTTATTTAAAGTTACGTCACCCCAACCTAGCCGACAAATGAGAGTGAAGGTTGATAAGCGAGAATAATGGTATTGGTCGAAGACTCTATGATTTAAGAAACAATGGTTGGTTACAGGTTCAATTCCCTTCTAACTAGTGTGTCATATCACTCGTCTAGGTAAGCAGAATTAAAAAATGGCTACTAAAATAAGATAAAAAACTTTAAACCCTTATCGCGGAAGATCCGTGAGATGTACGCTGGAACCAACACATGCACGGTGTTAAGGAGGCCAAATCAAATTGGAATATACAATAAAATGGCCACTTCCGGTCTAAACTTTAAATCCTTGTATCTTTTCAACGACAAGTGATAGAAATGAACTGACTTTAAAAATATATCGTTTCGTAACAAGGTCTACAAGAAACCGAGATAAAAAACTTTAAACCCTTATCGCGGAAGATCCGTGAGATGTACGCTGGAACCAACACATGCACGGTGTTAAGGAGGCCAAATCAAATTGGAATATACAATAAAATGGCCACTTCCGGTCTAAACTTTAAATCCTTGTATCTTTTTCAACGACAAGTGATAGAAATGAACTAACTTCAAAAATGTATGTTTCATAACAAGGTCTACAAGAAAATGAGATAAAAAACTTTAAACCCTTATCGCGGAAGATCCGTGAGATGTACGCTGGAACCAACACATGCACGGTGTTAAGGAGGCCAAATCAAATTGGAATATACAATAAAATGGCCACTTCCGGTCTAAACTTTAAATCCTTGTATCTTTTCAACGACAAGTGATAGAAATGAACTGACTTTAAAAATGTATCGTTTCGTAACAAGGTCTACAAGAAAATGAGATAAAAAACTTTTAAACCCTTATCGCGGAAGATCCGTGAGATGTACGCTGGAACCAACACATGCACGGTGTTAAGGAGGCCAAATCAAATTGGAATATACAATAAAATGGCCACTTCCGGTCTAAACTTTAAATCCTTGTATCTTTTTCAACGACAAGTGATAGAAATGAACTAACTTCAAAAATGTATGTTTCATAACAAGGTCTACAAGAAAATGAGATAAAAAACTTTAAACCCTTATCGCGGAAGATCCGTGAGATGTACGCTGGAACCAACACATGCACGGTGTTAAGGAGGCCAAATCAAATTGGAATATACAATAAAATGGCCACTTCCGGTCTAAACTTTAAATCCTTGTATCTTTTCAACGACAAGTGATAGAAATGAACTGACTTTAAAAATGTATCGTTTCATAACAAGCTCTACAAGAAAATGAGATAAAAAACTTTTAAACCCTTATCGCGGAAGATCCGTGAGATGTACGATGGAACCAACACATGCACGGTGTTAAGGAGGCCAAATCAAATTGGAATATACAATAAAATGGCCACTTCCGGTCTAAACTTTAAATCCTTGTATCTTTTCAACGACAAGTGATAGAAATGAACCGACTTTAAAAATATATCGTTTCGTAACAAGGTCTACAAGAAAATGAGATAAAAAACTTTAAACCCTTATCGCGGAAGATCCGTGAGATGTACGAGAGAACCAACACATGCACGGTGTTAAGGAGGCCAAATCAAATTGGAATATACAATAAAATGGCCACTTCCGGTCTAAAACTTTAAATCGTTATATCTTTTCAACGACAAGTGATAGAAATGAACTAACTTCAAAAATGTATGTTTCATAACAAGCTCTACAAGAAACTGAGATAAAAAACTTTAAACCCTTATCGCGGAAGATCCGTGAGATGTACGCTGGAACCAACACATGCACGGTGTTAAGGAGGCCAAATCAAATTGGAATATACAATAAAATGGCCACTTCCGGTCTAAACTTTAAATCCTTGTATCTTTTCAACGACAAGTGATAGAAAGGAACCGACTCTAAAAATGTATGTTTCGTAACAAGCTCTACAAGAAACTGAGATAAAAAACTTTAAACCCTTATCGCGGAAGATCCGTGAGATGTACGCTGGAACCAACACATGCACGGTGTTAAGGAGGCCAAATCAAATTGGAATATACAATAAAATGGCCACTTCCGGTCTAAACTTTAAATCGTTATATCTTTTCAATGGAAAGTGATAGAAAGGAACCGACTTCAAAAATGTATGTTTCGTAACAAGCTCTACAAGAAAATGAGATAAAATGATTTAAAGTTACGCCCCCCATTAAAACAAACCATTCATAAAGCTTTTGTTATTAGACATAAGACATAATAATTAATATGTTTAATATTAGACTATTAGATTTCGCATAGAAATTAGCCGAACGTCACAATTGTTATATGGGTAGGTTCTAAAAATAACACACAGAGGTCGTTGGCAAACAAAAGAAGGAAGTTCAGAAACATACTGTAGGGGGCCCCTTGATGGGTAAATGGTATTCGTGTTTGAGCTTGTCTAGAATACAGCCGTTAGAAGTATGACATCATCCACAAACCTGTTCCACAAACCTGTTTGAGCTTTGTCTGTACGGTCGTTATCTAGTGTAATTTCCGTTAGATCCGTGAGATGTACGCTGGAACCAACACATGCACGGTGTTAAGGAGGCCAAATCAAATTGGAATATACAATTTTAGTACACCCTCTTAGACTTATTGAAGTTGACGGTACAGGCAGTTGTCAAGCGTAGGCAACGTCCACAAACTATAATGAGTTTAATCTAAAGTGAATAGATATTTTTATTATTTGAATCCATTGGAGGCTAGGGTCTTATAAAACGTATATAAAATTAGTAGATATCATGGGTTATTACAAATGGAAAGTTTATTCTACGTGACACTCATCAGACGTAGGTAATAGCTTATATTTGTTAAACGTAAAAATTAAAAACTCTAATATAAAAAACTAAACACAACCTAACCAAACCCAGTTGAAAAGCTTGATATTAACCTGAGATACCAGTGATATACACTTAACCTGAAGCTAAACAAATACGACATACAAGTGCATTCAAAGAAAGAATAGTCTCCTTAATATTTTACCCATCAACTCAGGACAACCTAGAACAAACTTCTCTGCTGGTGAGAAATCAAATGGTAGATGCACTCATGAATGAGGTGAAACGTTTAGGTAAAATTAAAGTTAGTCTACAAGTCAAAATGGAAAGCATCTACGCTGGAGATTATGAAAATGAATTTTCTGTGCATCCTAGGAATATGACTGAAAAACAAAATGGATTCGATGTTTTTGATGAAATGGTTTGTGCACTCATTGAAAAAGTAGAAACAGATGAAGGATATTATGTCATGGAGTTTGAGATAAATATTTGTAAAATTCACTAATGTTTTCGAATTATTTGTAAAAAAAAAAAAATACATAGAATTTCGAATTGATTATATGTGTATGAAATAAATAAAATATGTAAAGAATTACCAACTATTTTTTGTTAATGGAACGAGTTATTAATTTCATTACAGCTATCAAAATATTTCAGTGGTTTGTGTTATCTGAGTAAAATTATTAGTCATGCATTGCTGCTATCAATTAAGTGGTTTGTGAATAGAAACATAATGTCGCAATTTCTCATTATTTATTTCATAAATTATCAACTGAGTAAAATTACACAATGTTAAATATGTTGTTATTTAGTTTTTCAACAATATTACATTTTCCTATGAAACAGTTATTTTTAAACAATTCAGAATTCTTCAATTAATAGAACACAAATGATAATTGAATTTAAGCTTATTTTTCTAACAAATCAAGTAGTTTTTGCACAGAATCATAAGTTTCTAATTCTGAAAGTTGTGGGAAACTGTTCAAAGAATTTATTTCTGTTAATAGCTCATTACCGGTCCAAGGGGAATCATCAACATCTAATGTTCGGAGAATCTCTCCGACTGGGTCGACATCTCGTTGGGTTTTACAGTCGTCTTCCAAAAACCCAACAATATTCATATTTTCACTAGCTAGGGACTTATTATCGAAATCATCAGTGGTCCACGGGGAATCATCAACATCTAATGTTCGGAGAATCTCTCCGACTGGTTCGACATCTCGTTGGGGGTTTCCTTTCACTTTATTCGAAACAACAATAGCTTTCATAATTTCTTCTTCACTGGATATGCTGAGTGCATTATTTTCAAATTTACAAACGACACTGTTTTCAGAGGTAGCTTTCAACATAAAAATGTTATCACCAACATTGTATATGTCTTTGACACCTTTAACCATCAGAAAAACCCCATTATCTTGAGCAAACTCTTCTGTATTATTTTCAAGAAATCGCATTTCTTGGTTAAATTTTTCATTTATATTATTTAGAATTTCCAAACTGTTCGCCCATTCTATTAGATTTCTTGATTTTTTCTTGACCAAACCACACTGATGGAGGACTGTAACAATTTCATTTACTCTTCTCTTTGGTATATTTAGTAAGTGACAAGCTTCGTTTATATCAACACTTTGCTTTTTCTTGAAGTACTCAATGAATTTGTTCGTTCGCACTGTCAGAAAACGTTGACGTCTAGGCTTGTACATGATTGAAACAAACTAACAGAAAAACACAGACAGATAGAATTTATAACCAAATAAAAAAGATGTTCAACCTTCGAAAATATGTTATTCTCAGGAAATGCCAAGAAAAATAACTAATTGCGAATGTGTTTTTCAAAAAATTAATTATCTAGGGAAATGGCCCCAAATATGTTTTTGTTATCCTTAGGAAACGGTCAAAAAAAAGATTAAGCCAAACGATAAGCTGAGTTCCTAGTAACCACAATTATATTTTCGAAAATATATTATCTTAGGAAAATGGTCAAAGATTGTACCAAACAAGTAGATGACCTTATCTAATGCCCACTAACATGTTTTTCGAAAATATGTTTACAAAATTATACAAAACAACTGATTAGCTGTGAAGGGGTAAGTATATAAGGCTGTATTGTAGAAAAGAGATTTATATCAACATCGTAGTTAAGCCTTGTAGTAACAAAAATGGCTCAAGTTAACTTTTTAAATAATTTAGCTTCTCTTCCTGAAACGATCAAGTTTAGTGAATTAGAAGTGAATAAAAAATATAAAATTTTCAACATTTCACGAATGGATACAAAATTTGGACAGGCAGTATTGGTGCATCTGGAACATGGACGAGTTTTCTTGCCAAAAAGGGTGTCTGATGCCATCACGGAAAATACGATGAAGGAATTGAGTGATGGATATGCAGTCATTTTCCATGGTATGAAAGAGATAAATGGACTCAAAGCAACACCAGATTTCACGTTTGAAAAGTTGTAATTGTATTTTATTGAAAATGTAATTTGAAATATTATAAGCATTTTGTTTGCAAAATAAAAGACATTATTTAAATTTCTGTGTTTTACCATACAATTTACCTGCTGCATATATATTCCCAAAATTTTTGAGTCATTAGGGTCTTCAAAGAATAGGCCATAGAGAAATACAATTATATGTTGGTTTCTGAATCAAAGGAATAAAAACAGACAATTCTAACAGAGGTTGCATTTTTTTTAATAGTATTTCTACAAAAGTAATCTCACCAAAATCTAGAAATATCCAACAAAAATAAAATTACAATAAAAATCACAGACATTTGAATTTACTAGGATTGGCGTAATGACTAATTATTGAAGGTATCGTACGTTTCTGAAAAGCAATTTATGTTAAGAGATATAAGAGAGAATATTTTGGATTCTGCGTTAAGTGTTCTATGAAAACAAATAGGATAGGATATTCATTACAAATCGATTGAATCAAGACAAGTGATGATTATATAGAGATAAAAGGAAATATTTTAATTGAAAATCGTGCAAGTAGCTGAATCTTTTTATGGGATTGCTCTATACTTTGCATTTATGATTTTTACAAAAGTTTTTAAAATAAAAATTAATTATTTCTTTTTAAATATACTTTTAAAATAAATGTTTTTATGAATAGTAAGAAAAAAACAAAAAATCATCGAAATAGAGTTTTATTAAATTGTTACAAATAATACATCATACAATCAGCTTATTATATTGTTACAAATAATACATCATACAATCAGTTAAAGGATGAACAACTGAAAACAGGTCAGATACATAGAGCAGTTTTTCAGCAAAAAAACCAGTCATAGAGCAATTTTTCAGCTGAAAAACAGATCAGATACATAGAGCCGTTTGAACAGCTGAAAAACCAGTCATAGAGCAGTTTTTCAGCTAAAAAACAGATCAGATACATAGAGCCGTTTGAACAGCTGAAAAACCAGTCATAGAGCCGCTTTCAGATGGAAAAAACAGGTCAGATACATAGAGCCTTTTTTCAGCAAAAACCAGGTCATATACATAGAGCCGTTTGAATCAACTGAAAAAACAGACAGATACATATATAACGGGGGGTATATAAGATACCCTACAATTTTCTATTTCCATTAACCGTAAAAAAAAAAAATGTTAATAAACTATATAACTAGAAAGCAAATTGAACAGATTAGTATGTTTCCATCAAAAAATTAACATAAATACAGCACTTATTTATATAACTAGATTCTAACAGATTAAAATTAAATTAAACATGTAAATTATTATTTTATTACTAGAAGAAAATCGAACAGACATTAGTATGTTTTCTTGAAAAATTACATAATTCATCACTTCTTACCAAGCCAATTTAAGGTATGCACCCAAAGACCAAAGTCATCAATAAAGAGTTTGACTGGAAACATATTGATTAATTTTCTGCAGCAGACATCATCCACGAAAGTTTCAATTTTGAGCCATAAATTGAAAGGAATTCTGAAAATCTGCCCATCAGTAGCAATCACTATAGGTGGATTCACAGATAGCTCGTCGTCCAGACTCACGGAAAATTCTTCGGGGTTTATTTGTTTGAAATGTTTGAGTTTTAAGCCAAATTGACAACCAATTCTTCTGATAAAAACATTTTGTTTAGTAGGCAACAGCTGTTTGTTCATGTAGTCTTGAGCTCTCTCAAACTCAGACATTTGTGAGAGTCTACAATGCTCTTGATACTCTGTATGTGACAACAGTATGATTTTTTTAGACATGGTAAATAACTACTGATACAAAAGAAGAAAACCCTAGCGTATTTATAGTAGAAGTTGTTATTATTTTTACGACACAAACAAGATAAGGATATGACACTCAGGGGAGGGTTTCACGACAAATAGTAAACGTCAATGTTACTGCCTTTTTTCACAGTGAAAATGGAAGAGTACGGTGATATTTGCTTAATTAAGAATTTTCCAGTGTGCGTATGATTTTTAATTACAGATTATCTGATGGAAATTTCACATATATTGCAGAACTATTTTATGCCTGTGAGTATTTTTCTGAGAGAAAGGCGCAACATTTTAAATATTTCTATACGTTACGCCGACGTTGATGTGTTGGTGAGCCTACCGTTTAAGAAAAAAAAAGAAGAGAAGAAAAACATAAGTAAAGTACACCAACTGAAGCTCACAAGTCATTTAGATATACGGGATATCAAGATGATTTTCAAATCTCAGCTACTTGCAGGTATATAAATGATTGATTTTATGTAATTTCAGAGGCTACAAGACTGAGTCCTATTTTTAAAAGCTTATAAAATAAAAGACCGAGACATAAACTTACAAAAACATATGGCAGAACGCCTCAATAAAATATTCAACCAACTCTTAATCTGAAAAACACAAAACTTTCACATATGAACTTCAATATATCTTAGCATTCGTGTAAATATGATCAAATTTTCATAGAACCGAAAACGGGCCGATGAAAATATAAGCCTATTCTATTTTTTTTTTTTTTTTTTTTTTTTTTTTGAAGCTTTAAAGTACTACGAGCATTATGTAAACTGTTCCATTGATAAATTATATGTACGTGACTGTAGAGATGTTTATCAACGGTTCATTCTGCGAATGAGAGCATAAATTTATGAAGAAAAAATATTCTCAGCCTCAGCAATGGGTACCGCAATAAATTAAACCTTTTTCACGTATTTTATAATATAAACTGCTGTTTTATTTTTTTTTTTTTTTTGCAACATTCATATGAGAGCATAAATTTATGAAGAAAAATATTCTCAGCCTCAGCAATGGGTACCGCAATAAATTAAACCTTTTCACGTATTTTTATAATATAAACTGCTGTTTTATTTTTTGCAACATTCATCGTAAATGTAATCGTGTCTCAAATTTTATAGAATTCATTTAAGCATTTAACAATAGATTTACCTCTCTATCGAGAAAGGAAGTTAAAAACCACCGTAAAACATGACTAATATATACAATTTATTACTAAATTCATTTATTACGTATTTTACTGTCGTTGCATAATGTCGTGGATACTTTCTCGTGATACATATCCAGGGGCCGACTGTGATTTCCGAATTACTTTACTGTGCGACTGTGCGGGATACGGTTTTTGATGAGTGAATTTGTTTGAGAGGTAAAAAAAATCAAACAAAGCTAGAAGATGTGAAAATATAATTAGTGTACATTAAAATAGAATGACGGATGTTGTGCCATCGACTTGTTCTGTGCAGACCCAAAGCGATATGAAAGTGTTGTTCACCAAGCCCGTGAAGAATAATCTATATTTGAATGGTGGCGTAAAATCTGGAGGCATTTCGATTACCCTGAGATTATCCTGGAAATGTTAACTTAGTGAAACAGCGTTTTTATGTATCCAGCATCTACATACCTCATCAGACATAAACCCGGTGAGTCTTTGCCTACAAATTGATATAATTTGTTGTTGGAATTCTGTAAAAATATTTATTGCAAATTCCGAGTGTAAAAAACTAAGAATCAAGAGCTTACCCATGTTGCAAGAGCCTTATGTTGAATCGTGATCTCCGAACTTCAATAATTTTATCTGATGACAACTTTTTCCAACAGACTAAATATTTTTGTAAACGAGAATTTCACTTTTCGAATTAATAGCTAGAATTTACCGTATTATTTTCTATGATGTAATATCAAAAAAATATGTTTTCGTAAGTTACACCAGTTTATTATCAGTTTATGTTGTGGTTTGATACACACAACTCAGTCTATTTCTAAAAAGCAAAATATTATTGAGGCTTTATTTTTCTTTAATTTATTGTCAGGATGTTATGGACTTGTTTTATTTTCTTTGAATAGCTTATCTATTTGCCAAACAATAGTAAGAGATTAACCTATTTTTCTGTTTGCTTAATAGTTTTGTAAATTTGAACATAGGATGTGGTTATTATTGTCTTACTTATTTTTTCTAGTTTTTATTTTTTATGAACAGTGGTTAATTTGATTTACAAATCAGCATATCTCTCAAAGAAAAATATCATTTAGGATATTGTGGTTAGTGCCTTACTTATTTTTTCTCGTATTTTATTTTTCTAAACACGCTAGCGGTTATTTTGATTTTGCAAATATCTCTCAAGAAAATATTATTCAGGATATCGTGGTAGTTTTATTTTTTCCTTTGATTTATCAAGCAAAAATATTTTCAGGAAAGAGGGCACCTTATTTTCTTTGATTCAATATTTTTCTGTGAGCTTATAAAAAGGGTACACAGAGCTATAATATTCAGTGAAAAATATGATTTGCTACCTATATAATTATACATGTTACAAAGAATACTGTGAACGGGTGTTTTGTAATCAAATTGGTCATTACGACTTTTTTACGGGTGAACGTAAACGTCATTATTACACGAGGTTTCTGTGTTTTGAGTGTGTTCAAAAATTCCCTTGTTCAACGTTTTTCATGGACGAAATGATGGTAATTATTAAGGCCCAAGAATTTTCGAAGAGATTTACATTTTATCATAGACGCTGCAGCGAGTGCGGAATAAATTTATATTATATCAAAAAGGTAACAACACTGAGAAGTTTGATTTTTCAATAAATTTCCAAACCACAATGAAGTTTGTAGTAATCGACATCCAAGGGTTCTGCATCCCAGAGTTTGTCCCTAAGGAATTGGTTATATATGATGGGAACAAGACACGTCATTTTCTGTTCAGGCCATCAATCCCTTTATACAATTTGGCTTCACACACTTTAAGACACGTGGAATTTGTTCAAAAATTTCACCATGGTCTGGACTACAACATAGGAAACAGCAGATTAAGTGAATTACCGTTCATTTTCAAAAAATACATTCTTGACGAAGGAATCGACAGAATTTATGTCAAAGGTGCCAATAAACATAAGTTCGTTGAAGATCAGCTCAGAGTAATTGGTAAGGCCGTTGCCATAATAAATGTAGAACAATCATCGGAGTGCCCAAAATTTGTAAGAGGATTCCCCAGTTGTCCGAGTCACAAAAACAAAAAATCTATGTGCAGTATCAATAATTGTATCGCATTGTATAATTGGCTTTTGAACTTGTTACCAAAATAAATAGAAATAAATTCATAATTGTAGAAACTCTTTGATTTTTAAGATAGTTGTTAAACTAGGCTAAAAGTTCTGCTTATATGCAAATAAAATGACGTTATTATTAAGTATGTCATAAACCTTATGAGGTCTTTTGCTAAACTATTACTTTTATATTATTACATTTTTAACAAGACACCACTTTCACATTGAAGTTTGTGTCTGTCGGTTTTTAAAATATAGTGATATTGACGGCGCGAAATTAGTCTTCATAGGTAATAGTAAATAAAAAAATTAAATTAGGTTAAAGTATGGCTTTTTACATTATATACCTTAATATAATGAAAAACTTTATGAAAATTCGCCAATATATGCATTATCAGACAATTGAAATTAAAGTGTTGCTCATAGGATATCTTAAATAATAGGTTTATTTCTTTGAATAGTAGTGGTTCGTTGACGTACAGATATTTAAAGGGAACACATGTCTTTAATTTTTATTATACTTAATCATTATGAATAACTTAATATGTGGAGATTTAATTGTTTGCTTTTAACTACTTATATGCCATACCGCAGCCAGTGGAATCTGACGTCACACACACACAATTACTTATATAAACCGCGGCAGCTGTTAAAGTCGAGATAAGCTATTGTTAGATCGTCCGGACGTAAATAGTAAACAAAACTAAAGCAGATAAAGGTAATACTGGTAGCGAATTTTTATAGAAATAATATGACATAAAAACATTTTTATTTTAAGGAGTAAATATACATTTTTGCTATATAGTCTCCTCTTAATATCATAAACTTACCAAATTTGTTTATCATAGATTTTCCTAAATTAATTTTCTGGCTAAGACACAATCGATTCATTATGGTTCATATATAAAACCAACCTCGCGCTCATTTGAGATTTTTTTTTTTTTTTTTTTAAACCAAAAGTCAGGATCTCCTATTAGTGAGTTTTTCTAAGAAAGTTCACCAAAAACGCTACAGTTAAATTATGTTGCAATAGATGTCGTAACTTTACGTGTTGATAAACATGGACAAAAATTATTTTGTTTAGCAATTACAAATAGATCTGGCACCTTATAAACTCCCAATTTAAACTTATATACTTTTAGCATGTCCAAATATAATAAATCTCAACACAAAGTCTCAAACTATACAAATGATATCTTATAAAGCTTCTAAGTGCGTGTTAATTATCAAGTCATTTAACTTTAAAACACTGATTTTCTAAGATTGTACCAGGTATGAAAAAGTATATGTTTTCCTAATTTCTATCGAATTGTTTTTCATATTTATCTACAGGTGTACATTTAAAATCCAAATATGAAAAATTCTTTAAATGTACACATATCAAAAACCCTGTTATATTAAGTTTTTAGATAATTTCACTACGTTCAGCAGTGGCTCCACTCTACATGTAACTTAACCATTTTATGTAAGAAAAAAAAATCCGTGTTTGCGTATATAAGCTCGGAATTTACCAGTTTTTTCCTATTGTTTTTTTCATTTATTTCCCTAAAAACTATATTCTCATTGTATAATGTATAATGTATATATTAACAATGAAACAGGCCAATGTCACCTGAATGACACAGGGATGTTCATGTACGTCAAAAAAAATTAACAATAAGAACGACAATAGCACACACAATAAGCATAACAATTAAGGAAAATTTTTCCTTAAATAATACAAAACAAAAGATACTTATAAAACACACTTATAACGTCTATAACGTTCAAAAGATAAGAGCTGCAGAATCCATATCCAATTCCAATGTAAACTGCTTACTAACGCTTTGGGCCTGTCGACTGCCCACTATAATTCAATTGTTTTAATTAAATATCCTGGCCAAATTAAAAACAACTTAAGAAGTTATGACTTTAGATATGATATTTATGAGGTTTCAAAATGCGGTTTCAAAATGGAGATTCGAATGTAGACCGCAAGCAAAATATTGTGCATTTTCAAAATGATAACCCTGAGGATATTAAATGCCTCGAGCAAGATAACCACTGAAAAATAAGATCTTGGAAACGACAAAAATAAATGATAGTCTGACCACTGAGAATAAACTTTGACAGGCTGTTTTCGAAAATTTAAACCGCAAGCAATTGTGCACTTTTGATAATCTAACCACTGAGGATGTTTTTCGAAATAGATATCGCATTGCCCTTTAGCAAACTTGATCTAGACAACAGGAAAAATTTACTTACCGTATAAAAGAGGGGTGGACGGTTTTGCGACAGTAGTCATCTAGATACAGACGTGGCTGGTATAAATACAGGGGAAGTGATCAGTTTTGCGACAGTAGTTGTGGAGAATCCTATAGAAGTTCTTGATAGAGACAATAGCCAATCAGTTATGTTCAAGTTACTGTTAATTATATGTGTGCTAAGTGTCTCCTTTGGGCAACATATAAGTGAAAAAGACAGAGAATTGGCTCTCAAGTATCTCGTCAGATATGGGTACTTAAGAAATGGTGCCTTTAACAATAGTCAATCATCAATGTTGCAAAATACACAGCCTTTCAAGGATGCTTTGAACATGTTTCGCGTGCTTTACAATTTAACCGAAAGTGAGAACCTGACTATTTCAGACATTAACCTGATGAAACGTAATCGATGTGGTGAAAAAGATATAGGCAACATTTTCATAACTTCACAACCTATATGGAAAAAGAAAACATTAAAGTGGTACATACATCATTCAGATCCTTTGATACGTCTGATAACACAAAAAGCATTTAAACAATGGGAGCAGTATATTGATTTGAATTTTGTAAGAACAAACATTTATTCTGAAGCTGATATAGGGATAAGTTTTTGCGACAACAACCATCGTTACTTGTTAAAAGATCAACCATGTGGATATCCATTTGGTGATTCCGTTTTAGGACATACTTATTTTCCGAACGCTGCCAACACTCCAATTGAAATCCATCTAAGTAGTAATAAATCATGGAACTATCAAACATATACATCGGAAGGCAATGACACGTCGTACTATTTAGTGCTTTTACATGAACTAGGACACGGTTTAGGACTCACTCATGCTTACGACACAAACTCTCTTATGTTCGCTTATTATGGAAACAGCATGTCTAATGACGATATTCAACGGATTCAAGAATTATATGGACAACGTTCTACTACAACTACAGCGAAGACAACAGAGACTACAACGAGGGTGGCAAAGACTACCACAAGGTCGACACCAAAGACGCCCACACCAGCGAAGACAACAGAGTCTACAACGAGGGTGGCAAAGACTACCACAAGGTCGACACCAAAGACGACCACAACAGTACCTAAAACAATAACCAAATCAAATATGGACTTGTGCGATTATATAGACAAGATCAGGCCTTTAGTTATTATTAACCATAACATGTATCTGTTTTATAAGAAATGGGTCTGGGTTGTACCATTAGATAATATGAAAGGTCCCTATACAGAGCCAAAACTTCTTACAGATTGGTTTCCATATTTGAAGGGTTCTTTTAAAGAAATTAGACATGTTTACCAACGACCTAGTGGAGAAGTGGTTATGTTTACCAACGATGGAACCTTCGCCCTTGTTGATTTTCCCAGCATACAAACAAAACACATTGCCAAGTTCCGTAATGTCAACTATTTAGGTGCTTTACAGTTTGACAAGATAAATGCGATCGTAAATACGTATACAGGAAAAACCATAATATTTCACTCGGATAACATGTACGAAATCGTTAGTGAGTCTAGAGCTCTGTTTTATAGGCAAGAAGAAGGCTATATACACTCCTTTTCTCCCGAATTCCCTGCTAAAATAGATGGAGTATTTAGGTATACAAATGGTAGATTGTATGTGTTTCGGAAAAATAAATATTACGAATTTGATGAGTTTTCCAATCAGGTAGTTAGCATAGGCCAAAAGGATTTATCGATATTTGGTATCCAATGCCCGAGCCGTAGTCTGTACGAACAACTGAGACTCCTATTACAGAAGATTGTCAACTATACAGAGAACGATCAACAATCAGATGTTGAAGATTATGATTATATATAGAGCACAATAAGTATAACCTATTAATAAATATTATTTTGGCATTAACGATGTTTTCATTGTACCCTTAAGTTTCTAATATCACCCTTTTCCTATGAAATATTTTTCACATCATTTTATACAAAATAAAATATAGCATGTGTAATCAAAGCTTTGTTTGCGATGTTTGTATCTTTTTTCGTATGACTTTAAGGTCATTCAACGGAAAATAAAACCGCTAACGGAGCATTGAGACCAACTCACAAGGTTATTTCAACAGCTGTGAGCAAAATATGTTGGCTAACAAGGTTAATTTCGGGAAGTGCTAAGTATAGCCGTAGTTGGAAGCGATATCGCTGTTACCACTAGAGGTATTGTTGCCAGCTCTACTTTCAACAGATTCTTTAAATTAAACCGATTTCAATAAGACTTAAGAATATAGATATTTTATTGTACGCATGTACATTTGTTAAATTTGGTTTCTGCTTACCTAGACCAGTGATATGACACCAAACATGTAGGACTTTAACCAACAAAAATAAAAACTGAGTAAGAGCATGCGCCTCACAATATATTTAAATTGTAGGCATCAAGACGTTTTAAGTAAGATCAAACACGTGGAGATTGAGTCATTAAAGAAAAAAATTTATTGGGCGCCTGCATCCCCCCCACAATATTTTAAAAATTCTAGATGCTAAGACGATTTAAATAAGGCCAATACTGGTGTTTCTATACGCTTACTGCTATTTAAAAATTCTAGGTAACACAGCTGTAATAAATATATATTTAACCAGCAATCATAAAGGCTAATTTTTTTAATTCGTCCATATCAGCGTGTAATATCATAAATTGTTGAAATCGTTATATAGACACCGAATGTTAAATAAATATTTATGGGATTACCCAGATTTTTCTCACTGTCGAACGTCTTGTCAATATTAAAGATGTTATTGTTGTCTATTTTTAAAATTAGTTAAGGAGTTTGTATAAGAAAATTTGCTACAAGATATATTTTAAGAGTATATTACTTACTAGATATTCAAGTTTTGTCTTAAAACGGTCCTCTCTGGTTTGTTTATAGCTATACATTTTTCTTGACGTATTGCACTAAAAAAACAGACGTTTGCACACACCTTACACGCACGCTCATAATTAGACTGCATGATGTGTTCACCTCTTAGATTATCATAAAATCCAGACTGTGATGGAAGCTTAGTCTCATTTAATTTATCAAAGGAGTCTACATACGAATATGGAGAAAAATTATGAATTAACTGCTTACTACTTTGAAATAACCCCGTTAAAATTTTGTTGACAGCGCCCAGAATAATTGTAAAACTAACTTTGTATCCTGAACTAGGCCAGTAAATTCTGATTATCAATCCGACATCCGTTCTATGCGAGACAGCGTTGTCAGTTTGGGGTTAAAACCGTTTATCTTAGCTTGAGCAATGTTGACATATTTTTCCTTCTTTTACTCGGATATATATTATTAACAGACTTGTCTAAATGTTATGTCGTATTTGTTTAGCTTCAGGTTAAGTGTATATCACTGGTATCTCAGGTTAATATCTAAGCTTTTCAACTGGGTTTGGTTAGGTTGTGTTTAGTTTTTTATATTAGAGTTTTTAATTTTTACGTTTAACAAATATAAGCTATTACCTGATGATCATTCAGAATAAACTTTCCATTTGTAATAACCCATGATATCTACTAATTTTATATACGTTTTATAAGACCCTAGCCTCCAATGGATTCAAATAATAAAAATATCTATTCACTTTAGATTAAACTCATTATAGTTTGTGGACGTTGCTTGTTCTGACTTACTTAAATATTATATTTCTTCTGTTCAACAAGACGATTATTTTGATGTGTCACACATGTATGTAGCTCTAAGAATAGCTATACCGGAAGTGTCTACCCGGAAGTAACATTTTTTATTGAATATGTTTTATAGAGTTTGCTTTGCTGAACAGCGTGCATGTGTTGGTTCCAGCGTACATCTCACGGATCTTCCGCGATAAGGGTTTAAAGTTTTTTATCTCAGTTTCTTGTAGACCTTGTTACGAAACGATATATTTTTAAAGTCAGTTCATTTCTATCACTTTCCATTGAAAAGATATAACGATTTAAAGTTTAGACCGGAAGTGGTCATTTTATTGTATATTCCAATTTGATTTGGCCTCCTTAACACCGTGCATGTGTTGGTTCTCTCGTACATCTCACGGATCTTCCGCGATAAGGGTTTAAAGTTTTTTATCTCATTTTCTTGTAGACCTTGTTACGAAACGATATATTTTTAAAGTCGGTTCATTTCTATCACTTGTCGTTGAAAAGATACAAGGATTTAAAGTTTAGACCGGAAGTGGCCATTTTATTGTATATTCCAATTTGATTTGGCCTCCTGAACACCGTGCATGTGTTGGTTCTCTCGTACATCTCACGGATCTTCCGCGATAAGGGTTTAAAGTTTTTTATCTCATTTTCTTGTAGAGCTTGTTATGAAACATACATTTTTGAAGTTAGTTCATTTCTATCACTTTCCGCTGAAAAGATACAAGGATTTAAAGTTTAGACCGGAAGTGGTCATTTTATTGTATATTCCAATTTGATTTGGCCTCCTTAACACCGTGCATGTATTGGTTCTCTCGTACATCTCACGGATCTTCCGCGATAAGGGTTTAAAGTTTTTTATCTCAGTTTCTTGTAGAGCTTGTTACGAAACGATACATTTTTAAAGTCGGTTCATTTCTATCACTTGTCGTTGAAAAGATACAAGGATTTAAAGTTTAGACCGGAAGTGGCCATTTTATTGTATATTCCAATTTGATTTGGCCTCCTTAACACCGTGCATGTGTTGGTTCCAGCGTACATCTCACGGATCTTCCGAGTCTTCGACCAATACCATTATTCTCGCTTATCAACCTTCACTCTCATTTGTCGGCAATACCATTATTCTCGCTTATCAACCTCACTCTCATTTGTCGGCTAGGTTGGGGTGACGTATCTTTAAATAATGGAGTCTTCAACCATCTTTATCAACAAAAGGCACCATCTTTAAGAACGAAAGCCGCCATTCTTTATCAGCGAAAGCCGCCATTTTTATAATGTCAGGGATGTCAGCTTAAGGTATCACAGGCTTCCATCTTTCATTCCGCCATTTTCCGCCATTTTGGTTCCTCCGTTTTGGTTCCGCCTCTAATATTAAACATTATTTTGTAAATCATCCATTTGTCTAATAATAAACTTTAATTATGTTACATGTATGGTTTGTAAGGTATCACAGGCTTCCATCTTTCATTCCGCCATTTTCCTCCGTTTTGGTTCAGCAGCCTCTAATATTAAACATTATTTTGTAAATCATCCATTTGTCTAATAATAAACTTTAATTATGTTACATGTATGGTTTGTTTGTAGTCGTATATATATATACCAACCTAAAACAATAAATTAATAAGCGTCTGCTTAGCTCAACGGGTAGCATCGTTGCCTCCCATCTGAATGCCCCGGGTTCGAAACTCACCTGCACCAAATGGTTTTTTTCAAAATATAATAATTTGAAGTAATAGGTTAGACACTTTGGAATGTTTGCATGTGACTGTCTGGCCCAAGTCGTGTGACGTCACAGTTTCCTAGACAGGTCAATGGCCTTAGGAATAACACGGCTAAATGTAAATGTGACTGTCTGGATGTGATTGTCTGGCACAAGTCGTGTGACGTCACAGTTTCCTAGACAGGTCAATGACCTTAGGAACGGGGCCGGGGCAGGCGCCGGGGCAGGCGCCAGGGCAGGCGCCAGGGCAGGCGCCAGGGCGTGGCAGGCGCCAGGGCGTGGCTAGGCGCCGGGGCCGGGGCAGGCGCCGGCGCCAGGGCGTGGCTAGGCGCCAGGGCGTGGCTAGGCGCCAGGGCGTGGCGCCAGGGCGTGGCGCCGGCGCCAGGGCGTGGCGCCGGCGCCGTGACGTCACTTCCTGTGACGTCACTGTCTGCTCAAAGTGCCGCATTACCTACTGTTATGAATTACATGGGTTCTGTGACTCTTCTGAAAAGGGTTACGCTGCCGTTGTTTATATACGATGCCTCCGCCCTGACAAAACAGTTTTTGTTCAGTTTGTTTGCTCTAAAACCAAAGTCGCTCCGGTTAAGAAACTAACCATTCCTAGGCTAGAACTGTGTGGTGCAGTTTTGTTGGCGAAACTCCTATCGTTTCTTCTGAACGTTTATCAGACTCGCATGACTTTCGAAAGAATTTTTGCCTGGTCAGATTCGCAAATCGTCTTGAGTTGGATAAAATCTTCGCCTCATCGTTGAAAAACCTTTGTGGCAAATCGAGTTGCCTACATTCACGAAAGGGTTTCTTCTGAATTTTGGCATTATATAGATTCTGCTAATAATCCCGCCGATATCGCCTCTCGAGGTGTTCATCCTTCTCAATTTCTCGCCCATGATATTTGGTTCAATGGTCCATCGCTACTATGTCGTTCTGAGCTGTCTGCCTGCTCCCCGTCTTCAGAGCTGCAGTCTGAAGAGGTCTCTGTTGAGGAAAGGACAGTTTCGCTTTTAACATTTACAGGTGAAGAAAATCTGCTTGATGATTTGTTAGAAAATCATTCTTCTTTACATTACATACAGTCTATTTTGTCATACGTATTACGCTTCGCTTTTAATTCTAGACATTCTTCTATTGCGAAATTTGGACCGCTATCTCGGTTAGAGCTTCATGATGCTCTGACCCTTCTGGTCAAGCGCACTCAAGCGGTCTACTTTGAAAAGGAGTTATCTAGTAAAAAATTCCCTAAGTCCTGGAGAAAACTCGCCGTATTTCAAGACAGTACTGGTCTTTTGCGTGTAGGTGGTCGCTTGACTCACTCAAGTTTGTCTTATGAGCGAAAGCATCCGCTCTTACTTCCACAAAAGTGCCGACTCACGGTGCTTTTAATTGAACAATACCATAAAAGGTATCTTCATATTGGCCCTCGCACTCTTCACTTTTTGTTGTGTCAGAATTTTTGGATTTTGTCTGCAAGACGTGCCATAAACACTGTTATTTCGAAATGTATGCCATGTTGGAAAATAAAGCCTCAACCTTATCAGCCACCTATGGGTGACTTACCCCTTTCTCGAGTTTCGAAGTCAAACCATTCTCGCATACTGGGGTAGATTTTGGTGGTCCATTCGCGATCACTATGAATCGATACCGAGGTGCTAAAACCTCTAAGGCATATATTTGCCTCTTTGTGTGTTTCGCGACTAAGGCTATACATCTAGAACCTGCCTGTAGTCTTTCGACTGACGCTTTTCTCGCTGCCCTCCAACGATTTATTGCTCGTCGTGGTCGATGTGATAATCTCTATAGTGATTGTGGTACAAATTTCGTTGGCTCCGCCAAGGAGCTTAAACGCATTTTTTCTGATGCAACTGCTAGGGAAGGAATCCATTGGCATTTCAACCCCCCTTCTGCACCACATTTCGGTGGTCTTTGGGAATCTGGTATCAAGAGTGTAAAATCTCATCTCTCTCGTGTTGTTGGCCAACAAATCCTATCGTACGAAGAATTCTACACTGTCCTGACGCTTATAGAATCTGTCTTGAACTCCCGACCTTTAAATCCCATGAGTTCGGATATCGATGACATTCACGCTTTAACTCCTGGACACTTTCTTCATATGGAGCCAGTTTCTACGCTTCCAACTCCCGATTTGTCGTCTGTCCCCTTAACTCGTCTGTCAAGATGGCAACTTCTCCAACGTATGCACCATGATTTTTGGATTCGCTGGCACAAGGAGTACCTTCACACCCTACAACAACGAGGCAAGTGGCTTGACGCTGGTGCTCTTCCTACTATTGGGGCGATGGTGGCCGTGAAAGCTGAAAAACTTCCGCCTTCTAAATGGCTACTAGGTCGTCTATTGTCTCTAATTCCTGGTCCTGATGGTGTCGTAAGAGTTGCTATTGTAAAGACCTCGAATGGTATCCTTCGTCGCCCTTTGGTGAAGTTGTGCCCGTTGCCAACTAATGACTAGTAGTAGTAGTATTTGTTTCTAATTTAATTTAATTTTTATTTTAAGTCTTTTTATTGTTTTGTGGATTCTTGCTAACCGGGATAATCATTTATTTTGTTTCTTGTTCTCTTTTTTCTTATCCGCCGCATGTTATCGCTTCTCCTTCGCGTTAATTATTTTTTTTGTGTAGAAAAATGTCTTGCTTATAGCAGCCATTTTGGCCGGGCGGGATGTTCGCTCCTCGTATAGTGTAAAAGCAGTGGAATTTATAATCTTTATTTTGCGATAAGAAGAACAGACCAGAATTCCACGAATCGTCAAGAAGAACACAACTTAAGTAGTCAGCAACGCAAAACCGCGATATCGGATAGTACCGCTATCTTAAAAATATATGTGTGTGTGATACAGTCAAACCAGCCTTAACAAATCCATTAAACGTACCAGCAACCCAGGATAGCCTTTTCCGGGACACGCACGAGTTTCTGTGAGTCCAGTACTCGACAAGAGAAGAAATTCACAAAGGTAAGTGGCTTTTTGGTCATTCACGAGTTTGCATCAATTTCCACTGCTTTTGCCCCTTCTCTTTTCATTAAAAACCGTTACTTAATTAACAAACGCAAATTACAGTCCACTTTGTTCGTAATAGCCCGCTTAACGCCTATTTCTTCGCCCGCTCTAGCCCATGCTCTATTCTTTAAATTATTAAAGTGAGTGGAATGGAATTTTTACATATATAGAGCATTCAAAGATCTTCTCATATATAAATTTTGAGGCGTTTCTGTCAACACAAATTTAAGTTATCCTAAATTTAAAAAAAAATCAAAGCGACGACATGCTCCTAAAAGTTTATTAAACCGTTGTGTAATGTGCGTGGGAGAGGTTGGCATAACGGATGTCTTAGTTTGTTTTCTTTGAATCATGGAAAGCTAGAAAATCTGGCTAATAAATTGAAACAGCCAGAGTTGTCAGTTTCAAAATTTTATTACACAAACTTGGGAACTTTCCCTTGTTAGGAAAATTAACGGTAATACTTATTTCTAGAATTCATTTGTTATTCAAAAAACTATATAATAAGATCGGCAGCTAAAGAGTTTAAGCCTGATTTTAGGTTGTGATCCAAACAATAACTAAATAAAAACCTTAAAAGTTGAATAAAACCTTTACAATTATTACATTTTTTGTGAATCTAGTCTGGGGAGATTTATTTATAGATTTGGCATTCTGAAGTGACTAACGAGAGATTCTTGGTTACGTGGTCAGAAATTAAATTGCTAATGGTTTGTTGTCTTATTTGCATTCTTATATCAAAATGGCGCGGTTTATGTAGAGTCATATGCATATGTCATATCAATTTATTTTTATTTTAGGTTAATGAGAGAATGTGTTGTTTTTCGATTAATAATTTTAGGTTATATCAACAGCGTGTGAATTAAATCATTGCCGATAACAACAAAGTTGTTTGATCATATTGTGTAATAAGTGAGTTGTCCAAGACACTAACCTATAAAATAAGTTATGTTAAATTCTTTCACACGGGAACAGTACACTATGCAATCAGGATGTTAAAAATTGTGTAAACATTACAAAATTTGAACTTAATTTAATAAATATTATTTATTTAAAATCGAAATTAAAACAATTAATAATGAATGTATAAACCTTGGATAAATAACTGTCTCAAACGAACGCCTATACCACGTTGAAAAGACCGATTCTCGTCCGATCACCGAAGTTAAGTAACCTCGGGCATGGTCAGTGCCTGGATGGGTGACCGCTTGGGAACACCGTGTGCTGTTGCCTTTTTTTTAGGTAGTGAAATTTCTATTTTGTTCTTATTAGCGAATTTTTATTTAAAAAAATGAAACGTTTTTTATTTTAAAAAATTCGCTAATAGAGAGGTATCGATAGTGAGAAAAAGTCGATTTTTTAATTTTTTGCACTCAAGTTGTGAACACTCGGTATAAGTTACAATATTGAAACTTGGGATTTGTGGGTTACAGATGTGCTTAAGTCGATAGAGATATTGGTTTTTTTTTTTCTAAAAAAATGCCCATTATGCTTTAGTCATTTTTGCGATCTTATTTGTTACCGTAGTAGGCTATAAAAAAATCGGATGTTAAATAATGCCTACCAGGATGTGGAGCTTTTGAAGCACCTTATTTTAAAAAAAAACATAGAAAATTGGCCCGACCCGTTATGAAATAATGAATTTTCCACTTACAGTGTAACACACTATATATATATATATATATATATATATATATATATATATATATATATATATATATATATATATATATATATATATATATATATATATATATGAAGACATAAAATTTTTAACGGAATTTGGATTTCGTTTCTAGGAGCCATAATACGCGCTCAGTGAATTTTCATAATAAAAATTCATTAAACGGAACTTAACTTGGTTTTAGCCACATTGCTTAAAAATACAAACAGCTCTTCACCACTGAATAACGTCGAACGCAGCCCGCATCTCTTTATTATTTTAAATAAAATAATAATAATGATAATATCTCACAAACGGCACATGTTGAATACACTAATAGTATATTCATAAACTCTCACTAAAATCTGACGTAAAAGGTAAACAAAAATATAATATAATGAGTGTTTTATTTAAAATGAAAATAGAGTGATCTAGGTTATTATTTTAATGCTATATCGGTTCGGATTCTTCTTTTTAGCTTACTATACTGAAAAGTAAGTACAATAATAATTTTGATAGAATTTTGGCCGATGTTTTTTTATACATCACTTATGATTTGTAACAAAAAATGTTTACCTTGTTTATTGATTGTAAAAACTGATATTAAATAAAAGCAATGAAATCTTTTTAGAATTATTTTTATTACAAACTATCAGGTGCATACATAAATAAATATTACAATAAGTTAATTATGGAAGCTAATCATAGAAATAAAATTTGCATTGTCATCTAATTAATAATCTTTAATCATTTTCATCAACATCGGAGTCCTCTTCATCATCTGTATCTTCATCTTCACTAGATGATTCAGAATCGCTTTCAGAGTCAACGACAGGTCTGTTGGGATTTTTAAATAGACCATCCTCTTCTTCGCTGTTATTGCTTCGTGAACTGTCATATTTATCGTCTTCATTTTGACGCTCATATGCATTTTGTTTTTTCAGGGCTTCTTTGAAAGCTTCCGGCCATACATTGGCTTGATGGTATGCCTTGATGTGCTTGTCAAATAAAATTTGTAAAATTTCTGCCTTAACTTTTTTACCCTCCTTGACGGGTTCAACTTTGACGTAATGACCACGTTTTAGCCAAAAGGTTTTTCGGAACTTATTGGGCATTGAAGCCAAATATGTGTCTCCTTCTGGTGTTTGAACTTCGTGAAGGTTGTTGCCTCTGCATGATAATACTTTGACAATCTGCTGGTTGTCAGCTGGAGGGCAAAAATTATCTTTCCACATTTCCCTAAAGACGTGCTTCCTTTTTGTTGCTCTCGACATTTCTGAAAAAATAACATGATTGATATTTTTTTGTATATACAGAGATTAATTTAAAAAACTGTGGGAATTATATGTTAGACAAAGAAAGCAATATCAAAACTAATTATTTTTTTTTTTTTTATTAATAATAGGTGCCTCGACAATAAAAGCCATTGGCACAGACAAAAAATAAAAATAAATCTGAAACAGAAGTTATAAACATAAACACTACTCTAACTTAGTATAACATAAATGTGGAATCTTAAGTTACAATGTGTTGTAAACATTAGTAGTTTTCAAGAAATAAATTAGTCTCGATAGATCATTGGTTCCGGAGAAACTGAGGATATCACTGATGTTTTCCTTAAGATCCAGATACGACCGTTGTTCACTATATCCCGGGCACTCAGTCAAAATGTGGTTTACTGTGAGTTGAGTACTACAATGGCTGCATAAAGGAGGTTCACTTTTTTCTAGTAGGTGTTTGTGTGTAAGCATAGTATGACCAATCCTTAGCCTTCTGATAATGATAAGTTCTCGTCTGTTTAGGTTTGTTATTTTTGTTATCTGAGTGGTGGATTCTATGTTTCTGAGTTTAGTTTGAGCACTAAACCATAAATGTTGCCATTCCTCGTGAACAGTGTGTTTTAAGTGAGTTTGAAGGTCTGTATGTATAATAAACTCATGATCTGGATTAATTTTTTCACAAGCCTTCCTAGCTAAGTTGTCTGCCTGAATGTTGCCTCCTATACCAGAGTGAGATGGCACCCATATTATTACTGTCGATTTTCCACACTGGGATATTTCCCTTGCCGTTTTATGTATGTCTGCAACAATAGGATGTTTGTTGTAAAGTGTTCCTATGGCATTGACAGCTGATAATGAGTCGCAGCAAATAATCGATCTGGTATGGGAAGATTTAAGGAAAGTTTCTAGACACAAGTGTACGGCTGTGAGCTCTGCTGTATACACACTGCAAACATCCGAGAGTCGTAGACTCAGTTTTATATCCGCTCCGAAAACGGAGCAACCAGTGGTGAAGCCGCATCTAGATGCATCAGTGTAATATATTGCATCATATGGGTACTGGCTGAGAATCCCATAGAAATCTGCTCTTAGAGAGGGGGCAGGTGTTGTTCGTTTGTTGTAAATACTCAAGGTTGTGTTGATAATGAGGTGGTTTTCCAACCATGGAGGATCTTGGACAACATTCTTTCTGACGTAGTGGATATCTCTTGAGCTTAAATTATTGTGTATATCTAAATATATGTTAGCAAGGCGTGAATAGTTTTGAAATACCCTGTTCATAACAATCGAGTGTGCAGGGTTGCATGTATCCGATGTAATCTTCGCAGCATATGACAGCGATAAATGTTTCCTCCTTAGCCACAAAGGTATCTCTCCAGTTTGCCTTAGTATACTTAAAGTAGGACTGGTCCTAAAAGCTCCTGTTGCTAATCTTAATGCTGTATTTTGGATAACATTTAGTTGCTTAAGAGTTGACTTACTAGCTGATGAATATAAAATAGAACCATAGTCAAGTCTTGATCTAATAAGGCATCGGTATATTGTAAGGAGCACAGTTTCGCTAGCTCCCCAATTTTGATTTGCCAGTACTTTTAGGATATTAATTTTCTTAAGACATTCCATTTTAATATAATTAATATGAGATTTCCATGTTACTTTGGTATCTAATATCATCCCAAGGAATCTATGTTCATCTTTCATGGCTAAATCACTGTTGTATAGTTGTAGTGGAGTGATGGTGCTGACGTGCCTTCTTTGAGAGAAGAGCATCACTTCTGATTTCTCTACGGAAAAGGTAAAACCAAGTTCTTCTGAGCATTTCTGAATTGAGAGTATGGAATCTTGTAGTAGTATTCTGGTTGAATCTGCATTATTTCCTCTACAAAAAAGTACTATGTCGTCGGCAAAAAGGGATATCTTAACTGGTTGTGCTATGTATTTAGTGACACTGTTTATGGCTATTAGGAAAAGAGTGGTACTCAATACAGAACCTTGAGGAACTCCATTCTCTAGTTCATACTGGGATGAGATGGCTCCGTTCAATTTGACTCTAAATCGCCTATTTTCTAGGAAGTGTTGTATAAAGTGAAGAATGTTTCCCTTTATATAATTATCGTGTAGATCACGAACAACCTTGTGTCTCCACGTTGTATCGAACGCTCTGTTTATATCTAAGAATACTGCAAGTACTTCTTGTTTGCATGCAAATGCTTCTGTTATTTCGAAGTTTAGTGTTATCAAGCTATCCATGGTAGACCTGTTTGGTCTAAATCCATTTTGATGTTGGCTTAACATACTTTTGCTCTCGAGAGTCCAAATTAATCTGTTATTAATTATTTTTTCCAAAACCTTGCAGGAAGTGCATGTGAGAGATATTGATCTATATCCAGAGGTTCTATCTTTTGGCTTGCCTATTTTGTGAAGCGGTAGCACATCAGCTTCTTGCCAGATGGAGGGAAATTGATGACTCGCCCAAATCAGGTTGTAAATATCAAGTAGTTTACTTAACGCAATTAAAGGTAATTCTTTTAAAAATACCATAGGAATATCGTCTGGACCTGCTGCCGAGCTATTTGCGTTGGCGAGTACTCCACTAAGCTCTTCCATTCTAATGGGTGAATTGATTGGAGCTGCGTTATCATCACCAGGATCTATACGAATGTTTGATTCAGTTTCCTGTTTTATTTTGAGAAAATCTGAAGAGTAGTTTTCATTGGCAGAGATGTCGTAAAAACTTTTTGCCATTAGATTTGCCATATCGACGTTTGAAGTGACCAGGTTGTCTTGACTATCATATAAACCCGGTATATGGTGAAAATTTTGCTTTCCTTTAATCCTATTAATTTTGTTCCATACTGCAGAGGAAGGGGTGTTTATAGATAGAGTTCCCACATATTCTTCCCATGATTTTTGTTTGCTTTCTCTAATTATTTTCCGAGCCAATGCCTTAAGTCTCTTCAAGTCCAGAAAATGGTGTTGCGTTCTGTGTTTTCTAAACTTATTGAGTGCTCGTTTTGCTTCTTGGACAGCAATTTTGCAACTGTTGTTCCACCAAGGTACTTGCGGTCGTCTGCTGTTAGTAGTACGCTTTCCTATGTGATTGGTTGCTGATCTAATGATTATGTTGTTGAAATTGTTTAAACACGCCTCTGCATTCGTATCGATGTTGAATTCTTCCATCTTTTCAATTATTTCTTCTCTGTAACATACCCAGTTTGCTGAAAAAATATTCCATTTACTGATGAGGAATGTTGGTTGGGTACCAGCAACAGACTTTTTAATGCAAATAGGAAAGTGGTCACTGTCATATAGGTCATCGTGGGGTTTCCATTCTGTGGACATTGACAAGCTAGGACTGCAAAAACTGAGGTCAATGCAAGTTAAACTTCCAGATCTTGCACAAAAATGTGTAGGTTCGCCTGTGTTTAGAAGTATTAGATTTGAGGATTGTAGGAGTTTCTCAATTTCTCTACCTCTTTGATCCGTTTTGATGTTGCCCCACGCACTGCTTCTAGAGTTAAAATCGCCTAAAAGGTAAAACGGAGAAGGTAGAAGCTCATAAATGTCACGCTCATTTAGTGGTTGGCTATCTGGACAATATATACTGCATATAGAGAACTTCGTGGGAGTCAATACCTCTACTGCAACTGCTTCGAGGTGGGTGTTCAATGCTATGCTTTTAACCATAATCTCTGTGGAGGTAAATATAGCAGTTCCTCCACTGGCTCTAAGAGACGATTTTCGATTAAATAGAAAGGAATTGTAGTTTTTCAAATTCACTGACTGTTCGTCTTTTAGATTGGTCTCTTGTAGGCAAATGATATGTGGTTTTGAGTATGCAATCAGTGTTTGTAAGAATGGAAGACGTTTAAAGTACCCAGAGCAGTTCCATTGAAGTATATTAATTTGATCTATGAATTCTGTAAAATTAATTATTTGAGTCAGAGTCGTCTACTTCCATAGATGAGATACTCTCTGTTTCGGCGTTTTGCTCAAGGTGCTTACGAAACTTTGTGTTTAATCTAGATATTCGATTCTTGATCGCCTTGTTTGTTATGTTTGGGTAAATTTCGTACATCATTTGTAGTAGCGCAGGTATATTAGATCTGCTTACAAATCTAAGGGCCTCTTCTATGGGATCACAAGAACCGAAGGTATTTTCCAGGAAACTTTTCAGCTGAGCAAAGTTTAAAATGTATTGTGGTTGGTTGGATGCGATTATCTCTCTAACGTTGCTTAGTGCAGTGTCCAGATCGATGTTAGATTTCTTCTTTTTCTTCTTTGGTTGAGTTTCCGGTTGCTTAGGTATCACAAATTCGGTATCAACTACTTTAGTTGCTGGCTGATAGTCAACAGATGCTGCAAGATCAATAAGTGAACCAGTGCTACTAGATGGTGCTGGTCTTTTAACAGATTGTATTTGATTTTCCGGACATGCAAGAGGTTGTGCCTCTTGAGCATCAGCATCGCTCATAAGATCTTGGGAACTGATTGTGTTTTCTAGTGGAGGTGACATGCTTTCAAGAATAGCTTTGTCATTTGCACCGCGAGTTTCTATACCGTCGTTTTCTAAACGAGTTGGCAGATTTGTGTTTAATTTCTCGCTGTTTTTACAATTAGCAGCAATATGGTCTGTCTGTTTACATAGAAAGCAGGCCATATCGTCCGAATTTATAAAAATTCTGTGCTCTATGCCCTCAAAAACAATGCATAATGTCGATGGTAAGGTTTGATCTGCTGGAAGCGGTGTTATATAAACCTGTCTTCTAAAGCTTAAGATGTGCGCGAACTCGTCCCCGACCATTCCCGCTCTCAAGAAAGATGGCTGGCTAACTAAATTTAACCCACACTCTCTAAGTGCGTCAGCAATGATTTCGGGCGGTATATATGGGCTTGCGTTTGAAATTATAATTCGTTTAGCTGGTGTAACTAAACGTCTGACACTAGTATCATGTTCACCTATTTTTATCGTGCTATGCTCGTTTATTACTAAATCGACTAAGGTGGTTGTGGATAAATAGATGCACACACGATTGTGTGACATTCTAGAAGCAAATAAAATATTTCTCGCACTAGTAATTTTGCTGACTGCTTTTACATACTCAATAAGTTTTGGGCCGTCAACTGCATTAATGATAATAGCTTGTTCTTTCTTGGGTATTACTTGAACTGGACGTGATGCAATAGCCTGAGCATAGGATCTGAGTGTTGAAGCGTTTGGGTTTTCTGATCTAGTGGTCATTATATTTGTGGATACAGTAGGTTGGTTAACTATTTCTTCATTGTTGGGTGTTTGGCTGCTCCTATACATAGAGGCAGCCTCGTTTTGTAGGCTTATTTTGTAGCCTTAATATGCAGGCCACAAGTCGCACTCCATCAGTGTATAACTGGTTGCCAATTATTATTTTTAAGAACGGAGTTTATGTATGAGAATATATTTGCGATAATACTATCTCTGTGTAGTGATAAAAATATGCAAATATTTACTTGATTTATATTACCGTTAATTTGTAATCTGTCACTTAATTGTTCAAGAGTGCACTTTTAATATAAGATTATTTACTATAGTCACTATCTGGCACTATGAAATTAATTTGCACTAAAAAAAACTGCCAAGAAATGAGCTTAAATAACTCGTAATATCGCGAAAACTACGATCCGAGATGAACGATGTTTACACGACAAAGCCTTAAACTCGAATCCAAAATCATTTTAAAGGGAATTATATGTTAGACAAAGAAAGCAATATCAAAACTAATTATTAGCAAATGACAAAAGTGTTTTAGGTTTGAAGCCTCACCTGTAAATTCTAAAGCACAAGATTCTCACTGACTAAATAAATGTATTATAAAATCAAATGTTATAATTATTTCACCACTGATGTAAATTGTATTATTTCACCACTGATGTAAATTGTGTTGTTACTCTTGGTACGGCTAGTTGAAAACTGAGGTTGATTTCCATTTTATGCACTCAAATATCCTAGAGCTGGTAAACCAACCCTATTAGGTCTAATACTTCTCGGAAGTACTCAGCAATAAATAAGGTGCATTAGACAATAGATGGATTATGTAAATGAGGGCATTAGTTAATAGCTTGTGGTGGTATTACAAATTTAAAGAAAAAAGTCTAGAGGTAGCAAGTGCTTATGATAGTGAATTTTCATAAAAAATCTTTTTAATTGCAAGTACTAAGTACTTATGGTTTTTAGAAAGCGGGCATCTAATTTGGTTACCAATATAACCTATATAGTAGAAACAAAACCAATATTTTATAAAAATAACGTTATTGCATGAGAAAGTACAAACATTTTGCGAAAATAAACTTAATATGTTCCCGAAAAAACTGGTTCAATTTTCCTGGCCGACGAACCTTTTCAAGCTATTTACCCACTTGCCAAGATGCAATTATTCATTAAAAGCTTTTCGATGAAACTTTCAATAAATTTTTTTTCATGAAAATTTGCACACAATTTTTTTCACGAATATCGGTAAACTTTTTTCACTACAACTTATTAAGCATTTATTATTAATTACCAAGATTTCATATAAAATAATCACATGTTCATGTCACAAGATGTCAGAAATAAGAACATTACTGAAGTCTGTCACTTTAAAGTTTTATTTCTCACTTGTGAAAACAATTTATCAACTACTTATAACCTTATGACATATAAGAAAGTAAACATAGACAATCCTATCAAATTAATTATTTCTTACCTTTTTGCACCAAAGTCAACTTCAAAATTTTAATATATTTTTTCGAAAATTCGCTAAATAATCAGCTGAACGGTTATTATAATTGAAAAAAAAAACTTACAAAAATTAAAACTGATCTCTACACGTATTTATAACGCGGTTATAAATGATTATAAATATTTTCAAAAATATAGACTTTAGGTACAGGAGATCCTATACAAAACTTGAAGCAGGTGGCGCATGCCCGTCCGTTTGAAAAAAATGAGCTAGGACAGTTTGAATTTTTTCAAATTCAATCACTCAGGATATCACGATTGTTTCGACAAATAATATAAACAAAAACCGCTCTGAATGTGTCATTTTGATGGGACTCTGCTATCTATTGGTAAAAAGTCTGGACGCAGCATGTGCGTTGTGGTAGTGTATTTTTTTAAAATTTCAACAACACACCACGCGGGCTTACAGCCTAAATACTATCGTACCGTGAGTGTCGACAATGAGGAAAGAGGCAACTTGTTAATTCTGGACTTGAAGGTTTGGAGGTTCGGGGGAGAAGGAAAAACATGTGCCGGCAAGGAATTCCACAACTTGGAAGTCCTCGGGACAAAAGAGCGGGCATAACAAGATGTTTATGTCTGGTGACCTGGACAGTAAAAGGGTGCATTTGCTCTGTTCCCCTGGTAGATCTGTTGGGGGCAGTAGGTGGAGGACCTATGGAAGAAAGCTCCTCTAAGCAGTGCACGTGCAGATATCTATAAAAGAGAGAGAGGGAGAGGTCACCGACGGCACGTCGATGGGCAAAGGATGGCAGCCCTTGGGTGAGGGTAGGGTCACCGATGAGACGTATAGCTCTCTTCTGAATGGAGTCCAGGACAGCTAGTGTAGAAGCGGCAGCGGCACCGCAGATGTGGGAGCAGTATTCGAGTTTTGGGCGTATTTCTGAAGTATATAAGGTATAGAGATGAGCTGGTGATAAGTATTTGCGAGCCTGGAAGAGGAAACCTAATTTCTTAGCAGCCGCTTCTGCAATTGATGTGACATGTTGGTGCCAATTGAGATTTTGATCCACAGAGATGCCAACAAGTAAAAAGGACTCATTACTCTGAATAACTTGGTTGTTCATTATGATGCGTCTAGGGCTGGTGTATCTCTTATGAGAAAGAAAGCAATTTGGTAGGGTTGAATTGTAGAATATTTCTACTTCCCCAGTCTTATATTTTTTGGAGATTCACGGAGCTAGAAGCCTCCATGAGTCTGCGCTCCTCATCTAATTGGGGTAAAGAGACAGGTTTAGAATATTGTATATTTGAGTGGAGTGTGCTTTCGTCAGCGTAACTGTGAACTGGGTTGGATGTGCTACAGAGGAGGTCATTGACGTGGAGAAGAAACAAAGTAAGGGCTAAAGCTGAACCTTGAGGAACTCCTGCAATAATTGGATATAGTTTAGAGGAATAGCCATCCACGACAACAGAAATGCTCCGGTTGGAGAGGAAATTTGCTGTCCACGTACAGAGTTTTGGTGGTAGGCCATAGGCCGGTAGTTTATTAAGCAGCGCTGCGTGCCAGACCTGGTCGAATGCTTTGGATATGTCTACAGCGACAATCTGAGATTCACCGTGTAGTTCCATAGACTTGGGTGACAAAGGAAAGTAGGTCGGCAGTTGATCTGCGCTGACGGAATCCATACTGCCTGTCTTGGATTAGACTGCATTTTTCAAGAAATTTTAGTAATTCGGTGTTTATATACTTTTCCCTCACTTTAGAAACGACTGAAAGGAGAGAAATAGGCCTGTAGTTGCTAGGAAGCACTTTGGATTCTTTCTTGGGGACTGGTTGTACTTGAGCAGTTTTCCAGTCACTAGGGAATATGCCTCTATTGTAAGATGCCTGAAACAGACGAGTCACGACAGGAACAAGTTCTGGTGCGCATTTTTTGAGAACAATTGCTGGGATGTCGTCAAAGCTAGAGGCTTTCCTGGTATTAAGAGAAGAGTGCATCTTTCGTACCTTTTTAGTTTTGAAAATGATATCCGTCATTTTATACGCGACATTCGGGACTGTTGGTGGTTGAACATTTGGAGGTGGGTTGAGAGTAGAATTGCCGGCGAATAAGGAGGCAAAAAGTTCAGCCTTGCCCAGGACGGTAGAAACAATTTCATCCACTGAGACAAGACGCGGACCGTGCACTTGCAGAAATTATTTCCAATAGATTTAGCAAGAGTCCAGAATGGTTTGCTGCCGCTGGAGCTTAAGAGGACATTGCTTTTAATGTGGTTATTAAACGAGTTTTTTGCCTCAGAAAGAATGCGGACATAGAGGTTTCTTGCGTTGTTAAATGCTTGACGGTTTTCTTGACTGGGATTGTGTAGAAGCTTTTTGTGAGCTTTGACCTTTTCAAGTCTGGCCTTGTCACAGAATTTAGAGAACCAGGGCTTTTGAGTGGCTGCAGAGGTTTTCTGTGTACGTGGAATAAAGATATCAGAGGGGTCAGGATGAGAGAAGCAAACAGGCGCTCATGGAAATGAGAAAAAGTAATCTCGCATTTAGTTCGTAGAGTTGTAGTGCCAAAGGATACGTGGGTGTGTTGACTGTGTAACCTCGGGTTGCATTGCGCAGGAAGCAGTGACCATGCCGTGGTCTGAGCGACCCAGGAGGGCGGTGACTGATATCTTATAGCAGTCAGGATTTGTAGTAAGAAGGAGATCTAAATGATTTGAGCTGTGTGTTGGGATGCGAGGAAAGTAAGTAGGTTGCTGAACCATATTGGCTAAAGAATTGCTGACTGCAAAGGCGTCCGCTGCTCTTCCTTGTGGATCGGTTTTTGAAGATCCTAACCATTCCTTATTATGGTCATTGAAGTCACCAAAAATAGTGACCTCGGAGGAAGGATATTCAGAAATCAGATGGTCGGTTTTTTCAGAAAGGTAGTCAAAGAGCTGGACAAAGTTGTTGTCAGAAGGTGACCGGTTAATGCAACAGATGAATTTAGTTGCTGCCCTGAGAGAGCGTTTTATCCGCAGTATGTATTTTCTTCCAGCTTCTAAATTAGGGAGTCTGGTGCAGGGTAGATTGCTACGGACGTACGCGCACTCGCCTCCATCCAATCTAAAAGAAGCAAGGAGCTCATACCCCGGGAAGTTAAGGTGATTAGTGGCTCTTTTGCCACTGATTTGAGTTTCGGTGAGGAAGAGGAGTTGGGGTCTATTAGCCGGGGGGAAATGGTGGACGGAGTTCAGGTTATAATTTAGGCAACATATATTCGAGAAGGATATGTTAAATCTTGATGTTGGCGCCCCCTGTACACCCCTCTCCCGGAGATCCGAATGGAGGGGTATTTTACCTCCGGGATCTTTTGTACAAGGAGGAGCCATCATCATTTTTACTTATAAGGGAAACGACTCCCACACCAGAACCGGAAACGTCCGTTGGGACTTCACTGGCCCTTTGATGTAAGGGGTGGTACCTCCTTGGGCGTGAAAAAATCCTTTACTATCACGTAAAGGAAAATTCCACTACCACCCACCATTTAAAATGTTTTTAATAGCAAATACGTTTTTTTAATTAAAGGAGGCGTACAATTTGGTTACCAGTATAACCTATATAGTAGAAATAATGTACCATAAGTTTTCGACAAAACTCCAAAAAAAGTTTTGCATGAAAATTTACAAACAATTTTTTTACGAAAATCGGAAAACATTTCTTTTTAATTACTTATTAAACATTTATTATTATGCCCTTCACTTCTGAAACAGATAATACAGACTGTTCTATCTGAAACAATTGAGTTGCGTCAGTTTGATTTTTTCTTATTTCAGTTACTATTTGAGAGCGCCCCGTATACGGCATCTCGATGTTTTCATAAACTAATATAAACAAAAACCTCTCTAAATACGTCATTTGCATTAGACTTCGATTTATGTTGGTCAAAACGCCGTATCGCAATTATAGCTATGTGCTATAAATTTGAAAAGTTACAAAAAATTGAAATAACCCAAAAACAAACATGCATTACAATTCGATGGAAGATGCAAAAATGCAATAATGTAAGGGGTGTTCGATTAAAAAAGAAAATTTGTATCGCCAACGACTTATGCGCCACCTGTGATTGTCGAAATAATTCTTAAAGATACCCTATAATTTACGTATACAATTATGTTTCGTATCTTGTATAATAACGGTAATATTGAGATCTACCCTATATATATGTAAACGCGCTCATTTAAAAAAATCTTTTTAAAATTCAAAAGTCGCGGTCTCCTCATTAACGAATTTTTCTACGAATATTTGCTAAAAATTATAGCGAATTAAACCATAAACTCTATAACTACTGCTAAACCATCAGAGAAAGTATATTTTTGAAATGAATTTTCTAAAAACATTGTAGCAAAATGAGAGATAATGACGGTTGAAGCTGAAACTTAAGGACTTGTAAAACGCATTTCTTGCGACACTTTCTCTACATAGCCCTTATTAGCTTTAGGTTTTTTGTCTAAAAGTTTGACGTTTCAAATCAGGACTTTGAGGTTTTAAGAGGAAAAGTTTTCAAATTTTCAGTGATTTTTCAGGCATTTCTTGAACTTTTTTCCCCAAAAGACTAAGTCTTTCTCTGTAACATACAATACATTTTGTTATTCACATAAAACATTTTGCTTTTGTGCGTTTATCTGTACATTAGTGGCACCCAAAATAATTTCTTTTCTTTTATCCGATAGATCTAAATTTTGGTATATAGTTTGCTTTTTGTGACATAAACCGGGGTACTAAATTTCGTTGCCTTAACTTTGTTATTTCCGGAAATATAAAAATTTCCCGAAAGAAAACAAATTTTCCGGGAATAACTAGGCCGATTTTTCTGACTCACAAACTAATCCAAGCTACTTACAAAAAGAAGGTATCCAACAAATTTGATCGAAATTGGCCCACTATTTTTTTATTTATCGGTGTGATACACATTAATATATATATATATATATATATATATATATATATATATATATATATATATATATATATATATATATATATATATATATATATATATATATATATATATTGCATACAGACTTGGAGAATACTTCTCTGGCTTCACTAAATAAATAACCGCATACAACCACTACATTTTTATGATGACAAACGTAAACTAGACTTTTTTGAAGCTTTAGAAGTTAAAAGGCACATACACGACAATAACTACCTTGTTTTAAACGAGCAAACTGATTTAATGAATTCCCCTTTCTTGGATATTCTTCTTTCTAATTAAATATGTCAAAGAAAATAAATTTAACTATTATTTCAAAAAAGTTGTAATAAAATAATGAGTTGATGTATGTCGATATTTTCGTTGTATAAAGACTACTTTTATACTGTTATTGTTTAGTTATTTTATTGTTGTAACTGTTACCATAGTTATTATAGGCTAGTTCTAGTTTTTTTTTTATGTTAAATATTGACATACATCACATAGACATTTTGAAAACCTCATCTGTCATCTGTGTTTCATTTTATTTTCAATTTGATAAACATTTTTGATCAAAACATCATATCATAACCTAGCAACAGATATTTATTTGTAGTTGTCATGATTTCGTACTAATTCAATTTTAATCTGTCTGAAAATGCTGTCAAGCAGCGAAACTATAGTCACAGAAGCATTGAAGAACATCCTAGAACTTCCAGAATTCGAAGGGCCACTTGCTCCAGTTAGCTCACGCGCTGGCTACGTCCTTCACCACTAAAAACCAACAGTGAAGCCAGAGAAGTATTCTCCAAGTCTGTATGTAGTATGGACAAGTTTCACCAAGTAAGGGCAACAACAATCAATGAATATATATATATATATATATATATATATATATATATATATATATATATATATATATATATATATATATATATATATATATATATATATATATATATTAGTACGCATTGGCGCTTTGTGAGTTAAAAATACGACTCGAAATGACTTACAAGCTCCTAGATCTGTGTCTCAGCCGTCAGTTTCCTTCATTTCGTTAAAATATTAGAAAAAAATCAATTTTAAACAAAAATTTTATGGTGTGAATAATCAAGACCTTAGAAAAGTAATATACTAGAGTACATACCTGTTAGTAGATACATCTGTCATTGCGAGAATGGCCGAGAGGTAAAGGCAGCAGTGTTGATGAGAAAACAATGAAAAGCTTTTGGAAAAATTTCTTCAGATGGGCCCGAATTTGGGTCCCTAGAACCCAAAACCAAGGCCCGTTAAAATTTTTATATGTTTATATATATATATATATATATATATATATATATATATATATATATATATATATATATATATATATATATATATATATATATATATATATATATATATATATATATCTGTGTGTGTGTGTGAGTATGTATGTATGTGTCTGAGCGATAACCCAAGAAATACTAAACTGATTTCAATCAAACATGGCAAAAATCTTAAACCTTTCCGGTGGAAAATCGGGGAAAACTTCTTGAAAACACTATATTTTTTAAAGTATCAGAGTAACTGGAATAAGACTTTACACGTGGCGAGAAATAGTGCAAATGAAACTATTTTGTGAATTTTAAGTAATTTGGTATACAATATTTTGAGTTTTTTTCAAAATTAAAAATAAAATTCCAAAACATGCGTTGAGACGACTTAGTGGTTAAAGTCCAATGCCTGACATACACAGTATTTAACTGCCACGCGTAGATTAATTCATACAAGACGTATAAACCATACATCAACGGTAACCAAACTAAATATTTGCCAGGCATAAAACAGTCTACCCGAACCAGCAATCGTAAAATCTTGGCCGCAATTATGGAAAATGACAGTCGACATGAAATTAAATATTTGCCAACTGATTGTTATTTAACCGGAGGGTTCAATCAATTATTAAAAGGCATTACATTTGTAGCTTTAGTAACGGCCTCAAATAGAGTTTTAGCCCAGCACAGATATATTATGCTGTCGTATAATATACTACAAATGTAAACAAAATCAAACCAAGTATCTATAAGCATGATTCAAAATAGTTTCTTTTATGTTTAAACTTAAACATAAGACGTCATATAAGACCGAAATAGTCGTGCAATGTGTTCAAATGGTAATTCTACTAATTTTATAATTAATTACGTATACTTTGAATATACTATCCCGGAAATGAAGCCGATCTAAAGTATCACGCAAATAAAACGCTCGTTGAAGTATACTTAGATGGTGTCGGGGAAATTGCGGTAACCTCCTAAGCAGAAGGTTACGCGATCGAATACAGCTTGATGAATTTATGTTTTATTTTGACATTTGGAGAAACAATAGTGCACAGATTTCATACATTTTGAACAAGACTCATTTTTGTTTAAAACGCCTGAATAAGTTTGTCACCTTTGAGTCTGAAATTATAATTTTGTTATTCATGATATTGAAAACAATGGTTTGATTAGGTTGACTAAAACGAAATCATACTCGCGATTAATAAGGAAAAATAACTGCTACGTTTATAATTTGGCAGATACTTTACTTCTCCAAATATGAATAAGTTTCCTTCTGAAAATCTTTTGTATAACTTTAATGAAATTTGTAATAAAAGTTTATTTTAAAGAGACTTACACTCTCTACAGATATAGCAAAATTTAATTCTTGAGCTTCATAGAAAATTGAGTTTTGGGCAGTTTTCTCAAAAGGAGTTAGAACACAAGATTTTTTTTAAATTTTCGAAAATATTCTTCAAATGTGCGCGTACTAGGGCCTCTAAAATCGATCTTCAAGGTCTCTGTAAGTTTAAAGTATTAACTTCACTAATATGCCTTATAAAATAAGTGTACAATTCTTATGAAAATTCGCTACTATAAGGCATTTGCTGCATCTCCAAATTTTATTTTTTAATTTTTTTAGTCTTATTTCATTTTACCGTTATCTGATCAGATTGTGTAATTCCGATGAATTTTTTAACAATTTTTGTTATGAAAATTCAATTAGGACGAGATGAAAACTTTTAAGACTTATTCAATTTGAATAGCACATCTGGTTTTGTTATTGCCGTAACTTGTGAAACCGCTCCATATTTAATACAGCCGTATACTTTTCCCGTGGCTTTACAAGTGCTTATTCTTTTCTGCAACCGATTTCAATTTTAACTGGGCGCAGCAAGTGCGTTATGGTAGCGAATTTTATAAAATTTTCAAATTTCAATAGCTTAATTTGCCATTAACCCAAAATTCGTTGGCCAAGAACCAGTTTTTCGGAAACATTTAAAGTTTATTTTTGGCAAATTTTTGTACATTTTCAAACAATAAAGTCATTTTGATGAAATATGGTACATTGTACCTACTATATAGGTTATACTGGTAACCAAATGCCATGCCTGCTCTCTTAAAAAGAAGACATATTTGTTATTAAAAATATTTTTATTAAAATTCACTACCATAACGCACTTGCTGCATCCAGATTTTATTTTTATAATGCATATATGTCATTTGTCGGATTACAAGGAACTCCTTTTCAAAAAAGTTCAGGACTACAAAGGGTCGGTGGCAGCACACTATATATATATATATATATATATATATATATATATATATATATATATATATATATATATATATATATATATATATATATATATATATATATATATATATATATATATATATATATATATATATATATATATATATATATATATATATATATATATCTATATATATATATATATATATATATATATATATATATATATATATATATATATATATATATATATATATATATACATATATATATATATATATATATATATATATATATATATATATATATAAACACACACACACGGTGCTGACTCCTTACAAGAAATTAGCGCCTCAAAGTCTTATAAACCAATTTCGAAAACTCAATATTAACGGAGATACAGGTGTGAGTTTCTTTTTTTTTCATATCTTCCACTTGTATTAGTAGTGCCCTTGTAGATTAATGTTCTAAATATGATGCAAATACTCCAGTGCCAAAGGGTCTAACTTGACCTTGTACACTTGAGTACTATACAAATTCCGTATAATAAATTGTGGCAGCTAGTAAGTTATTGAGTTAAAATCAACTTATAGAAATGAAATTTAAAATTAAAACTATAAATAAAATAACTTGTACTTAAAAGATTTGCCCTCTCCATTGTATAAATACAAAGTACAAAACAGCTTTCGACTCACCAAGTCAAACACTACGATATCACAATCAAAAACGTGTAATTCTAAAATTGTACCTAACTATATTTTATACCGTTAACTCTAAACAAACTTACTACTTTACTCAGAACCAGTTAAATACTGATTGGAAATTCTAAGCAACCTTAACATCTCAAAAGAAAAGACAAAGGATTTCTACCTGAACAGGGATAGCTAATAATCAAGGAAGATTTAGTCCGAAGAAGCCTCAATGTGCCATGTTACAGTGGCGAATTTTCATTAAAATATTTTTCATAAAATAATTCAAATTAAACAGTTACCTACTTTAAAGACAGCAATTTTGAAGTGAATTTTACCAACATCCAGGTATTGAACGCTAATTTGAATTTTGATCATCACCAGTCCCAAGACAAGCAATTCTATCTCTCAGCTCTAACTGAACCTAAATGAAGATTGGAACCTGTGGTGAGCACTACACTTGGAGAGTTCAAATCACCACAACATATCGTTTAAAGACCTGACCAACCCAAATCACCACAACACATCTTTTAAAGAGCTGACGATTGTTTCACTAACAAAGTTAGCGTCATCAAAGGATGAAAGATGTTTCGTCCTCTGATGACGCTAACTTTGTTGTATATATATATATATATATATATATATATATATATATATATATATATATATATATATATATATATATATATATATATATATGTATATATAATGTATATATATATATATATATATATATATATATATATATATATATATATGTATATATATATATATATATATATATATATATATATATACAGGGTGTGCCGTTTAAAACTCTATACGCCATTTTCTTCCAAAACTAAATGATATTTTTGAAAATAGTTTAAGGTGCTACATAAAGGACGCAATTTACTAAAACGCCGTAACACAATTTTTAATATGCGCTAAAAATGTAAAAAGTTGTAAAACAATTAAAATAACTCGAAAACGGTGAACGCTATCAATTTTTTTCCTTACAAACATGCATTATAATTCAACGGAAAATGCAAAAATATAATAATATACGAGGCGTTCGATTCAGAAGAAAAGAAAACTTGTATCACCAACGACTTATGGGCCACCCCAAATTTGGTTGCCATAGCTTTGTTGTTTTCAGAGATACAAAAAATCAAAAGAAAACCCAAAATGTTTCGGAAAAACTTGGCCGATTTCCCTACCAAACGAACATATCCAAGCCACTTACGAAAGGAAGGGGCTACCTACCGAATTATATTAAAATCGGTCCAATATATATATATATATATATATATATATATATATATATATATATATATATATATATATATATATATATATATATATATAGTCGGGATCTCCTCGTTAGTGAATTTCTTTTCAGAAAATCCACTAGAAAGGGTTTTTTATGTTGTGGAAGAAAATTTTCGTTAAAATATTTCAAATCCGATAGCTCAATAAATTTTCCATTACGCTTGAATCTTCAATCTTGAACCATAGTGTCAAAGCACCGTGGGTACTAAATTAAAGGAAAACAACATAATGAGCTTCTCGGATCATTACAAATTTGTTTTAAAAAACCTTTTTTGTTGTTTATTGTTTGCAAAAATTGGATAGGATCGCTAAAACAAAACAATTCAAGCAATTAATAAGGAAAAATACCTGCCATATTTATAATTTGACAGGTACATTCCCTTTGTATATAATTAATTTTGTTCACAAAAACTGTTGTAACTTAAAGGAAATTTGTAACACAATTTTTTAGAGACACTTGCAGTCTTTACATATTATATCTAAGACCAAATTTTTAATTTTCTGGCTTCATATAAAACATAAATTGTTTCAAATAATCGGTAACTGGGACTCTAAAACCGATCTCCAAGGTCCATTTAAATTTAAAGAATTAGTTTTAATAGTATATCTTATTAATAGTGTACAACTCTTATGAAATTTCACGACTATAACGCACTTGCTGCGTCCAGAAATTTTTCTTTTTCTTCTTTTCCAAAAAGTTTTCTCTGAAAGTTAATAAACTTAGCTCATTTTTGGCGTTTGAGCCCATCTCTAAAAATATTCTAAGCTTCTCGGCGCAATCTATGGCCTTTTGCAGTGAAACATTGGCGCATTCGGAGCTTTCATATTCGTCCGAATCGGAATCTTCTATCACTTCTTGGGTAGTGTTCAAATTTGTAGCTTAGTTATCTCGAAATCTGTTGGAATACCTGAAGTTTTGACAGAAATATCTATGTTCACGTAATCATCGCATCCTGCACTTGTGCCAATTTCATAACCCTAGCATATTCGCTTAGGCGAATATCTTCATCAGCAGTAACATTTTCCGAAACGCTTAATTCAGCTTTTTAGCAAATTTTCATTAAGAAAATTTCGATATTAGAGAGGTCACGATGAAAAGCTTTTGAAAAAGTTTCTCAAGATGAGCGCGAATTTGGGTCCCTAGAACGCAAAACCAAGGTCCATTAAAAATTTTATATGTTTATATATATATATATATATATATATATATATATATATATATATATATATATATATATATATATATTTGTTTTGTTTTTTCTAAAAAAATGCCTAATATGCTTTAGTCATTTTTGGGGTCCTATATGTTGCCGTAGTAGTCAATGAAATAAGTCGACCTTGCATACCAGGACGTGGAGCTTTTGAAGCACCTTATTTAAAAAAACATTGAAAATTGGCCGACCCGTTATGAAATAATGAATTTTCGCCACTTATACTATATATATATATATATATATATATATATATATATATATATATATATATATATATATATATATATATATATACAGTGTGTTTCACTATAAGTGGCGAAAATTCATTATTTCATAACGGGTCGGCCAATTTTCAATGTTTTTTTAAATAAGGTGCTTCAAAAGCTCCACGTCCTGGTATGCATTATTTTAAGGTCGACTTTTTTCATTGACTACTACGGCAACAAATAGCATGTATATATGTATGTATATATAAAGACATAACAATTTTAACGGAATTTGGATTTGGTTTGTAGGAGCGATAATACGCGCTCAGAAATGTTCAGTGTCGCACCATCGATACCTCTCTATTAGTGAATTTTCATAATAAAAATTCTCTAAATGGAACTTAACTTTGTTTTAGCCACATTGCTTAAAAATATCAAACCGCTGTTAACCACCGGAGAACGTCGAACGCAACCCGCATCTCTATTATTTTAAATAAAATAATAATAATAATGATAATAGCTCACAAACGGCACATGTTGAGTACACTAATAGTATATTTATAAACTCTCACTAAAATCTGACGTAATAGGTATAAAAAACCATAATATAATGAGTGTTTTATTTAAAATGAAAATAGAGAGATCTACGTTATTATTTTTATGCTATACCGGTTCGGATTCTTCTTCTTAGCTCACTATACTGAAAAGTAAGTACAAAAACAGTTTTGATAGAGTTTTGGGCGATTTTTTTATACATCACTTATGATTTGTAACAAAAAATGTTTACCTTGTTTATTAATAGCAAAATCTGAAATTAAATAAAAGCAATGAAATCTTTTTAGAATTATTTTTATTACAAACTATCAGGTGCATACATAAATAAATATTACAATAAGTTAATTATGGAAGCTAATCATACAAATAAAATTTGCATTGTCATCTAATTAATAATCTTTAATCATTTTCATCAACATCGGAGTCCTCTTCATCATCTGTATCTTCATCTTCACTAGATGATTCAGAATCGCTTTCAGAGTCAACGACAGGTCCGTTGGGATTTTTAAATAGACCATCCTCTTCTTCGCTGTTATTGCTTCGTGAACTGTCATATTTATCGTCTTCATTTTGGCGCTCATATGCATTTCGGTTTTTCAGGGCTTCTTTGAAAGCTTCGGGCCATACATTGGCTTGATGGTATGCCTTTATGTGCTCGTCAAATAAAATTTGTAAAATTTCTGCCTTAACTTTTTTACCCTCCTTGACGGGTTCAACTTTGACGTAATGACCACGTTTTAGCCAAAAGGTTTTTCGGAACTTATTGGGCATTGAAGCCAAATATGTGTCTCCTTCTGGTGTTTGAACTTCGTGAAGGTTGTTGCCTCTGCATGATAATACTTTGACAATCTGCTGGTTGTCAGCTGGAGGGCAAAAATTATCTTTCCACATTTCCCTAAAGACGTGCTTCCTTTTTGTTGCTCTCGACATTTCTGAAAAAATAACATGATTGATATTTTTTACTGAATTTTCTTTAAAAAAAATCACTAATGAGGAGATCCCGACTTTAGAATTTTGAAAAAATGTCTTCAAAGGAGTGCCAATTAGCCCCCCTAGAACACATATCCGGGGTCAGTGTCAATTTTTATATGTTTATATATATATATATATATATATATATATATATATATATATATATATATATATATATATATATATATATATATATATATATATATATATATATATATATATATATATATATATATATATATATATATATATCACACCGATAACAAAAAATAATAGGCCGATTTTGATTAATACCGTGCTTTCGCAAGTGGCTTGGATAACTTCGTTAGCCAGGAAAATCGGCCCACATTTTCCCGGAAAATATTGTGTTTTCCTTCGAAAAAAATTTATACCTCGGAAATAACAAAGTAAGGGCAACCAAATTTGGTACGCCGGTTTATATCATTATAGGTTAATTACTTACCAAAAGGCAAAAAAGTTATAGGCATTTAAAGAAAAATAAATTGGGGTTTTCCTTAAAACGTCAAATTCGCGATTTGAAACGTTAAAATTGGCAACTTTTAGGCAAAGAACCTGAACCTAATACGGACTATGGAAAGAAAATGTTTCAAGAAGAATATTTTACAAATCCTCAAGTCTTAGTTTCAACCATCATTGTCCTTCATTTTACTAAAATATTTCCAAAAAATTCATTTCAGATAGACGCTTTCTCTGATCTTTGGCAGTATTCTTAGCTATAGAGTTTATCGTTTAATGGTATATAATTTTTGTCAAATTTTCGTGAAAAATTAATAAAGCTTAATATATCCGTTATTATACAAGATATGAAAAAAATTGTATACATTAATTATAGGGTGTCTTGAGCTACATCTTAAAAAATTATTTCTACAATCACAGGAAGGCCCATAAGTCGTTGGTGACACAATTATTTTTTTTAGTCAAACACGCCTTATGTTATTGCATTTTTGCATTTTCCATCAAAATATAATGCATGTTTGTAAGAAAAGAAATTCGGGACGCAGCAAGTGCGTTGTGGTAGCGAATTTTGATTTAATTCATCACGTTTGAATAGCTCAATTTGCTCTTAATCTATAAGGTTGACCAAGAAACAAGTTTTTTCGGGAACACTTTATATTTACTTTCGGAAATTTTTGTACATTTTCAAACAATAAAGTTATTTTGATGAAACATGGCACATTGTTTTTACTATATACGTTATACTGGTAACCAAATTTGATTTAAAAAAAAAACACACGTATTTGTTATTAAAAACATTTTTTATGAAAATTCATTACCATAACGCACTTGCTGCGTCCAGACTTTTGTTATATACAGAGATAAATTTAAAAAACTGCTTCTGCTTGACTTAAAGGGGAATTATATGTTAGACAAAGAAAGCAATATTAAAATTAATTATTAGCAAATGACAAAATTGTTTTAGATTTGAAGCCTCACCTGTGAATTCTAAAGCACAAGATTCTCACTGACTATATAAATGTATTAGAAAATCAAATGTTATAATTATTTCACCACTGATGTAAATTGTGTTGTTACTCTTGGTACGGCTAGTTGAAAACTGAGGTTGATTTCCATTTTATGCACTCAAATATCCTAGAGCAGGTAAACCAACCCTATTAGGTCTAATACTTCTAGGAAGTACTCAACAGTAAATAAGGTGCATTAGACAATAGAAGTATTATGTAAATGAGGGCATTAGTTAATAGCTTATGGTGGTATTAGAAATGTAAAGACAAAAAATATAGAGGTAGCAAGTTCTTATGGTAGTGAGTTTTCATACAAAATCTTTTAATTAGCAAGTACTAAGTACTTATGATTTTTAGAAAGCGGGCATCAAATTTGGTTACCAATATAACCTATATAGTAGAAACAAAACCAATATTTCATCAAAATAACTTTATTGTATGAAAAAGTACAAACATTTTGCGAAAATAAACTTACTATGTTCTCGAAAAAACTAGTCCAATTTTCTTGACCGACGAACCTTTTCAATCTATTTACCCACTTGCCGAGATACAATTATTCATTAAAAGCTTTTCAATGAAACTTTCAAAAAAAATTTGCATGCAAATTTGCACACGTTTTTTTTTCACGAAAATCGGTATACTTTTTTTACTACAACTTATTTAGCATTTACTATTAATTACCAAGATTTCATATAAAATACTCACCTGTTCATTTCACAAGATGTCAGAAATAAGAACATTACTGAAGTCTGCCACTTTCAAGTTTCATTTCTCACTTCTGAAAACAATTTATCAACTACTTATAACCTCATGACATATGAGAATGTAAACATAGACAATCCTATCAAATTCATTATTTCTTACCTTTTTGCACTAAAGTCAACTTCAATATTTTAATGTTTTTCTTCGAAAATTCGCTAAATAATCATCTGAACGGTTATTATAATTGAAGAATGTGCGTGTGTGTGTGTGTATGTGTTCCCTTCTTTCATGGCTGCGGTCGTCAGACCATTCGTACATTTTTATAATTGAAGAAAAAACTGGAAAAAAAATAAAACTGATATCTACACGTATTTATAAGGCGGTTATAAATGACTATAAATATTTTCAAAAATAGTCTTTAGGTACAGGAGATGCTATACAAAACTTGTTTCGACAAATAATATAAACAAAAACTGCTGTGAATGTGTCATTTTGATAGGAATCTGTTATATATTGGTAAAAACTCTGGACGCAGCATGTGCGTTATGGTAGTGAATTTTAATTAAAATGTTTTTAATAGCAAATATGTTTTTTTTAATGAAAGGAGGCGTACAATTTGGTTACCAGTATAACCTATATAGTAGAAATGATGTACCATAAGTTTTCGACAAAACTCCCAAAAAAGTTTTGCATGAAAATTTACAAACAATTTTTTTTACAAAAATCGGAAAACATTTCTTTTTAATGACTTATTAAACATTTATTATTATGCCCTTCGCTTCTGAAACACATAATACAGAAAAAAATCTGAAACAATTGAGTTACGATAGTTTGATTTTTTCTTATTTCAGTTACTATTGAGAGTGCCCCGTATACGGCATCTCGATTTTTTCATGAAATAATATTAACGAAAACGTTTCTGAATGTGTCATTTGCCTTAGACTTCGATTTTTGTTGGTCAAAACGCCGTATCACAATTTTTGTTACGTGCTAAGAATCTGAAAAGTTACAAAACAATTGAAATAAATCAAAAACAAACATGCATAACAATTCGATGGAAAATGCAATAATATAAGGGGTGTTCGATTTAAATTTGTATCGCCAACGACTTATGCGCCACCTGTGATTGTCGCAATAATTTTTATAAGATTCAGCTAAAAATACTCTATAATTCACGTACACAACTGTTTCTCGTATCTTGTATAATAACGGTAATATTGAGATCAACCCTACAAATGCGTCACCCTGAATATATGTAAACAGATAAACTGAAACTGACCCCGGATATGGGTCCTAGGGGACCTAGTTTGCACTCATCTGAAAAAGACTTTTTACAATTCAAAAGTCACGATCTCCTCATTAGCGAATTTCTTCTATGAAAATTTGCTGAAAATTATAGAGAATTAAACCATAAACTGTATAACTTAAACTACTGCTAAAGCATCAGAGAAAGGATCTATTTGAAATGAATTTTCTGGAAACATTTTAGCAAAATGAAGGATAATGACGGTTGAAGCTGAAACTTAAGGACTTGTAAAACACATTTCTTGTGACATTTTCTCTACATACCCCGTATTAGCTTTAAGTTTTTTGCGTAAAAGTTTGACGTTTCAAATCACGACTTTTATGTTTTAAGAGGAAAAGTTATCAAATTATCAGTGATTTTTCTGTCATTTCTTGAACTTTTTTCGCCAAAAGACTAAGTCTTTGTCTGTAATATACAATAGATTTTGTTGTCCACAAAAAACATTTTGCTTTTGTGCGTATATCTGTACATCAGTGGCACCCAAAATAATCTCTTTTCTTTAAATGCCTATAACTTTTTTTGTTTTATCCTATAGATTCAGATTTTGGTATATAGTTTGATTTTTGTGACGTAAGCCCGGGGACCAAATTTCGTTGGCTTAACTTTGTTATTTCCGGAAATATAAAAATTTCCCGAAAGAAAAATTTTCCGGGAACAACTAGGCTCACAAACTAATCAAGGAAGGTACCTAACAAATTTGATCGTAATTGGGCCACTATTTTTTTATTTATCGGTGTGATACATACACACACACACACACACACACACATATATATATATATATATATATATATATATATATATATATATATATATATATATATATATATATATATATATATATATATATATATATATATATATATATATATATATATATATATATAAATTCAAACTAACCATGGATATGGGTTCCAGAAGGCCTAGTTCGCGACCATTTGAAGACATTTTTTCAAAATTGAAAAGTCGAGATCTCATTAGGGATTTTCTTACAGAAAATTTACTAAAACGCCGTATCACAATTTTTAATATGTGCTAAAAATGTAAAAAGTTGTAAAATAATTGAAATAACCCGAAAACGGTGAACGCTATCAATTTTTTTTTTTACAAACATGCATTATAATCCAGTGGAAAATGCAAAAATTTAATAATATAAGAGGCGTTCGATTAAAAAAAAAGATAATTTGTTTCACCAACGACTTATAGGCCACCCCAAATTTGATTGCCATAGCTTTGTTATTTTCAAACATACCAAAAAATCCAAAGAAAACCCAAAATGTTTGGGAAAAACTAGGCTGATTTTCCTGCCTAACGAACATATCCAAGCCACTTACGAAAAGAAGGTACCTACCGAATTTTATTAAAATCGGTCATATATATATATATATATATATATATATATATATATATATATATATATATATATATATATATATATATATATATATATATATATATATATATATATATATATGTATATATAAATTGAAACTGACCCCGGATATGTGTTCTAGGTGGGGCCTAAGTAGCGTTCATTTGAAGTAATTTTTTCAAAATTCAAAAGTCGGGATCTCCTCGTTAGTTAATTTTTTAAAAGAAAATTCACTGAAAAAGGTTTTTTATGTTGTGGTAGAAAATTTTCGTAAAAATATTTCAAATCCGATAGCTCAATAAATTTCCCATTAAGCTTGAATTTTGAATATTGAACCATAGTAACACCTATGTAAACGCACGTGGCTACTAAATTAAAGAAAATTAACATAATGAGCGTCGCGGATAACTACAAATTTGTTTTAAAAAACTTTTTGTTGTTTATTGTTTGAAAAAACTGGATGGGTTGACTAAAACAAATCCAGCAATTAATAAGGAAAAATACCTGCCATATTTAGAATTTGACAGGTACATTCCCTTTGTACATAATTAATTTTTTTCTGAAAAACTTTTGTAACTTTAATGAAATTTGTAACACGATTTTTAAAGCCACTTGCAGTACTTACATATTATATCAAAGACAAATTTTAATTTTCTGGCTCCACATACAACAAATTTTTTCTAATAATCGCTAATTGGGACTCTGAAACCGATCTCCAAGGTCCGTTTAAATTTAAAGAATTAGTTTTAATAATATATCTTACTAATAGTGTACAATTCTTATGAAAATTCACTACTATGACGACTTGCTGCGTCCCGAACTTTTTCTTCTTCTTCTTTTCCAAAAAATTTTCAATTGAAGTTACTAAACTTAGCACATTCTTAGCGTTTGAGGCCCTCACTAAAAATATCCTAAGCTTCTCGGCGCAATCTATGGCCTTTTGCAGTGAAACATTGGTACATTCGGGGCTTTCACATTTGTCCAAATCGGAATCTTCTATCACCTCTTGGGTAGTGTTCAAATTTGCAGCTTCAATTATCTAGAAATCTGTTGGAACACCTGAAGTTTTGACAGAAATATCTATGTTCACGTAATCATCGCATCTGGCACTTGTGCCAATTTCATAACCCTAGCATATTCGCTCAGGCGAATATCTTCGTTAGTAGTAACATCTTCCGAAGCTCTTAATTCAGCGTTTTAGCGAATTTTCATTAAGAACATTTCGATAATAGAGAGGTCACGAAGAAAATCTGTTGAAATAATTTCTGCAGATGAGCGCGAATTTGGGTCCCTAGAACGCAAAACCAAGGTCCGTTAAAAATTTTATATGTGTGTGTATCCGAGCGTTAACTAAACGGATTTCAATCAAACTTGACGAAAATCTTGTTTGGGCGAAAACCGAGGTCGAGTTCGTTAATCAGCCTTTATGCTCAGTTGTTCCGGTGGAAAATCGGGGAAAACATTTTGAAAATGCTCTATTCTTTAAATTATTAAAGTGAGTGGAATGGAATTTTTACATATATAGAGCATTCAAAGATCTTCTCATATATAAATTTTGAGGCGTTTCTGTCAACACAAGTTTAAGTTATCCTAAATTTTTTTTAAAAATCCAAGCGACGACACGCTCCTAAAAGTTTATTAAACCGTTGTGTAATGTGCGTGGGAGAGGTTGAGATAACGGATGCCTTAGTTTTTTTTGAATCATGGAAAGCTAGAAAATCTGGCTAATAAATTGAAACAGCCAGAGTTGTCAGTTTCAAAATTTTATTACACAAGCTTGGGAAATTTCCCTTGTTAGGAAAATTAACGGTAGTACTTATTTCTAGAATTCATTTGTTATTCAAAAAACTATATGATAAGATCGGCAGCTAAAGAGTTTAAGCCTGATTTTAGGTTGTGATCCGAACAATAACTAAATAAAAACCTTATAAGTTGAATAAAACCTTTACAATTATTACATTTTTTGTGAATCTAGTCTGGGGAGATTTATTTATAGATTTGGCATTCTGAAGTGACTAACGAGAGATTCTTAGTTACGTGGTCAGAAATTAAATTGATAATGGTTTGTTGTCTTATTTGCATTCTTCTAGCAAAATGGCGCGGTTTATGTAGAGTCATATGCATATGTCATATCAATTTATTTTTATTTTAGGTTAATGAGAGAATATGTTGTTTTTCGATTAATAATTTTAGGTTATATCAACAGCGTGTGAATTAAACCATTGCCGAAAACAACAAAGTTGTTTGATCATATTGTTTAATAAGTGAGTTGTCCAAGACACTAACCTATAAAATAAGTTATGTTAAATTCTTTCACACGGGAACAGTACACTAGGCAATCAGGACTGTTAAAAATTGTGTAAACATTACAAAATTTGAACTTAATTTAATAAATATTATTTATTTAAAATCGAAATTAAAACAATTAATAATGAATGTATAAACCTTGGATAAATAACTGTCTCAAGCGAACGCCTATACCACGTTGAAAAGACCGATTCTCGTCCGATCACTGAAGTTAAGTAACCTCGGGCATGGTCAGTGCCTGGATGGGTGACCGCTTGGGAACACCGTGTGCTGTTGCCTTTTTTTTAGGTAGTGACATTTCTATTTTGTTCTTATTAGCGAATTTTTATTTAAAAAAATTAAACGTTTTTTATTTTAAAAAATTCGCTAATAGAGAGGTATCGATAGTGAGAAAAAGTCGATTTTTTAATTTTTTGCACTCAAGTTGTGAACACTCGGTATAAGTTACGATATTGAAACTTGGGATTTGTGGGTTACAGATGTGCTTAAGTCGATAGAGATATTGTTTTTTTTTTCTAAAAAAATGCCCATTATGCTTTAGTCATTTTTGCGGTCTTATTTGTTACCGTAGTAGGCTATAAAAAAATCGGATGTTAAAATAATGCATACCAGGATGTGGAGCTTTTGAAGCACCTTATTTTAAAAAAAACATAGAAAATTGGCCCAACCCGTTATGAAATAATGAATTTTCCACTTACAGTGTAACACACTATATATATATATATATATATATATATATATATATATATATATATATATATATATATATATATATATATATATATATAAAGACATAAATTTTTTAACGGAATTTGGATTTCGTTTCTAGGAGCCATAATACGCGCTCAGTAAATTTTCATAATAGAAATTCATTTAACGGAACTTAACTTGGTTTTAGCCACATTGCTTAAAAATATCAAACAGCTCTTCACCACTGAATAACGTCGAACGCAGCCCGCATCTCTTTATTATTTTAAATAAAATAATAATAATGATAATATCTCACAAACGGCACATGTTGAGTACACTAATAGTATATTCATAAACTCTCACTAAAATCTGACGTAAAAGGTAAAAAAAAAACATAATATAATGAGTGTTTTATTTAAAATGAAAATAGAGTGATCTAGGTTATTATTTTAATGCTATATCGGTTCGGATTCTTCTTTTTAGCTCACTATACTGAAAAGTAAGTACAATAATAATTTTGATAGAATTTTGGCCGATGTTTTTTTATACATCACTTATGATTTGTAACAAAAAATGTTTACCTTGTTTATTGATTGTAAAATCTGATATTACATAAAAGCAATGAAATATTTTTAGAATTATTTTTATTACAAACTATCAGGTGCATACATAAATAAATATTACAATAAGTTAATTATGGAAGCTAATCATAGAAATAAAATTTGCATTGTCATCTAATTAATAATCTTTAATCATTTTCATCAACATCGGAGTCCTCTTCATCATCTGTATCTTCATCTTCACTAGATGATTCAGAATCGCTTTCAGAGTCAACGACAGGTCGGTTCGGATTTTTAAATAGACCATCCTCTTCTTCGCTGTTATTGCTTCGTGAACTGTCATATTCATCGTCTACATTTTGACGCTCATATGCATTTCGGTTTTTCAGGGCTTCTTTGAAAGCTTCGGGCCATACATTGGCTTGATGGTATGCCTTGATGTGCTCGTCAAATAAAATTTGTAAAATTTCTGCCTTAACTTTTTTACCCTCCTTGACGGGTTCAACTTTGACGTAATGACCACGTTTTAGCCAAAAGGTTTTTCGGAACTTATTGGGCATTGAAGCCAAATATGTGTCTCCTTCTGGTGTTTGAACTTCGTGAAGGTTGTTGCCTCTGCATGATAATACTTTGACAATCTGCTGGTTGTCAGCTGGAGGGCAAAAATTATATTTCCACATTTCCCTAAAGACGTGCTTCCTTTTTGTTGCTCTCGACATTTCTGAAAAAATAACATGATTGATATTTTTTTGTATATACAGAGATTAATTTAAAAAACTGCTTCTGTTTCACTTTAAATGGAATTATATGTTAGACAAAGAAAGCAATATCAAAACTAATTATTAGCAAATGACAAAAGTGTTTTAGATTTGAAGCCTCACCTGTAAATTCTAAAATACAAGATTCTCACTGACTAAATAAATGTATTATAAAATCAAATGTTATAATTATTTCACCACTGATGTAAATTGTGTTGTTACTCTTGGTACGGCTAGTTGAAAACTGAGGTTGATTTCCATTTTATGCACTCAAATATCCTAGAGCAGGTAAAGCAACCCCATTAGGTCTAATACTTCTCGGAAGTACTCAGCAATAAATAAGGTGCATTAGACAATAGATGGATTTTGTAAATGAGGGTATTAGTTAATAGCTTATGGTGGTATTAGAAATCTAAAGAAAAAAGTCTAGAGGTAGCAAGTGCTTATGATAGTGAATTTTCATAAAAAATCTTTTTAGTTGCAAGTACTAAGTACTTATGATTTTTAGAAAGCGGGCATCAAATTTGGTTACCAATATAACCTGTATAGTAGAAACAAAGACAATATTCCATCAAAATAACTTTATTGTTTGAAAAAGTACAAACATTTTGCGAAAATAAACTTAATATGTTCCCGAAAAAACTGGTCCAATTTTCCTGGCCGACGAACCTTTCCAAACTATTTACCCACCTGCCAAGATACAATTATTCATAAAAAGCTTTTCGATGAAACTTTCAAAAAAAAATTGCATAAAAATGTACACACTTTTTTTTACGAAAATCGGTACACTTTTTTTACTACAACTTATTTAGCATTTATTATTAATTACCAAGATTTCATATAAAATAATTACAAGTTCATGTCACAAGATGTCAGAAATAAGAACATTACTGAAGTTTGTCACTTTAAAGTTTTATTTCTCACTTGTAAAAACAATTTGTCAACTACTTATAACCTTATGACATATAAGAAAGTAAACATAGACAATCCTATCAAATTAATTATTTCTTACCTTTTTGCACCAAAGTCAACTTCAATATTTTAATTTTTTTTTCGAAAATTCGCTAAATAATCATCTGAACGGTTATTATAATTGAAGAAAAAACTGAAAAAAATTAAAACTGATCTCTACGCGTATTTATAACGCGGTTATAAATGATTATAAATATTTTCAAAAATATAGACTTTAAGTACAGGAGATCGTATAAAAAACTTGAAGCAGGTGGCGCATGCCCGTCCGTTTGAAAAAAAAGAGTTAGGACAGTTTGAATTTTTTCAAATTCAATCACTCAGGATATCACGATTGTTTAGACAAATAATATAAACAAAAACCGCTCTGAATGTGTCATTTTGATGGGACTCTGCTATCTATTGGTAAAAAGTCTGTACGCAGCATGTGCGTTGTGGTAGTGTTTTTTTTTAAATTTCAACAACACACCACGCGTGCTTACAGCCTAAATACTATCGTACCGTGGGTGTCGACAATTAGGAAAGAGGCAACTTGTTAATTCTGGACTTGAAGGTTTGGAGGTTCGGGGGAGAAAGAAAAACATGTGCCGGCAAGGAATTCCACAACTTGGAAGTCCTCGGAACAAAAGAGCGGGCATAACAATATGTTCTATGTCTGGTGACCTGGACAGTAAAAGGGTGCATTCGCTCTGTTCCCCTGGTAGATCTGTTGGGGGCAGTAGGTGGAGGACCTATGGAAGAAAGCTCCTTTAAGCAGTGCCCGTGCAGATATCTATAAAAGAGAGAGAGAGAGAGTGAGGTCACCGACGGCACATCGAAGGGCAAGGGATGGCAGCCTTTGGGTGAGGGTAGGGTCAGCGATGAGACGTATAGCTCTTTTCTGAATGGAGTCCAGGATATCCAGTGTAGAAGCGGCAGCGGCACCCCAGATGTGGGAACAGTATTCGAGGTTTGGGCTTATTTCTGAAGTATATAAGGTATAGAGATTAGCTGGTGAAAAGTATTTGCGAGCCTGAAGAGGAAACCTAATTTCTTAGCAGCCGCTTCTGCAATTGATGTGACATGTTGGTGCCAATTGAGATTTCGATCCACAGAAATGCCAACAAGTGAAAAGGACTCATTACTTTGAATAATTTGGTTGTTCATTGTGATGGGTCTAGGGCTGGTGTATCTCTTATGAGAAAGAAAGCAATTTGGTAGGGTTGAATTGTAGAATATTTCTACTTCCCCAGTCTTATATTTTTTTGGAGATCCACGGAGATAGAACCCTCCATGAGTCTGCGATCCTCATCTAATTGGGCCAAAGAGACAGGCTTAGACGAGGGCTTAGAATATTGTATATTTGAGTGGAGGGTGCTTTTGTCAGCGTAACTGTGAACTGGATTGGATGTGCTACAGAGGAGGTCATTGACGTGGAGAAGAAACAAAGTAAGGGCTAAAGTTGAACCTTGAGGAACTCCTGCAATAATTGGTTATAGTTTAGAGGAATAGCCATCCACGACAACAGACATGCTCCGGTTGGAGAGGAAATTTGTTGTCCACGTACAGAGTTTTGGTGGTAAGCCATAGGCCGGTAGTTTATTAAGCAGCGCTGCGTGTCAGACCTGGTCGAATGCTTTGGATATGTCTACAGCGACAATCTGGGATTCACCGTGTAGTTCCATAGACTTGTTTCAAGAATGGGTGACAAAGGAAAGGAGGTCGGCAGTTGATCTGCGCTGACGGAATTCATACTGCCTGTCGTGGATTATACTGTATTTTTCAAGAAATTTTAGTAATTCGGTGTTTATATACTTTTCCATCACTTTAGAAACGACTGAAAGGAGAGAAATAGCCCTGTAGTTGCTAGGAAGCACTTTGGATCCTTTCTTGGGGACTGGTTGTACTCGAGCAGTTTTCCAGTCACTAGGGAATATGCCTCTATTGTAAGATGCCTGAAACAGACGAGTCACGACAGGAACAAGTTCTGGTGCGCATTTTTTGAGAACAATTGCTGGGATGTCGTCAAAGCTAGAGGCTTTCCTGGTATTAAGAGAAGAGTGCACCTTTCGTACCTTTTTAGTTTTGAAAATGATATCCGTCATTTTATGCGCGACATTGGGGACTGTTGGTGGTTGAACATTTGGAGGTGGGTTGAGAGTAGAATTGCCGGCGAATAAGGAGGCAAAAAGTTCAGCCTTGCCCAGGGCGGTAGAAACAATTAAATCCACTGAGACAAGAGGCGGACCGTGCACTTGCAGAAATTATTTCCAATAGATTTGGCAAGAGTCCAGAAGGGTTTGCTGCCGCTGGAACTTAAGAGGACTTTGCTTTTGATGTGGTTATTAAACGAGTTTTTTGCCTCAGAAAGAATGCGGACATATAGGTTTCTTGCGTTGTTAAATGCTTGACGGTTTTCTTGACTGGGATTGTGTAGAAGCTTTTTGTGAGCTTTGACCTTTTCAAGTCTGGCATTGTCACAAGATTTAGAGAACCAGTGGCTGCAGAGGTTTTCTGTGTACGTGGAATAAAGATATCAGAGGGGTCAGGATGAGAGAAGCAAACAGACGCTCATGGAAATGAGAAAAAGTAATATCGCATTTAGTTCGTAGAGTTGTAGTGCCAAAAGATACGTGGGTGTGTTGACTGTGTAACCTCGGGTTGCATTGCGCAGGAAGCAGTGACTCCTCAAAAAGGCATTATATTTGTAGCTTTAGGAACGGCCTCAAATAGAGTTTTAGCCAAGCACAACACGTATTATGCTGTCGTATAATATACTACAAATGTAAACAAAATCAAGCCAAGTATCTATAAACATGATTCTTAAATAGTTTCTTTCATCTTTAAACTTAAACATAAGACGTCATATAAGACCGAAATAGTCGCGCAATGTTACGCAATCGAATCCAGCTTGATGAATTTATGTTTTATTTTGATGTTTGGAGAAACAATAGTGCACAGATTTCATACATTTTGAACAAGACTCATTTTTGTTTAAAACGCCTGAATAAGTTTGTCACCTTTGAGTTTGAAATTATAATTTTGTTATTGATGATATTGAAAACAATGGTTTGATTAGGTTGACTAAAACGAAATCATACTCGCGATTAATAAGGAAAAATAACTGCTACGTTTATAATTTGGCAGATACTTTACTTCTCCAAATATGAATTAAGTTTCCTTCTGGAAATATTTTGTATAACTTTAATGAAATTTGTAATAAAAGTTTCTTTTAAATAGACTTACACTCTCTACAGATATAGCAAAATTTAATTCTTTAGCTTCATAGAAAATTGAGTTTTGGGCAGTTTTCTCAAAAGGAGTTAGAACACAAGATTTTTTTTTAAATAGAGATATATCGATGGTAACACTTTCGAAAATATTCTTCAAATGTGCGCGTACTAGGACCTCTAAAATCGATCTTCAAGGTCTGTGTAAGTTTAAAGTATTAACTTTACTAATATGCCTTATAAAATAAGTGTACAATTCTTATGAAAATTCGCTACTATAAGGCACTTGCTGCGTCTCGAAATTTTATTTTGTAATTTTTTCAGTCTTATTTCATTTTACCGTTATCTGATCAGATTGTGTAATTCCGATGATTTTTTTAGCAATTTTTGTTATGAAAATTCAATGAGGACGAGATGAAAACTTTTAAGAGTTATCCAATTTGAATAGCACATCTGGTTTTGTTATTGCCGTAACCTGTGAAACCGTTCCATATGTAATACAGCCGTAGACTTTTCCCGTGGCTTCACAAGTGCTTGTTCTTTTCTGCAACCGATTTCAATTTTAACTGAACGCAACAAGTGCGTTATGGTAGCGAATTTTATTAAATTTTCAAATTTCAATAGCTCAATTTGCCATTAACCCAAAATTCGTTGGCCAAGAACCAGTTTTTCGGAAACATTTAAAGTTTATTTTCGGCAAATTTTTGTACATTTTCAAACAATAAAGTCATTTTGATGAAATATGGTACATTGCATCTACTATATAGGTTATACTGGTAACCAAATGCAATGCCTGCTTTCTTAAAAAAAGACATTTGTTGTTAAAAATATTTTAATTAAAATTCACTACCATAACGCTCTTGCTGCGTCCAGATTTTATTTTTATAATGCATATATGTAATTTGTCGGATTACAAGAAACTCCTTTTCAAAAAAGTTCAAGATTACAAAGGATCGGTGGCAGCACACTAGAGTCCGACAAATTCGATCTTCCGACACCGCCTTACAAAACGTTTGTCGGATTGCCGCGGGTGAACTATATATATATATATATATATATATATATATATATATATATATATATATATATATATATATATATATATATATATATATATATATATGCAGGGTGCTGACTCCTTACAAGAAATTAGCGCCTCAAAGTCTTATAAACAAATTTCGAAAACTCAATATTAACAGAGATACAGGTGTCACAAGTTTTTATTTTTTTCATATCTTCCACTTGTATTAGTGGTGCCCTTGTAGATTAATGTTCTAAATATGATGCAAATACTTCAGTGCCAAAGGGTCTAACTTGAGCTTGTACACTTCAGTACTATACAAATTCCGTGTAATAAATTGTGGCAGATTTCACAATCAAAAACGTGTAATTCTGAAATTGTACCTAACTATATTCTATTACTTTAACTAATACCAGCTCGATGGGTTCATCGAAAAGAATGACTATTTACTTAGGACTAACGACTAACAAGAATTGCAGAAATGCTTTTCAACTTCAGGAAATCGTTTATCTATTACCATTACCGTTAGTCTGAGTAGTTTAAATATTTAGGAAAGACAGTTGCTTTAAGGAAAACACAGTCCTCTCAAACAGTTAACTCTAAACAAACTTACTACTTTACCCAGAACAAGTTAAATACTGATTGGAAATACTAAGCAACCTTTACATCTCAAAAGAAAAGACAAAGGATTTCTACCTGAACAGGGATAGCTAATAATCAAGGAAGATTTAGTCCGAAGAAGCCTCAATGTGCCAAGAAGTTACAGTGGCGAATTTTCATTAAAATATTTTTCATTAAATAATTCAAATTAAACAGTTACCTACCTCAAAGACGGCAGTTTTGAAGTGAATTTTACCAACACCCAGGGATTGAACGGTAATTTGAATTTTGATCATCACCAGTCCCAAGACAAGCAATTCTATCTCTCAGCTCTAACTGAAACTAAATGAAGATTGGAACCTGTGGTGAGCACTACACTTGGAGAGTTCAAATTACCACAACACATCGTTTAAAGACCTGACCAACCCAAATCACCACAACACATCTTTTAAAGAGCTGACGATTGTTTCACTAACAAAGTTAGCGTCATCAAAGGATGAAAGCTGTTTCGTCCTCTGATGACGCTAACTTTGATATATATATATATATATATATATATATATATATATATATATATATATATATATATATATATATATATATACAGGATGTACCGTTTAAAACTCTATACGCCATTTTCTTCCAAAACTAAATGATATTTTTGAAAATAGTTTAAGGTGCTACATTAAGGACGCAATTTACTAAAACGCCGTATCACAATTTTTAATATGCGCTAAAAATGTAAAAAGTTGTAAAACAATTAAAATAACTCGAAGACGGTGAACGCTATCAATTTTTTTCCTTACAAACATGCATTATAATTGAACGGAAAATGCAAAAATATAATAATATACGAGGCGTTCGATTCAGAAGAAAAGAAAACTTGTATCACCAACGACTTATGGGCCACCCCAAATTTGGTTGCCATAGCTTTGTTATTTTCAGAGATACAAAAAAAAACCCAGTATATATATATATATATATATATATATATATATATATATATATATATATATATATATATATATATATATATATATATATATATATATATATATATATATATATATATATATATATATATATATATATATATATATATATATATATATATATATATATATATATATATATATATATATATATATATATATAGTCGGGATCTCCTCGTTAGTGAATTTCTTTTCAGAAAATCCACTAGAAAGGGTTTTTTATGTTGTGGAAGAAAATTTTCGTTAAAATATTTCAAATCCGATAGCTCAATAAATTTTCCATTAAGCTTGAATCTTCAATCTTGAACCATAATCTCAAAGCCTATGTCAAAGCACCGTGGGTACTAAATTAAAGAATAACAAGATAATGAGCTTCTCGGATCATTACAAATTTGTTTTAAAAAACCTTTTTTGTTGTTTATTGTTTGCAAAAATTGGATAAGTTCGCTAAAACAAAATAATTCAAGCAATTAATAAGGAAAAATACCTGCCATATTTATAATTGGACAGGTACATTCCCTTTGTATATAATTAATTTTTTTTCACAAAAACTTTTGTAACTTTAAGGAAATTTGTAACACTTGCAGTATTTACATATTATATCTAAGACCAAATTTTTAATTTTCTGGCTTCATATAAAACATAAATTGTTTCAAATAATCGGTAACTGGGACTCTAAAACCGATCTCCAAGGTCCATTTAAATTTAAAGAATTAGTTTTAATAATATATCTTACTAACAGTGTACAACTCTTATGAAAATTCACGACTATAACGCACTTGCTGCGTCCAGAAATTTTTCTTTTTCTTCTTTTCCAAAAAGTTTTCTATAGAAGTTAATAAACTTAGCTCATTCTGGCGTTTCAGCCCATCTCTAAAAATATTCTAAGCTTCTCGGCGCAATCTATGGCATCCTGCAGTAAAACATTGATGCATTCGTGGCTTTCATAATCGTCCGAATCGGAATCTTCTATCACTTCTTGGGTAGTGTTCAAATTTGCAGCTTAGTTATCTCGAAATCTGGTCCCTAGAACCCAAAACCAAGGTCCATTAAAATTTTTATATGTTTATATATATATATATATATATATATATATATATATATATATATATATATATATATATATATATATATATATATATATATATATATGTATATATAAAGACATAACAATTTTAACGGAATTTGGATTTGGTTTGTAGGAGCCATAATACGCGCTCAGAAATGTTCAGAAAGTCGCACTATCGATACCTCTCTATTAGTGAATTTTCATAATAAAAACTTATTAAACGGAACTTAACTTGGTTTTAGCCACATTGCTTAAAAATATCAAACCGCTGTTAACCACCGGAGAACGTCGAACGCAACCCGCATTTAAATAAAATAATAATAATGATAATAGCTCACAAACGGCACATGTTGAGTACACTAATAGTATATTTATAATCGCTCACTAAAATCTGACGTAATAGGTATAAAAAACCATAATATAATGAGTGTTTTATTTGAAATGAAAATAGAGAGATCTACGTTATTATTAGTGAATTTTCTTAAAAAAAATTTACTAATGAGGAGATCCCGACTTTTGAATTTAAAAAAAAATTCTTCAAATGAGCGCTACTTAGCTATCCAGGGTCAGTTTCAATTTTTATATGTTTATATATATATATATATATATATATATATATATATATATATATATATATATATATATATATATATATATATATATATATATATATATATATATATATATATATATATATATATATATATATATATATATATATATATATATATATATATATATATATATATGTATCATACCGATAACTCAAATTTTGATTAAATTTGGTTAATAAATTCCCTTTACAAATGGCTTGGATAAGTCCGTTAGCCAGGAAAATCTGCCCAGGTTTTCCCGGAAAATTTTGTGTTTGCTTTCGAAAAAAAAATTATATCTCCGAAGTTAACAAAGTAAGGGCAACCAAATTTGGTACGCGGGTTTACATCCTTATAGGTAAGTTACCTACCCAAATTTAGCTATATAGGTCAAAAGACAAAAAAGTTATAAGCATTAAAAAAAAAGGGGCTTTCCTAAAAACGCCAAAGTTGCGATTTAAAACGTCAAAATCGGCAACATTTAGGCAAATAGCTTGAATCTAACACGGGCTATGGAAATCAAATGTCTCAAGAAGGATGTTTTACAAACCCTGAAGTCTTAGTTTCAACCGTCATTGTCCTGCATTTTACTAAAATGTTTCCAGAAAATTCATTTCAAATAAACCATTTCTCTGATGCTTGGCAGTAGTCTTAGCTATAGAGTTTATCGTTTAATGGTATATAATTCTTGTCGAATTTTCGTAAAAAAATAATAAAGGTCAATATATCCGTTATTATACAAGATATGAAAAAAAATATATACATTAATTATAGGGTGTCTTGAGCTACATCTTAAAAAAATTGTTCTACAATCACAGGTTGGCCCATAAGTCGTTGGTGATACAAATTGTCTTTTTTTTTAACAAACACGCCTTATGTTATTGCATTTTTACATTTTCCATCGAAATGTAATGCATATTTGTAAGAAAAGAAATTCTGGATGCAGCAAGTGCGTTATGGTAGCGAATTTTGAACCAATGCTTCATATTTGTTTGAAAATTTGTGTACATTTTCACACAATAAAGTTATTTTTATAAAACATGGCACATGGTTTTAACTATATAGGTTATACTGAAAACCAAAATTGATGCCTGCTTTCTTAAATAAAAAGAAAACACACATATTTGCAATAAAAACATTTTAATGAAAATTAACTACCATAACGCACTTGCTGCGTCCAGAGTTTTTTTATGCTATACCGGTTCGGATTCTTCTTCTTAGCTTACTATACTAAAAAGTAAGTACAAAAACAGTTTTGATAGACATTATGGCGATTTTTTTTATACATCACTTATGATTTGTAACAAAAAATGTTTACCTTGTTTATTAATTGTAAAATCTGAAATTAAATAAAAGCAATCAAATCTTTTTAGAATTATTTTTATTACAAACTACCAGGTGCGTACATAAATATATATTACAATAAGTTAATTATGGAAGCCATTAATACAAATAAAATTTGCATTGTCATCTAATTAATAATCTTTAATCATTTTCATCAACATCGGAGTCCTCTTCATCATCTGTCTCTTCATCTTCACTAGATGATTCAGAATCGCTTTCAGAGTCAACGACAGGTCTGTTGGGATTTTTAAATAGACCATCCTCGTCTTGCTTCGTGAACTGTCATATTTATCGTCTTCATTTTGACGCTCATATGCATTTTGGTTTTTCAGGGCTTCTTTGAAAGCTTCGGGCCATACATTGGCTTGATGGTATGCCTTGATGTGTTCGTCAAATAAAATTTGTAAAATTTCTGCCTTAACTTTTTTGCCCTCCTTGACGGGTTCAACTTTGACGTAATGACCACGTTTTAGCCAAAAGGTTTTTCGGAACTTATTGGGCATTGAAGCCAAATATGTTTCTCCTTCTGGTGTTTGAACTTCGTGAAGGTTGTTGCCTCTGCATGATAATACTTTGACAATCTGCTGGTTGTCAGCTGGAGGGCAAAAATTATCTTTCCACATTTCCCTAAAGACGTGCTTCCTTTTTGTTGCTCTCGACATTTCTGAAAAAATAACATGATTGATATTTTTTAGTTAATTTTCTTTAAAAAAAATCACTAATGAGGAGGTCCCGACTTTAGAATTTTGAAAAAATGTCTTCAAAGGAGTGCCAATTAGGCCCTCTAGAACACATACCCGGGGTCAGTGTCAATTTTTATATGTTTATATATATATATATATATATATATATATATATATATATATATATATATATATATATATATATATATATATATATATATATATATATATATATATATATATATATATATATATATATATATATATATATATATATATATATATATATATATATATATATATATAATAACTTGCTTTTCCAAGTGGCTTGGAGAACTTCGTTAGCCAGGAAAATCTTCCCAGGTTTTCCAGGAAAATTTTGTGTTTTCCTTCGAAAAAAAATTATATCTTGGGAATAACAAAGTAAGGGCAACCAAATTTGGAAGGCCGGTTTATACCATTATAGGTAAATTACTTACCAAAAGACAAAAAAGTTATAGGCATTTAAAGAAAAATAAATTGGGGTTTTCCTCAAAACGTCAAATTCGCGATTTAAAACGTCAAAATTGGCAACTTTTAGGCAAATAACCGGAATCTAATACAGACTATGGAAAGAAAATGTTTCAAGAAGAATGTTTTACAAATCCTCAAGTCTTAGTTTCAACCATCATTGTCCTTCATTTTACTAAAATATTTCCAGAAAATTCATTTCAAATGACGCTTTCTCTGATCTTTGGCAGTAGTCTTAGCTATAGAGTATATCGTTTAATGGTATATAATTTTTGTCGAATTATCGTGAAAAATTAATAAGGCTCAATATATCCGTTATTATACATGATATGAAAAAAAATGTATACATTAATTATAGGGTGTCTTGAACTACAGCTTAAAAAATTATTTCTACAATCACAGGAAGGCCCATAAGTCGTTGGTGACACAATTTTTGTTTTAGTCGAACACGCCTTATGTTATTGCATTTTCCATCAAAATATAATGCGTGTTTGTAAGAAAAGAAATTCGGGACGCAGCAAGTGCATTGTGGTAGCGAATTTTGATTAAATGCATCACGCTTGAATAGCTCAATTTGCTATTAATCTACAAGGTTGACCAAGAAACAAGTTTTTTCGGGAACACATTAAGTTTACTTTCGGAAATTTTTGTACATTTTCAAATAATAAAGTTATTTTGATGAAATATGGCACATTGATTTTACTATATACGTTATACTGGTAACCAAATTTGAAGGATTTTACTATATACGTTATACTGGTAACCAAATTTGAAGCCTGCTTTAAAAAAAACACACGTATTTGTTATTAAAAACATTTTAATGGAAATACACTACCATAACGCACTTGCTGCGTCCAGACTTTTGTTATATACAGAGATAAATTTTAAAAACTGCTTCTGCTTGACTTAAAGGGGAATTATATGTTAGACAAAGAAAGCAATATTAAAATTAATTATTAGCAAATGACAAAAGTGTTTTAGGTTTGAAGCCTCACCTGTAAATTCTAAAGCACAAGATTCTCACTGACTAAATAAATGTATTAGAAAATCAAATGTTATAATTATTTCACCACTGATGTAAATTGTGTTGTTACTCTTGGTACGGCTAGTTGAAAACTGAGGTTGATTTCCATTTTATGCACTCAAATATCCTAGAGCAGGTAAAGCAACCCTATTAGGTCTAATACTTCTGGGACGTAATCAACAGTAAATAAGGTGCATTAGACAATAGAAGGATTATGTAAATGAGGGTATTAGTGAATAGCTTGTGGTGGTATTAGAAATGTAAAGAGAAAAAGTATAGAGGTAGTAAGTGCTTATGGTAGTGAGTTTTCATAAAAAATCTTTTTATTTGCAAGTACTAAGTACTTATGATTTTTAGAAAGCGGGCATCAAATTTGGTTACCAATATAACCTATATAGTAGAAACAAAACCAATATTTCATCAAAATAACTTTATTGTATGAAAAAGTACAAACATTTTGCGAAAATAAACTTAATATGTTCCCGAAAAACTGGTCCAATTTTCCTGGCCGACGAACCTTTTGAAGCTATTTACCCACTTGCCAAGATACAATTATTCATTAAAAGCTTTTCGATGAAACTTTCAAAAAAAAATTGCATGCAAATTTGCACACGTTTTTTTTTTCACGAAAATCGGTAAACTTTTTTTACTACAACTTATTTAGCATTTACTATTAATTACGAAGCTTTCATATAAAATACTCACATGTTCATGTCACAAGATGTCAGAAATAAGAACATTACTGTAGTCTGCCAATTTTAAGTTTCATTTCTCACTTCTGAAAACAATTTATCAACTACTTATAACCTCATGACATATGAGAATGTAAACATAAACAATCCTATCAAATTCATTATTTCTTACCTTTTTGTACCGAAGTCAACTTCAATATTTTAATGTTTTTCTTTGAAAATTCGCTAAATAATCATCTGAACAGTTATTATAATTGAAGAATGTGTGTCTGTATTGTCTTCTTTAATGGCTGCGGTCGTCAGACCATTCGCACATTTTTATAATTGAAGAAAAAACTGAAAAAAAACTGATATCTACACGTATTTATAACGCGGTTGTAAATGACTATAAATATTTTCAAAAATATAGACTTTAGGTACAGGAGATGCTATACAAAACTTGTTTCGACAAATAATATAAACAAAAACTGCTGTGAATGTGTCATTTTGATAGGAATCTGTTATATATTGGTAAAAACTTTGGACGCAGCATGTGCGTTATGGTAGTGAATTTTAATTAAAATGTTTTTAATAGCAAATATGTTTTTTTTTAATGAAAGGAGGCGTACAATTTGGTTACCAGTATAACCTATATAGTAGAAATGATGTACCATAAGTTTTCGACAAAACTCCCAAAAAAGTTTTGCATGAAAATTTACAAACAATTTTTTTTACAAAAATCGGAAAACATTTCTTTTTAATGACTTATTAAACATTTATTATTATGCCCTTCGCTTCTGAAACACATAATACAGACTGTTCTATCTGAAACAATTGAATTACGATAGTTTGATTTTTTCTTATTTCAGTTACTATTGAGAGCGCCCCGTATACGGCATCTCGATTTTTTCATGAAATAATATTAACGAAAACGTTTCTGAATGTGTCATTTGCCTTAGACTTCGATTTTTGTTGGTCAAAACGCCGTATCACAATTTTTGTTATGTGCTAAGAATCTGAAAAGTTACAAAACAATTGAAATAAATCAAAAACAAACATGCATAACAATTCGATGGAAAATGCAATAATATAAGGGGTGTTCGATTTAAAAAAGAAAATTTGTATCGCCAACGCCTTATGCGCCACCTGTGATTGTCGCAATAATTCTTATAAGATTCAGCTAAAAATACTCTATAATTCACGTACACAATTGTTTCTCGTATCCTGCATAATAACGGTAATGTTGAGATCTACCCTACAAAATAAACCCTAAATATATGTAAACAGATAAACTGAAACTGACCCCGGATATGGGTCCTAGGGGACCTAGTTTGCACTCATCTGAAAAAGACTTTTTAAAATTCAAAAGTCACGATCTCCTTATTAGCGAATTTCTTATACGAAAATTTGCTAAAACTTATAGAGAATTAAACCATAAACTGTATAGCTAAAACTACTGCTAAAGCATCAGAGAAAGGATCTATTTGAAATGAATTTTCTGGAAACATTTTAGCAAAATGAGGGATAATGACGGTTGAAGCTGAAACTTAAGGACTTGTAAAACACATTTCTTGCGAAATTTTCTCTACATACCCCGTATTAGCTTTAGTTTTTTTGCCTAAAAGTTTGGCGTTTCAAATCACGACTTTGATGTTTTAAGAGGAAAAGTAATCAAATTTTCAGTGATTTTTCTGTCATTCCTTGAAGTTTTTTCGCCAAAAGACTAAGTCTTTGTCTGTAATATACAATAGATTTTGTTGCCCACACAAAACATTTTGCTTTTGTGCGTATATCTGTACATCAGTGGCACCCAAAATAATCTCTTTTCTTTAAATGCCTTTTTTTTTGTTTTATCCTATAGATCTATATTTTGGTACATAGTTTGATTTTTGTGACGTAAGCGCGGAATACCAAATTTCGTTTGCTTAACTTTGTTATTTCCGTAAATATAAAATTTCCCGAAAGAAAAATTTTCCGGGAACAACTAGGCCGATTATCCTGGCTCACAAACTAATCAAGGAAGGTACCCAACAAATTTGATCGTAATTGGGCCACTTTTTTTTTATTTATCGGTGTGATACACACACACACACACACATATATATATATATATATATATATATATATATATATATATATATATATATATATATATATATATATATATATATATATATATATATATATATATATATATATTCAAACTAACCATGGATATGGGTTCCAGGAGGCCTAGTTCGCGCCCATTTGAAGACATTTTTTCAAAATTCAAAAGTCGAGATCTCATTAGGGATTTTCTTACAGAAAATTTACTAAAACGCAGTTTCGCAATTTTTAATATGTGCTAAAAATGTAAAAAGTTGTAAAATAATTGAAATAACTCGAAAACGGTGAACGCTATCAATTTTTTTTTCTCTTACAAACATGCATTATAATCCAGTGGAAAATGCAAAAATGTAATAATATAAGAGGCGTTCGATTAAAAAATAAAGAAAATTTGTTTCACCAACGACTTATAGGCCACCCCAAATTGGGTTGCCATAGTTTTGTTATTTTCAAACATACAAAAAAATCCAAAGAAAACCCAAAATGTTTGGGAAAACTTGGCCGATTTTCCTGCCTAACGAACATATCCAAGCCACTTACGAAAGGAAGGTACCTACCGAATTTTATTAAAATCGGTCCAATATATATATATATATATATATATATATATATATATATATATATATATATATATATATATATATATATATATATATATATATATATATATATTGAAACTGACCCAGGATATATGTTCTAGGGGGCCTAAGTAACGCTCATTTGAAGAAATTTTTTCAAAATTCAAAGGTCGGGATCTCCTCGTTAGTGAATTTTTTAAAAGAAAATTCACTGAAAAAGGTTTTTTTTGTTGTGGTAGAAAATTTTCGTAAAAATATTTCAAATCCGATAGCTCAATAAATTTCACATTGAGCTTGAATTTTGAATATTGAACCATAGTAACACCCATGTAAACGCACGTGGCTACTAAATTAAAGAAAATTAACATAATGAGCGTCGCGGATAACTACAAATTTGTTTTAAAAAAACTTTTTTGTTGTTTATTGTTTGAAAAAACTGGATGGGTTGACTAAAACAAATCCAGCAATTAATAGCGAAAAATACCTGCCATATTTAGATTTTGACAGGTACATTCCCTTTGTACATAATTAATTTTTTTCTGAAAAACTTTTGTAACTTTAATGAAATTTGTAACACGATTTTTAAAGCCACTTGCAGTACTTACATATTATATCAGACAAATTTTAATTTTCTGGCTCCACATAAAACAAATTTTTTCTAATACTCGCTAATTGGGACTCTGAAACCGATCTCCAAGGTCCGTTTAAATTTAAAGAATTAGTTTTAATAATATATCTTACTAATAGTGTACAATTCTTATGAAAATTCACTACTATGACGACTTGCTGCGTCCCGAACTTTTCTTCTTCTTCTTTTCCAAAAACTTTTCAATGGAAGTTACTAAACTCAGCTCATTCTTGGCGTTTGAGGCCCTCACTAAAAATATCCTAAGCTTCTCGGCGCAATCTATGGCCTTTTGCAGTGAAACATTGGTACATTCGGGGCTTTCACATTTGTCCGAATCGGAATATTCTATCACCTCTTGGGTAGTGTTCAAATTTGCAGCTTCAATTATCTAAAAATCTGTTGGAACACCTGAAGTTTTGACAGAAATATCTATGTTCACGTAATCATCGCATCTGGCACTTGTGCCAATTTCATAACCCTAGCATATTCGCTCAGACGAATATCTTCGTTAGTAGTAACATCTTCCGAAGCCCTTAATTCAGCGTTTTAGCGAATTTTCATTAAGAACATTTCGATAATAGAGAGGTCACGATGAAAAGCTGTTGAAAAAATTTCTGCAGATGAGCGCGAATTTGGGTCCCTAGAACCCAAAACCAAGGTCCGTTAAAATTTTTATATGTGTGTATCCGAGCGTTAGCTAAACGGATTTCAATCAAACTTGACAAAAATCTTGTTTGGGCGAAAACCGAGGTCGAGTTCGTTAATCAGCCTTTATGCTCAGTTGTTCCGGTGGAAAATCGGGGAAAACTTTTTGAAAATGCTCTATTCTTTAAATTATTAAAGTGAGTGGAATGGAATTTTTACATATATAGAGCATTCAAAGATCTTCTCATATATAAATTTTGAGGCGTTTCTGTCAACACAAGTTTAAGTTATCCTAAATTTAAAAAAAAAATCCAAGCGACGACACGCTCCTAAAAGTTTATTAAACCGTTGTGTAATGTGCGTGGGAGAGGTTGACATAACGGATGTCTTAGTTTGTTTTTTTTTAATCATGGAAAGCTAGTAAATCTGGCTAATAAATTGAAACAGCCAGAGTTGTCAGTTTCAAAATTTTATTACACAAACTTGGGAAATTTCCCTTGTTAGGAAAATTAACGGTAATACTTATTTCTAGAATTCATTTGTTATTCAAAAAACTATATGATAACATCGGCGCTAAAGAGTTTAAGCCTGATTTTAGGTTGTGATCCAAACAATAACTAAATAAAAACCTTATAAATTGAATAAAACCTTTACAATTATTACATTTTTTGTGAATCTAGTCTGGGGAGATTTATTTATAGATTTGGCATTCTGAAGTGACTAACGAGAGATTCTTGGTTACGTGGTCAGAAATTAAATTGCTAATGGTTTTTTGTCTTATTTGCATTCTTATAGCAAAATGGCGCGGTTTATGTAGAGTCATATGCATATGTCATACCAATTTATTTTTATTTTAGGTTAATGAGAGAATATGTTGTTTTTCGAATAATAATTTTAGGTTATATCAACAGCGTGTGAATTAAACCATTGCCGAAAACAACAAAGTTGTTTGATCATATTGTTTAATAAGTGAGTTGTCCAAGACACTAACCTATAAAATAAGTTATGTTAAATTCTTTCACACGGGAACAGTACACTATGCAATCAGGACTGTTAAAGATTGTGTAAACATTACAAAATTTGAACTTAATTTAATAAATATTATTTATTTAAAATCGAAATTAAAACAATTAATAATGAATGTATAAACCTTGGATAAATAACTGTCTCAAGCGAACGCCTATACCACGTTGAAAAGACCGATTCTCGTCCGATCACTGAAGTTAAGTAACCTCGGGCATGGTCAGTGCCTGGATGGGTGACCGCTTGGGAACACCGTGTGCTGTTGCCTTTTTTTTTAGGTAGTGACATTTCTATTTTGTTCTTATTAGCGAATTTTTATTTAAAAAAATTAAACGTTTTTTATTTTAAAAAATTCGCTAATAGAGAGGTATCGATAGTGAGAAAAAGTCGATTTTTTAATTTTTTGCACTCAAGTTGTGAACACTCGGTATAAGTTACAATATTGAAACTTGGGATTTGTGGGTTACAGATGTGCTTAAGTCGATAGAGATATTGGTTTTTTTTTTTTTCTAAAAAAATGCCCATTATGCTTTAGTCATTTTTGCGGTCTTATTTGTTACCGTAGTAGGCTATAAAAAAATCGGATGTTAAAATAATGCATACCAGGATGTGGAGCTTTTGAAGCACCTTATTTAAAAAAAAAACCATAGAAAATTGGCCCGACCCGTTATGAAATAATGAATTTTCCACTTACAGTGTAACACACTTATATATATAAAGACATAAATTTTTTAACGGAATTTGGATTTCGTTTCTAGGAGCCATAATACGCGCTCAGTGAATTTTCATAATAAAAATTCATTAAACGGAACTTAACTTGGTTTTAGCCACATTGCTTAAAAATATCAAACAGCTCTTCACCACTGAATAACGTCGAACGCAGCCCGCATCTCTTTATTATTTTAAATAAAATAATAATAATGATAATATCTCACAAACGGCACATGTTGAGTACACTAATAGTATATTCATAAACTCTCACTAAAATCTGACGTAAAAGGTAAAAAAAAAACATAATATAATGAGTGTTTTATTTAAAATGAAAATAGAGTGATCTAGGTTATTATTTTAATGCTATATCGGTTCGGATTCTTCTTTTTAGCTCACTATACTGAAAAGTAAGTACAATAATAATTTTGATAGAATTTTGGCCGATGTTTTTTTATACATCACTTATGATTTGTAACAAAAAATGTTTACCTTGTTTATTGATTGTAAAATCTGATATTACATAAAAGCAATGAAATCTTTTTAGAATTATTTTTATTACAAACTATCAGGTGCATACATAAATAAATATTACAATAAGTTAATTATGGAAGCTAATCATACAAATAAAATTTGCATTGTCATCTAATTAATAATCTTTAATCATTTTCATCAACATCGGAGTCCTCTTCATCAACTGTATCTTCATCTTCACTAGATGATTCAGAATCGCTTTCAGAGTCAACGACAGGTCGGTTGGGATTTTTAAATAGACCATCCTCTTCTTCGCTGTTATTGCTTCGTGAATTGTCATATTCATCGTCTTCATTTTGACGCTCATATGCATTTCGGTTTTTCAGGGCTTCTTTGAAAGCTTCGGGCCATACATTGGCTTGATGGTATGCCTTGATGTGCTCGTCAAATAAAATTTGTAAAATTTCTGCCTTAACTTTTTTACCCTCCTTGACGGGTTCAACTTTGACGTAATGACCACGTTTTAGCCAAAAGGTTTTTCGGAACTTATTGGGCATTGAAGCCAAATATGTGTCTCCTTCTGGTGTTTGAACTTCGTGAAGGTTGTTGCCTCTGCATGATAATACTTTGACAATCTGCTGGTTGTCAGCTGGAGGGCAAAAATTATCTTTCCACATTTCCCTAAAGACGTGCTTCCTTTTTGTTGCTCTCGACATTTCTGAAAAAATAACATGATTGATATTTTTTTATATATACAGAGATTAATTTATAAAACTGCTTCTGTTTCATTTTAAAGGGAATTATATGTTAGACAAAGAAAGCAATATCAAAACTAATTATTAGCAAATGACAAAGGTGTTTTAGATTTGAAGCCTCACCTGTAAATTCTAAAGCACAAGATTCTCACTGACTAAATAAATGTATTATAAAATCAAATGTTATAGTTATTTCACCACTGATGTAAATTGTGTTGTTACTCTTGGTACGGCTAGTTGAAAACTGAGGTTGATTTCCATTTTATGCACTCAAATATCCTAGAGCAGGTAAAGCAACCCCATTAGGTCTAATACTTCTCGGAAGTACTCAGCAATAAATAAGGTGCATTAGACAATAGATGGATTTTGTAAATGAGGGCATTAGTTAATAGCTTATGGTGGTATTAGAAATCTAAAGAAAAAAGTCTAGAGGTAGCAAGTGCTTATGATAGTGAATTTTCATAAAAAAACTTTTTAGTTGCAAGTACTAAGTACTTATGATTTTTAGAAAGCGGGCATCAAATTTGGTTACCAATATAACCTGTATAGTAGAAACAAAGACAATATTTCATCAAAATAACTTTATTGTTTGAAAAAGTACAAACATTTTGCGAAAATAAACTTAATATGTTCCCGAAAAAACTGGTCCAATTTGCCTGGCCGACGAACCTTTCCAAACTATTTACCCACCTGCCAAGATACAATTATTCATAAAAAGCTTTTCGATGAAACTTTAAAAAAAAAATGCATAAAAATTTACACACTTTTTTTTCACGAAAATCGGTACACTTTTTTTACTACAACTTATTTAGCATTTATTATTAATTACCAAGATTTCATATAAAATAATCATAAGTTCATGTTACAAGATGTCAGAAATAAGAACATTACTGAAGTTTGTCACTTTAAAGTTTTATTTCTCACTTGTGAAAACAATTTATCAACTACTTATAACCTTATGACATATAAGAAAGTAAACATAGACAATCCTATCAAATTAATTATTTCTTACCTTTTTGCACCAAAGTCAACTTCAATATTTTAATTTTTTTTTTCGAAAATTCGCTAAATAATCATCTGAACGGTTATTATAATTGAAGAAAAAACTGAAAAAAATTAAAACCGATCTCTACGCGTATTTATAACGCGGTTATAAATGATTATAAATATTTACAAAAATATAGACTTTAGGTACAGGAGATCGTATACAAAACTTGAAGCAGGTGGCGCATGCCCGTCCGTTTGAAAAAAATTAGCTAGGACAGTTTGAATTTTTTCAAATTCAATCACTCAGGATATCACGATTGTTTCGACAAATAATATAAACAAAAACCGCTCTGAATGTGTCATTTTGATGGGACTCTGCTATCTATTGGTAAAAAGTCTGTACGCAGCATGTGCGTTGTGGTAGTGATTTTTTTTTTAAATGTCAACAACACACCACGCGGGCTTACAGCCTAAATACTATCGTACCGTGGGTGTCGACAATGAGGAAAGAGGCAACTTGTTAATTCTGGACTTGAAGGTTTGGAGGTTCGGGGGAGAAGGAAAAACACGTGCCGGCAAGGAATTCCACAACTTGGAAGTCCTCGGAACAAAAGAGCGGGCATAACAATATGTTCTATGTCTGGTGACCTGGACAGTAAAAGGGTGCATTCGCTCTGTTCCCCTGGTAGATCTGTTGGGGCAGTAGGTGGAGGACCTATGGAAGAAAGCTCCTTTAAGCAGTGCCCGTGCAGATATCTATAAAAGAGAGAGAGAGGTCACCGACGGCACATCGAAGGGCAAGGGATGGCAGCCTTTGGGTGAGGGTAGGGTCACCGATAAGACGTATAGCTCTCTTCTGAATGGAGTCCAGGATAGCTAGTGTAGAAGCGGCAGCGGCACCCCAGATGTGGGAACAGTATTCGAGGTTTGGGCTTATTTCTGAAGTATATAAGGTATAGAGATTAGCTGGTGAAAAGTATTTGCGAGCCTGAAGAGGAAACCTAATTTCTTAGCAGCCGCTTCTGCAATTGATGTGACATGTTGGTGCCAATTGAGATTTCGATCCACAGAAATGCCAACAAGTGAAAAGGACTCATTACTTTGAATAATTTGGTTGTTCATTGTGATAGGTCTAGGGCTGGTGTATCTCTTATGAGAAAGAAAGCAATTTGGTAGGGTTGAATTGTAGAATATTTCTACTTCCCCAGTCTTATATTTTTTTGGAGATCCACGGAGATAGAACCCTCCATGAGTCTGCGATCCTCATCTAATTGGGCCAAAGAGACAGGCTTAGACGAGGGCTTAGAATATTGTATATTTGAGTAGAGGGTGCTTTCGTCAGCGTAACTGTGAACTGTATTGGATGTGCTACAGAGGAGGTCATTGACGTGGAGAAGAAACAAAGTAAGGGCTAAAGCTGAACCTTGAGGAACTCCTGCAATAATTGGATATAGTTTAGAGGAATAGCCATCCACGACAACAGACATGCTCCGGTTGGAGAGGAAATTTGCTGTCCACGTACAGAATTTTGGTGGTAGGCCATATGCCGGTAGTTTATTAAGCAGCGCTGCGTGCCAGACCTGGTCGAATGCTTTGGATATGTCTACAGCGACAATCTGGGATTCACCGTGTAGTTCCATAGACTTGTTTCAAGAATGGGTGACAAAGGAAAGGAGGTCGGCAGTTGATCTGCGCTGACGGAATTCATACTGCCTGTCGTGGATTAGACTGTATTTTTCAAGAAATTTTAGTAATTCGGTGTTTATATACTTTTCCATCACTTTAGAAACGACTGAAAGGAGAGAAATAGCCCTGTAGTTGCTAGGAAGCACTTTAGATCCTTTCTTTGGGACTGGTTGTACTCGAGCAGTTTTCCAGTCACTAGGGAATATGCCTCTATTGTAAGATGCCTGAAACAGACGAGTCACGACAGGAACAAGTTCTGGTGCGCATTTTTTGAGAACAATTGCTGGGATGTCGTCAAAGCTAGAGGCTTTCCTGGTATTAAGAGAAGAATGCACCTTTCGTACCTTTTTAGTTTTGAAAATGATATCCGTCATTTTATGCGCGACATTGGGGACTGTTGGTGGTTGAACATTTGGAGGTGGGTTGAGAGTAGAATTGCCGGCGAATAAGGAGGCAAAAAGTTCAGCCTTGCCCAGGGCGGTAGAAACAATTTCATCCACTGAGACAAGAGGCGGACCGTGCACTTGCAGAAATTATTGCCAATAGATTTAGCAAGAGTCCAGAAGGGTTTTCTGCCGCTGGAGCTTAAGAGGACTTTGCTTTTGATGTGGTTATTAAACGAGTTTTTTGCCTCAGAAAGAATGCGGACATATAGGTTTCTTGCGTTGTTAAATGCTTGACGGTTTTCTTGGCTGGGATTGTGTAGAAGCTTTTGTGAGCTTTAACCTTTTCAAGTCTGGCCTTGTCACAAGATTTAGAGAACCAGGGCTTTTGAGTGGCTGCAGAGGTTTTCAGTGTACGTGGAATAAAGATATCAGAGGGGTCAGGATGAGAGAAGCAAACAGACGCTCATGGAAATGAGAAAAAGAAATATCGCATTTAGTTCGTAGAGTTGTAGTGCCAAAAGATACGTGGGTGTGTTGACTGTGTAACCTCGGGTTGCATTGCGCAGGAAGCAGTGACTCCTCAAAAAGGCATTATATTTGTAGCTTTAGGAACGGCCTCAAATAGAGTTTTAGCCCAGCACAACACGTATTATGCTGTCGTATAATATACTACAAATGTAAACAAAATCAAGCCAAGTATCTATAAACATGATTCTTAAATAGTTTCTTTTATCTTTAAACTTAAACATAAGACGTCATATAAGACCGAAATAGTCGCGCAATGTTACGCAATCGAATCCAGCTTGATGAATTTATGTTTTATTTTGACATTTGGAGAAACAATAGTGCACAGATTTCATACATTTTGAACAAGACTCATTTTTATTTAAAACGCCTGAATAAGTTTGTCACCTTTGAGTCTGAAATTATAATTTTGTTATTGATGATATTGAAAACAATGGTTTGATTAGGTTGACTAAAACGAAATCATACTCGCGATTAATAAGGAAAAATAACTGCTACGTTTATAATTTGGCAGATACTTTACTTCTCCAAATATGAATTAAGTATATTATATTTTGTATAACTTTAATGAAATTTGTAATAAAAGTTTCTTTTAAATAGACTTACACTCTCTACAGATATAGCAAAATTTAATTCTTTAGCTTCATAGAAAATTGAGTTTTGGGCAGTTTTCTCAAAAGGAGTTAGAACACAAGATTTTTTTTAAATAGAGATATATCGATGGTAACACTTTCGAAAATATTCTTCAAATGTGCGCGTACTAGGACCTCTAAAATCGATCTTCAAGGTCTGTGTAAGTTTAAAGTATTAACTTTACTAATATGCCTTATAAAATAAGTGTACAATTCTTATGAAAATTCGCTACTATAAGGCACTTGCTGCGTCTCGAAATTTTATTTTGTAATTTTTTCAGTCTTATTTCATTTTACCGTTATCTGATCAGATTGTGTAATTCCGATGATTTTTTTAGCAATTTTTGTTATGAAAATTCAATGAGGACGAGATGAAAACTTTTAAGACTTATCCAATTTGAATAGCACATCTGGTTTTGTTATTGCCGTAACCTGTGAAACCGTTCCATATGTAATACAGCCGTAGACTTTTCCCGTGGCTTCACAAGTGCTTGTCCTTTTCTGCAACCGATTTCAATTTTAACTGAACGCAACAAGTGCGTTATGGTAGCGAATTTTATTAAATTTTCAAATTTCAATAGCTCAATTTGCCATTAACCCAAAATTCGTTGGCCAAGAACCAGTTTTTCGGAAACATTTAAAGTTTATTTTCGGCAAATTTGTGTACATTTTCAAACAATAAAGTCATTTTGATGAAATATCGTACATTGCATCTACTATATAGGTTATACTGGTAACCAAATGCCATGCCTGCTTTCTTAAAAAAAGACATTTGTTATTAAAAATATTTTTATTAAAATTCACTACCATAACGCTCTTGCTGCGTCCAGATTTTATTTTTATAATGCATATATGTAATTTGTCGGATTACAAGAAACTCCTTTTCAAAAAAGTTCAAGACTACAAAGGAACGGTGGCAGCACACTAGAGTCCGACAAATTCGATCTTCCGACACCGCCTTACAAAACGTTTGTCGGATTGTCGCGGGTGAACTATATATATATATATATATATATATATATATATATATATATATATATATATATATATATATATATATATATATATATATATATGCAGGGTGCTGACTCCTTACAAGAAATTAGCGCCTCAAAGTCTTAAACAAATTTCGAAAACTCAATATTAACAGAGATACAGGTGTCACAAGTTTTTATTTTTATTTTTTTCATATCTTCCACTTGTATTAGTAGTGCCCTTCTAGATTAATGTTCTAAATATGATGCAAATACTCCAGTGCCAAAGGGTCTAACTTGACCTTGTACACTTGAGTACTTTACAAATTCCGTATAATAAATTGTGGCAGCTAGTAAGTTATTGAGTTAAAATCAACTTATAGAAATGAAATTTAAAATTAAAACTATAAATAAAATAACTTGTACTTACAAGACTGCCTCTCTCCATTGTATAAATACAAAGTACAAAACAGCTTTCGACTCACTAAGTCAAACACTACGATATCACAATCAAAAACGTGTAATTCTGAAATTGTACCTAACTATATTTTATACCGTTACTTTAACTAATACCAGCTCGATGGGTTCATCGAAAAGAATGACTATTTACTTAGGACTAACGACTAACAAGAATTGCAGAAATGCTTTTCAACTTCAGGAAATCGTTTATCTATTACCATTACCGTTAGTCTGAGTAGTTTAAATATTTAGGAAAGACAGTTGCTTTAAGGAAAACACAGTCCTCTCAAACAGTTAACTCTAAACAAACTTACTACTTTACCCAGAACAAGTTAAATACTGATTGGAAATTCTAAGCAACCTTTACATCTCAAAAGAAAAGACAAAGGATTTCTACCTGAACAGGGATAGCTAATAACCAAGGAAGATTTAGTCCGAAGAAGCCTCAATGTGCCAAGAAGTTACAGTGGCGAATTTTCATTAAAATATTTTTCATTAAATAATTCAAATTAAACAGTTACCTACCTCAAAGACGGCAGTTTTGAAGTGAATTTTACCAACACCCAGGGATTGAACGGTAATTTGAATTTTGATCATCACCAGTCCCAAGACAAGCAATTCTATCTCTCAGCTCTAACTGAAACTAAATGAAGATTGGAACCTGTGGTGAGCACTACACTTGGAGAGTTCAAATCACCACAACACATCGTTTAAAGACCTGATCAACCCAAATCACCACAACACATCTTTTAAAGAGCTGACGATTGTTTCACTAACAAAGTTAGCGTCATCAAAGGATGAAAGCTGTTTCGTCCTCTGATGACGCTAACTTAAATATATATATATATATATATATATATATATATATATATATATATATATATATATATATATATATATATATATATATATATATATATACAGGGTGTGCCGTTTAAAATTCTATACGCTATTTTCTTCCAAAACAAAATGATATTTTTGAAAATAGTTTAAGGTGCTACATTAAGGACGCTATTTACTAAAACGCCGTATCACAATTTTTAATATGCGCTAAAAATGTAAAAAGTTGTAAAACAATTAAAATAACTCGAAAACGGTGAACGCTACCAATTTTTTTCCTTACAAACATGCATTATAATTCAACGGAAAATGCAAAAATGTAATAATATAAGAGGCGTTCGATTCAGAAGAAAAGAAAACTTGTATCACCAACGACTTATGGGCCGCCCCAAATTTGGTTGCCATAGCTTTGTTCTTTTCAGAGATACAAAAAATCCAAAGAAAACCCAAAATGTTTTGGAAAAACTTGGCCAATTTCCCTACCAAACGAACATATCCAAGCCACTTACGAAAGGAAGGGGTTACCTACCGAATTGTATTAAAATCGGTCCAATATATATATATATATATATATATATATATATATATATATATATATATATATATATATATATATATATATATATATGTATATATATAGTCGGGATCTCCTCGTTAGTGAATTTCTTTTCAGAAAATCCACTAGCAAGGGTTTTTTATGTTGTGGAAGAAAATTTTCGTAAAAATTTTTCAAATCCGATAGCTCAATAAATTTTCCATTAAGCTTGAATCTTCAATTTTGAACCATAGTGTCAAAGCCTATGTCAAAGCACCGTGGGTACTAAATTAAAGAAAAACAACATAATGAGCTTCTCGGATCATTACAAATTTGTTTTAAAAAACCTTTTTTGTTGTTTATTGTTTGCGCAAATTGGATAGGTTCGCTAAAACAAAACAATTCAAGCAATTAATAATGAAAAATACCTGCCATATTTATAATTGGACAGGTACATTCCCTTTGTAAATAATTAATTTTTTTCACAAAAACTTTTGTAACTTTAAGGAAATTTGTAACACAATTTTTTAAAGACACTTGCACTATTTACATATTATATCTAAGACCAAATTTTAATTTTCTGGCTCCATATAAAACATAATTTTTTTCAAATAATCGGTAACTGGGACTCTAAAACTGATCTCCAAGGTCCATTTAAATTTAAAGAATTAGTTTTAATAGTATATCTTATTAATAGTGTACAACTTTTATGAAAATTCACGACTATAACGCACTTGCTGCGTCCAGAAATTTTTCTTTTTCTTCTTTTCCAAAAAGTTTTCTCTGAAAGTTAATAAACTTAGCTCATTCTTGGCGTTTGAGTCCACCTCTAAAAATATTCTAAGCTTCTCGGCGCAATCTATGGCATCTTGCAGTGAAACATTGGCGCATTCGGGGCTTTCATATTCGTCCGAATCGGAATCTTCTATCACTTCTTGGGTAGTGTTCAAATTTGCAGCTTAGTTATCTCGAAATCTGTTGGAATACCTGAAGTTTTGACAGAAATATTTATGTTCACGTAATCATCGCATCCTGCACTTGTGCCAATTTCATAACCCTAGGATATTCGCTTAGACGAATATCTTCATCAGCAGTAACATCTTCCGAAACGCTTAATTCAGCTTTTTAGCGAATTTTCATTAAGAAAATTTTGATAATAGAAAGGTCACGATGAAAAGCTTTTGAAAAAGTTTGTCAAGATGAGCGCGAATTTGGGTCCTTAGAACCCAAAACCAAGGTCCATTAAATTTTTTATATGTTTATATATATATATATATATATATATATATATATATATATATATATATATATATATATATATAAAATGTCTTGATCAAGGAATTCCACTACCATTAAATATATCATATTTGTTGCATGTAGCGTTCTATGTTGAAAGAGAGATGATGCATATACTTTTGAACTTCATTAAATGTAATAAATTACATGAGGTAATTTAGCTCAACGTAAAAAGATATAAAATTTTGTTCTGTTTTTTATAGTAATTTTGTGGAAGAAATTGACATTATAGTTAATAGGCATATAATTATAGATTCCTTTTGTCTGTCCCTGTGTCTAACCCATCTTTACCGTGGTCCAGTCTAGTTTGTCTCAAATAAAGTCGCCTTGGTGGACCCCTAGGCGTGAAGTTTGTGATCCCATGTCTTTTTTCCTTATTTTTAATCCTAGTTTATAAGACTTAAATACATACACCTTACCCCACAAAAACAAAATGTAAAGTATGATGGGCATAGTCTATCTTCGTAAATTATTATTGGTTTACATGAAGTAAGGGAAATTTAGGTGTTTGTTTGCTGAGCTTGGTAGACGATAGCATAGAGAATCCTTTTTGTTTTTTATTATAATGTAAAACATCATATTATAATAGGGAGCTGTAGCACTAGTTGTTGACCTGGAGTGACCGTGGCTAAAAGAGCTTTGCTCGAGGCCAAAACAAGTATAAAAAAATATATATATATATATATATATATATATATATATATATATATATATATATATATATATATATATATATATATATTTCTAAAAAAATGCCTAATATGCTTTAGTCTATTTTGGGGTATTATTTGTTACCGTAGTAGTCAATGAAAAAAGCCGAACTTAAAATAGTGCATACCAGGATGGGGAGCTTTTGAAGCACCTTATTTAAAAAACATAGAAATTCGGCCGACCCGTTATGAAATAATGAATTTTCGCCACTTACAGTGAAACACACTGTATATATACATACATACATACATATATATATATATATATATATATATATATATATATATATATATATATATATATATATATATATATATATATATATATATATATATATATATAGATAAAGATATAATAATTTTAACGGAATTTGGATTTGGTTTGTAGGAGCCATAATACGCGCTCAGAAATGTTCAGAAAGTCGCACTATCGATACCTCTCTATAAGTGAATTTTCATAATAAAAACTTATTAAACGGAACTTAACTTGGTTTTAGCCACATTGCTTAAAAATATCAAACCGCTGTTAACCACCGGAGAATGTCGAACGCAACCCGCATTTAAATAAAATAATAATAATAATGATAATAGCTCACAAACGGCACATGTTGAGTACACTAATAGTATATTTATAATCGCTCACTAAAATCTGACGTAATAGGTATAAAAAACCATAATATAATGAGTGTTTTATTTAAAATGAAAATAGAGAGATCTACGTTATTATTAGTGAATTTTCTTTAAAAAAATTTACTAATGAGGAGATCCCGATTTTTGAATTTAAAAAAAAATTCTTCAAATGAGCGCAACTTAGCCGCCACATTTAGGCAAATAGCTTGAATCTAATACGGGCTATGGAAATCAAATGTCTCAAGAAGGAATGTTTTACAAACCCTGAAGTCTTAGTTTCAACCGTCATTGTCCTTCATTTTACTAAAATGTTTCCAGAAAATTCATTTCAAATAGACCATTTCTCTGATGCTTGGCAGTAGTCTTAGCTATAGAGTTTATCGTTTAATGGTATATAATTCTTGTCGAATTTTCGTAAAAAAATAATAAAGGTCAATATATCCGTTATTATACAAGATATGAAAAAAAATATTTATACATTAATTATAGGGTGTCTTGAGCTACATCTTAAAAAAATATTTCTACAATCACAGGCTGGCCCATAAGTCGTTGGTGATACAAATTGTCTTTTTTTTAACAAACACGCCTTATGTTATTGCATTTTTGCATTTTCCATCGAAATATAATGCATATTTGTAAGAAAAGAAATTGTGGATGCAGCAAGTGCGTTACGGTAGCGAATTTTGATCAAATGCTTCATATTTGAATAGCCCAATTTGCTTTTAACCTCTAAGGTTGACTAAGAAACGACTTTTTCCGGGAACACTTTAAGTTTACTTTTGAAAATTTGTGTACATTTTCACACAATAAAGTTATTTTTATAAAACATGGCACATGGTTTTAACTATATAGGTTATACTGGAAACCAAAATTGATGCCTGCTTTCTTAAATAAAAAGAAAACACACATATTTGCAATAAAAACATTTTAATGAAAATTCACTACCATAACGCACTTGCTGTGTCCAGAGTTTTTTTATGCTATACCGGTTCGGATTCTTCTTCTTAGCTTACTATACTAAAAAGTAAGTACAAAAACAGTTTTGATAGACATTTGGGCGATTTTTTTTTATACATCACTTATGATTTGTAACAAAAAATGTTTACCATGTTTATTAATTGTAAAATCTGAAATTAAATAAAAGCAATGAAATCTTTTTAGAATTATTTTTATTACAAACTACCAGGTGCGTACATAAATATATATTACAATAAGTTAATTATGGAAGCCATTAATACAAATAAAATTTACATTGTCATCTAATTAATAATCTTTAATCATTTTCATCAACATCGGAGTCCTCTTCATCATCTGTATCTTCATCTTCACTAGATGATTCAGAATCGCTTTCAGAGTCAACGACAGGTCTGTTGGGATTTTTAAATAGACCATCCTCTTCTTCGCTGTTATTGCTTCGTGAACTGTCATATTTATCGTCTTCATTTTGACGCTCATATGCATTTTGGTTTTTCAGGGCTTCTTTGAAAGCTTCGGGCCATACATTGGCTTGATGGTATGCCTTGATGTGTTCGTCAAATAAAATTTGTAAAATTTCTGCCTTAACTTTTTTGCCCTCCTTGACGGGTTCAACTTTGACGTAATGACCACGTTTTAGCCAAAAGGTTTTTCGGAACTTATTGGGCATTGAAGCCAAATATGTTTCTCCTTCTGGTGTTTGAACTTCGTGAAGGTTGTTGCCTCTGCATGATAATACTTTGACAATCTGCTGGTTGTCAGCTGGAGGGCAAAAATTATCTTTCCACATTTCCCTAAAGACGTGCTTCCTTTTTGTTGCTCTCGACATTTCTGAAAAAATAACATGATTGATATTTTTTAGTTAATTTTCTTCAAAAAAATCACCAATGAGGAGATCCCGACTTTAGAATTTTGAAAAAATGTCTTCAAAGGAGTGGCAATTAGGCCCCCTAGAACACATACCCGGGTCAATGTCAATTTTTATATGTTTATATATATATATATATATATATATATATATATATATATATATATATATATATATATATATATATATATATACATACATATATATATATATATATATATATATATATATATATATATATATATATATATGTATCACACCGATAACTCAAAAAATAATAGGCCGATTTTGATTAAATTTGGCAAATACCTTTCTTTTGCTAATAAGGAGATCCAGACTTTAGAACTTTGAAAAAATGTGTTCAAAAGAGTGCTAATTAGGCCCCCTAGAACACATATCCGGAGTAAGTTTTAATTTTTATATGTTTATATATATATATATATATATATATATATATATATATATATATATATATATATATGTATATATATATATATATATATATATATATATATATTATATATATGTATATATATATATATATATATATATATATATATATATATATATATATATATATATATATATATATATATATATCTGTGTGTGTGTGTGTATCACACCGATAACTCAAAAAATAATAGGCCGATTTTAATTAAATTTGGCAAATAACTTGCTTTTGCAAGTGGCTTCGAGAACTTCGTTAGCCAGGAAAATCTGCCCAGGTTTTCCAGGAAAATTTTGAGTTTTCCTTCGAAAAAAAATTATATCTTGGGAATAACAAAGTAACGGCAACCAAATTTGGTACGCCGGTTTATACCATTATAGGTAAATTACTTACCAAAAGGCAAAAAAGTTATAGGCATTTAAAGAAAAATAAATTGGGGTTTTCCTCAAAACGTCAAATTCGCGTTTTAAAACGTCAAAATTGGCAACTTTTAGGCAAATAACCGGAATCTAATACGGACTATGGAAAGAAAATGTTTCAAGAAGAATGTTTTACAAATCCTCAAGTCTTAGTTTCAACTATCATTGTCCTTCATTTTACTAAAATATTTCCAGAAAATTCATTTCAAATGACGCTTTCTCTGATCTTTGGCAGTAGTCTTAGCTATAGAGTTTATCGTTTAATGGTATATAATTTTTGTCGAATTATCGTGAAAAATTAATAAGGCTCAATATATCCGTTATTATACAAGATATGAAAAAAAATGTATACATTAATTGTAGGGTGTCTTGAGCTACATCTTAAAAAATTATTTCTACAATCACAGGAAGGCCCATAAGTCGTTGGTGACACAATTTTTTTTTAGTCGAACACGCCTTTTGTTATTGCATTTTCCATCAAAATATAATGCGTGTTTGTAAGAAAAGAAATTCGGGACCCAGCAAGTGCATTGTGGTAGCGAATTTTGATTAAATGCATCACGCTTGAATAGCTCAATTTGCTATTAATCTATAAGGTTGACCAAGAAACAAGTTTTAACACTTTAAGTTTACTTTCGGAAATTTTTGTACATTTTCAAATAATAAAGTTATTTTAATGAAATATGGCACATTGATTTTACTATATACGTTATACTGGTAACCAAATTTGATGCCTGCTTTAAAAAAACACACGTATTTGTTATTAAAAACATTTTTATGAAAATTCACTACCATAACGCACTTGCTGCGTCCAGACTTTTGTTATATACAGAGATAAATTTAAAAAACTGCTTCTGCTTGACTTAAAGGGGAATTATATGTTAGACAAAGAAAGCAATATTAAAATTAATTATTAGCAAATGGCAAAAGTGTTTTAGGTTTGAAGCCTCACCTGTAAATTCTAAAGCACAAGATTCTCACTGACTAAATAAATGTATTATAAAATCAAATGTTATAATTATTTCACCACTGATGTAAATTGTGTTGTTACTCTTGGTACGGCTAGTTGAAAACTGAGGTTGATTTCCATTTTATGCACTCAAATATCCTAGAGCAGGTAAACCAACCCTATTAGGTCTAATACTTCTGAGAAGTACTCAACAGTAAATAAGGTGCATTAGACAATAGATGGATTATATAAATGAGGGTATTAGTGAATAGCTTGTGGTGGTATTAGAAAAAAAGTATAGAGGTAGCAAGTGCTTGTGGTAGTGAGTTTTCATAAAAAATCTTTTTATTAGCAAGTACTAAGTACTTATGATTTTTAAAAAGCGGGCATCAAATTTGGTTACCAATATAACCTATATAGTAGAAACAAAACCAATATTTCATCAAAATAACTTTATTGTATGAAAAAGTACAAACATTTTGCGAAAATAAACTTAATGTTCCCGAAAAAACTGGTTCAATTTTCCTGGCCAACGAACCTTTTCAAGCTATTTACCCACTTGCCAAGATGCAATTATTCATTAAAAGCTTTTCGATGAAACTTTCAAGAAATTTTTTTTCATGAAAATTTGCACACAATTTTTTTCACGAAGATCGGTAAACTTTTTTTACTACAACTTATTAAGCATTTATTATTAATTACCAAGATTTCATATAAAATAACCACTTGTTCATGTCACAAGATGTCAGAAATAAGAACATTACTGAAGTCTGTCACTTTAAAGTTTTATTTCTCACTTGTGAAAACAATTTATCAACAACTTATAACCTTGTGACACATGAGAATGTAAACATAGACAATCCTATCAAATTAATTATTTCTTACCTTTTTGCACCAAAGTCAACTTCAATATTTCAATGTTAATCTTCGAAAATTAACTAAATAATCATCTGAACGGTTATTATAATTGAAGAAAAAACTGAAAAAAAAATTAAAACTGATCTCTACACGTATTTATAACGCGGTTATAAATAATTATAAATATTTTCAAAAATATAGTCTTTAGGTACAGGAGATGCTATACAAAACTTGAAGCTGGGTGCGCATGCCTTTCCGTTTCAAAAAATTGAGCTATGGCAGTTTGAACATTTTCAAATTCAATCACTCAGGAATCACGATTTTTCGAGAAATAATATAAACAAAAACCGCTCTGAATGTGTCATTTTGATGGGACTCTGCCATATACTGGTGAAAAGTCTGGATGCAACAAGTGCGTTATGGTAGTGAATTTTAATTAAAATGTTTTTAATACAAATATGTTTTTTTTTATGAAAGCAGGCATCAAATTTGGTTACCAATATAACCTATATAGTAGAAACAATGTACCATAAGCTTTTAGACAAAACTGCCAAAAAAGGTTTTGCATGAAAATTTACAAACAATTTTTTACGAAAATCGGAAACTATTTCATTTTAATTACTTATTAAACATTTATTACTATGCCCTTCACTTCTGAAACACATAATACAGACTGTTCTATTTGAAACAATTGAGTTACAACAGTTTGATTTTTTCTTATTTCAGTTACTTTTTGAGAGCGCCCCGTATACGGCATCTCGATGTTTTCATAAAGTAATATAAACAAAAACCTCTCTAAATACGTCATTTGCATTAGACTTCGATTTTTGTTGGTCAAAACGCAGTAGCACAATTATTGCTATGTGCTAAAAATGTGAAAAGTTACAAAACAATTGAAATAACTCAAAAACAAACATGCATTACAATTCGATGGAAAATGCAATAATATAAGGGCTGTTCGATTTAAAAAAGAAAATTTGTATCGCCAACGACTTATGCGCCACCTGGGATTGTCGCAATAATTCTTATAAGATTCAGCTAAATATACTCTATAATTCACGTATACAATTGCTGAATATATGTAAACAGATAAAACTGAAAGTGACCCCGGATATGGGTCCTAGGGACCTAGTTCGCGCTCATTTGAAAAAATCTTTTTAAAATTCAAAACTCGCGGCCTCCTCAATAGTGAATTTCTTCTACAAAAATCTGCTAAAAATTATAGAGAATTAAACCATAAACTGTATAACTAAAACTACTGCTTAAGCATCAGAGACAGGATCTATTTGAAATTAATTTTCTGGAAAACACATTTCTTGCGACACTTTCTCTACATACCCCGTATTAGCTTTACGATTTTTGTCTAAATGTTTGACGTTTCAAATCACGACTTTGATGTTTTAAAAGGAAAAGTTAACAAATTTTCAGTGATTTTTCTGTCATTTCTTGAACATTTTTCGCCAAAAGACTAAGTCTTTATCTGTAACATACAATAGATTTTGTTGTCCACATAAAACATTTTGCTTTTGTGCTTATATCTGTACATCAGTGGCACCCAAAATAATCTCTTCTTTAAATGCCTATAACATTTTTTTGTTTTATCCTATAGATCTAGATTTTGGTATATAGTTTGCTTTTTGTGACGTAAACCCGGGTACTAAATTTCGTTGCCTTAACTTTGTTATTTCGGGAAATATAATGATTTCCCGAAATTGGGCCACTATTTTTTGATTTATCGCGCCCATTTGAAGACATTTTTTCAAATTTCAAAAGCCGAGATCTCATTAGGGAATTTTTTACAGAAAATTTACTAAAACGCCGTATCACAATTTTTAATATGTGCTAAAAATGTAAAAAGTTGTAAAATAATTGAAATAACTCGAAAACGGTGAACGCTATCAATTTTTTTCTTACAAACATATGCATTATATTCCAGTGGAAAATGCAAAAATGTAATAATATAAGAGGCGTTCGATTAAAAAAATGTTCGGGACGCAGCAAGTGCGTTATGGTAGTGAATTTTCATAAAAACCTCATAGGTTAATAGGAAATTGAACTATTCAAATTTGAAGCATTTAATGAAAATTCGCTACCATAACGCACTTGCTGCGTCCCGAATTTCCTTTCTTACAAACATGCATTATATTTCGATGGAAATTGCAAAAGTACAATAAGGCGTGTTCGATTAAAAAACAAAGAGAATTTGCATCACCAACGACTTATGGGCCAGCCTGTGATTGTAGAATTTTTCTTTAAGATGTAGCTCAAGACACCCTATAATTAATATATACATTTTTTTTTCATATGTTGTATAATAACAGATATATTGAGCTTTATTGATTTTTTACGAAAATTCGACATAAATTATATACCATTAAACGATAAACTCTATAGCTAAGGCTACTGCCAAAGCATCAGAGAAAGGGTCTATTTGTAATGAATTTTCTGGAAATATTTTAGTAAAATGAAGGACAATGACGGTTGAATCTAAGACATCAGCCGTTGTAAAACATTCTTCTTGAGACATTTTCTTTCCATGGCTCCTATTAGTTTCAGGGTCTTTGCTTAAATGTTGCCAATTTTGACGTTTTATATGGCGACTTTGACGTTTTGAGGAAAACCCCAATTAATTTTTTTTAAATGTCCATTCCTTTTTTATCTTTTAACTTATAGAGCTAAATTTTGGTAGGTAATTTACTTATAATGATATAAAACAGCGTACCAAATTTGGTTGCCCTTACTTAGTTATCTCCGAATATATGAGTTTTTTTCGAAAGGAAACACATTTTCCGGGAAAGCATAAAAATTGAAACTGACCCCGAATATATGTTCTAGAGGGCGTAATTAGCGCTCATTTGAAGAAATTTTTTCAAAATTCAAAAGTCGAGATCTCCTCATTAGTGAATTTTTTAAAAGTAAATTCACTAACAAAGAAAACGACTTATAGACCACCCCAAATTTGGTTGCCATAGCTTTGTTATTTTCAAATATATAAAAAAATCCAAAGAAAACCCAAAATGTTTGGGAAAAACTTGGCCGATTTCCCTGCCTAAGGAACATATCCAAGCCACTTAGGAAAGGAAGGTACCTACCGAATTTTATTAAAATCGGTCCATATATATATATATATATATATATATATATATATATATATATATATATATATATATATATATATATATATCAGGATCTCCTCGTTAGTGAACTTTTTAAAAGAAAATTCACTGAAAAGGTTTTTATGTTGTAGCAGAAAATTTTCGTAAAAATATTTCAAATCCGATAGCTCAATAAATTTCCCATTATGCTTGAATCTTCAATCTTGAACCATAGCAACACCTATGTAAACGCCCGTGGGTACTAAATCAAAGAAAAATAACATAATGAGCTTCGCGGATAACTACAAATTTGTTTTAAAAAACCTTTTTTGTTGTTAGTGAATTTTCTTTAAAAAAAATTCACTAATGAGGGATCCCGACTTTTGAATTTTGAAAAAATTTCTTCAAATGAGCGCTAATTAGACCCCCCAGAACACATATCCCGGGTCAGTTTCAATTTTTATATGTTTATATATATATATATATATATATATATATATATATATATATATATATATATATATATATATATATATATATATATATATATATATATATATATATATATATATATATATATATATATATATATATATATATATATATATTGCGAACCATTGACAATAAAAAGAGGAGTCCCACAAGGAACAATTTTGGGTCCAGTTTTGTTCTTGATATACATCAATGATGCTCTGACAGCTTTTGACGACGATAATGTTACAGTTCTGCTCTGTGATGGGATTAACTGGCCAGAGACAATCCGAAGTGCGGCGTTATTGATTGGGGAGCTCAACCGTAGGCTGAACCATGACAGTTTGTATCTTAACGTCAAGAAAACAAATTATATTGCGTTCTCGCCAACATCCGCTGGACTTGAAACAATGCCAGATATAGTTATCCCTGGACACACTGAACCTATCAAGAGTGTAGATAGTCTAAAGTACCTCGGTATTATGGTGGATAAGAACTTAAAATGGCAAACGCACATAGAATACCTGAATAATAGGCTACGTAAACTTATCTATGTTTTTTATATCCTACGAGTGATATTGTCTCTAAATACTTTGCTTGACGTTTATGATGGTCTGGTAGCGTCCATATTACGATACGGAATATCCTGTTGGGGAT